>CM056052.1:199110816-199528316 GCA_029574335.1 Rana kukunoris
GCACAAAATGTTCATTTTTCAAAAGACAAAGAAAAAAGCTAAAAAGCCATTTTAAAAAAGCCTTTAAAACTAGACTCGCGGCTATTAATGCAATTGTCGGCTCCCGGGCAAATTTGCAGGAGAATTCATTTTACAGTTTAAAAAGGAAAAAAAAAAAAAAAAAAAAAAAAAAAAAAAAAAAATCATAAAAAAAGGAAAAAAAAAAAAAAAAAAAAAAAAAGCGTGGGGGTCCCCCCAATTCAATAACCAGACCCTTTTGGTCTGGTATGGATATTAAGGGGAACCCCGCCGTCAATTTTAAAAAAAAATGACGTGGGGTTCCCCCCAAATATCCATAACCAGAACTTCGGGTCTGGTGTGGTGTGGAATTTAAGGGGAACTCCACTCCAAATTAAAAAAAAAATGGCGTGGAGTCCCCCCTAAAATCCACACCAGACCCCTTATCCGAGCACGTTGACCTGGCCGGCCGCAGAAAAGAGGGGGGGACAGAGAGCGGGCCCCCCCCCCTCTCCTGAACCGCACCAGGCCACATGCCCTCAACATTGGGAGGGTGGGTTTTGGGGTGCCCCCCAAAACACCTTGTCCCCATGTTGATGAGGACAAGGGTCTCTTCCCCACAACCCTTGCCGGTGGTTGTGGGGTCTGCGGGCAGGAGGCTTATCGAAATCTGGAAGACCCCTTTAAAAAGGGGCCCCCCAGATCCCGGCCCCCCCCTGTGTGAAATGGTAATGGGGTACCTTGTACCTCTACCATTTCACGAGAAAAAAAATGTAAAGGGTTAAAAAAGACAAGAGACGGTTTTTGTTTTTGACAAGTTATTATCTTCTTTCTTCTTTTCTTCGGGGTTCTTCTTCCTCCTCCTTCTTCTTCTTCTGCTCTTCTGTCTTGGGTCTTCTATTCCCGCATCTTGCCCGGCGTGTTCTTCCATCTTCTTCCGCTGTCCTTCTCGTCCGCATCTTCTTCTCTTCTTCTTCTTCTTCGCGGAGGCGGCCGCTTCCAATTGAAATCCCCGCTGTCTGCCGGACCACGCCCCCCCCTCTGACGCCACGGGCAAGCTCTTAGGAGTGTGCTGCAAGTGCGTCTCGAGGGGGGCGTGGTCACATGTCAGAGGCGCGCGCCAATTCATTTGAAGCTCGTGCGCGGCTTTTTCTTTGCCAGAGTCGCCGCTTCCAATTGAATTGCCCGCTTTCTGGAACATGTGACCACGCCCCCCTCTGACGCACGGCACCACACGGGGACTTTCCTAAGAGCTTGCCCGTGGCGTCAGAGGGGGGGGGCGTGGTCCGGCAGACAGCGGGGATTTCAATTGGAAGCGGCCGCTCCGGCGAAGAAGAAGAAGAAGGAGAAGATGCGGACGAGAAGGACAGCGGGAAAGAAGATGGAAAGAACACGCCGGGCAAGATGCGGGAATAGAAGACCCAAGACAGAAGCAGAGGAAGAAGAAGGAGGAGGAAGAAGAAACCCTGAAGGAAAGAAGAAAGAAGATAATAAGGACTTGTCAAAAACCGGCTCTTGTCTTTTTTAACCCTTTACATTTTTTTTCTCGTGAAATGGTAGAGGTACAAGGTACCCCATTACCATTTCACACAGGGGGGGGGCCGGGATCTGGGGGGCCCCTTTGTTAAAGGGGTCTTCCAGATTTCGATAAGCCTTCCGCCCGCAGGACCCCACAACCACCGGGCAAGGGTTTGTGGGGAAGAGACCCTTGTCCTCATCAACATGGGGACAAGGTGTTTTGGGGGGCACCCCAAAACCCTCCCAATGTTGAGGGCATGTGGCCTGGTGCGGTTCAGGAGAGGGGGGGGGCCGCGCTCTGTCCCCCCCTCTTTTCTGCGGGCCGGCCAGGTCAACGTGCTCGGATAAGGGGTCTGGTGTGGATTTTAGGGGGGACTCCACGCCATTTATTTTTTACATTTGGGGTGGAGTTCCCCTTAAATTCCCACACCAGACCCGAAGGGTCTGGTTATGGATATTTGGGGGAACCCCACGTCATTTTTTTTAATAAATTGACGGCGGGGTTCCCCTTAATATCCATACCAGACCTAAAGGGTCTGGTTATTGAATTTGGGGGGACCCCCACGCTTTTTTTTTCCCTTTTTTTAATGAATGAATTTCTCCTGCAATTGCCGGGAGCCGACAATTCATTATAGCCGCGAGTCAGTTTTAAATGGCTTTTTTTTTTTTTTTTTTTTTCAGAATGTCATTTTGTGCAGACATATTTCTAACCGCAGGAAAAGTGCGCTTTATTCACCTGCTGACATCCTCCCCCCCCCCATGGTCACGAAATTTAAAATAATTATTCAAATGACGTGGGGGTCCCCCCAAATTCAATAACCAGACCCTTTAGGTCTGGTATGGATATTAAGGGGAACCCCGCCGTCAATTTATTAAAAAAAATGACGTGGGGTTCCCCCCAAATATCCATAACCAGACCCTTCGGGTCTGGTGTGGAATTTAAGGGGAACTCCACCCCAAATGTAAAAAAAAAATGGCGTGGAGTCCCCCCTAAAATCCACACCAGACCCCTTATCCGAGCACGTTGACCTGGCCGGCCGCAGAAAAGAGGGGGGGACAGAGCGCGGCCCCCCCCTCTCCTGAACCGCACCAGGCCACATGCCCTCAACATTGGGAGGGTGTTTTGGGGTGCCCCCCAAAACACCTTGTCCCCATGTTGATGAGGACAAGGGTCTCTCTTCCCCACAACCCTTGCCCGGTGGTTGTGGGGTCTGCGGGCAGGAGGCTTATCGAAATCTGGAAGACCCCTTTAACAAAGGGGCCCCCCAGATCCGGCCCCCCCTGTGTGGAATTGGTAAATGGGGTACCTTGTACCCCTACCCATTTTCACCTGCCGAAAAAAAATGGGTAAAGGTTTGAAAAAGACAAGAGCGGTTTTTGACAAGTCCTTTATTATCTTCTTTCTTCTTTCTTCGGGTTTCTTCTTCCTCCCCTTCTTCTTCCTCTGCTTCTGTCTTGGGTCCTTCTTTTTATTCCCGCATCTTGCCCGGGTGTTCTTCCATCTTCTGTTCCTCCCGCTGTCCTTCTCGTCCGCATCTTCTCCTTCTTCTTCTTCGCGGAGCGGCCGCTTCCAATTGAAATCCCGCTTTCTGCCGGACCACCCCCCCCCTCTGACGCCCACGGGCAAGCTCTTAGGAAAGTGTGGTGCCAGTGCGTCAGAGGGGGCGTGGTCACATGTCCAGAAAGCGGGCAATTCAATTGGAAGCGGCGCTTGGCAAAGAAAAAGCGCGAGTCGAGCTTCAAATTGAATTGGCCGCCTTCTGGAACATGTGACCACGCCCCCCCCTCTGACGCACTGCACCACACACTTTCCTAAGAGCTTGCCCGTGGCGTCAGAGGGGGGGGCGTGGTCCGGCAGACAGCGGGGATTTCAATTGGAAGCGGCCGCTCCGGCGAAGAAGAAGAAGAAGGAGAAGATGCGGACGAGAAGGACAGCGGAAGAAGATGGAAGAACACGCCAGTCAAGATGCGGGAATAGAAGACCCAAGACAGAAGCAGAGGAAGAAGAAGGAGGAGGAGGAAGAAGAAACCCGAAGGAAAGAAGAAAGAAGATAATAAAGGACTTGTCAAAAACCGGCTCTTGTCTTTTTTTACACTGACACTTTTTTTTACTCGTGAAATGGTAGAGGTACAAGGTACCCCATTACCATTTCACACAGGGGGGGGGCCGGGATCTGGGGGGCCCCTTTGTTAAAGGGGTCTTCCAGATTTCGATAAGCCTCCTGCCCGCAGACCCCCACAACCACCGGGCAAGGGTTGTGGGGAAGAGACCCTTGTCCTCATCAACATGGGGACAAGGTGTTTTGGGGGGCACCCCAAAACACCCTCCCAATGTTGAGGGCATGTGGCCTGGTGCGGTTCAGGAGAGGGGGGGGGCCGCGCTCTGTCCCCCCCTCTTTTCTGCGGCCGGCCAGGTCAACGTGCTCGGATAAGGGGTCTGGTGTGGATTTTAGGGGGGACTCCACGCCATTTTTTTTTTAATTTGGGGTGGAGTTCCCCTTAAATTCCACACCAGACCCGAAGGGTCTGGTTATGGATATTTGGGGGGACCCCCACGTCATTTGAATATTTTTTTTTTAAATTTCGTACCATGGGGGGGGGGGGGGGGAATGTCAGCAGGTGAATAAAGCGCACTTTTCCTGCGGTTAGAAATATGTCTGCACAAAATGACATTCTGAAAAAAAAAATAAAAAAAAAAAAGCCATTTAAAACTGACTCGCGGCAATAATGAATTGTCAGCTCCAGGAAATTGCAGGAGAATTCATTCATAAAAAAACAAAATCAAAAAAGCGTGGGGGTCCCCCCAAATTCAATAACCAGACCCTTTAGGTCTGGTATGGATATTAAGGGGAACCCCGCCGTCAATTTAAAAAAAAAATGACGTGGGGTTCCCCCCAAATATCCATAACCAGACCCTTCGGGTCTGGTGTGGAATTTAAGGGGAACTCCACCCCAAAAAAAAAAAAATGGCGTGGAGTCCCCCCTAAAATCCACACCAGACCCCTTATCCGAGCACGTTGACCTGGCCGGCCGCAGAAAAGAGGGGGGGACAGAGCGCGGCCCCCCCCCCTCTCCTGAACCGCACCAGGCCACATGCCCTCAACATTGGGAGGGTGTTTTGGGGTGCCCCCCAAAACACCTTGTCCCCATGTTGATGAGGACAAGGGTCTCTTCCCCACAACCCTTGCCCGGTGGTTGTGGGGGTCTGCGGGCAGGAGGCTTATCGAAATCTGGAAGACCCCTTTAACAAAGGGGCCCCCCAGATCCCGGCCCCCCCCCTGTGTGAAATGGTAATGGGGTACCTTGTACCTCTACCATTTCACGAGAAAAAAAATGTAAAGGGTTAAAAAAGACAAGAGCCGGTTTTTGACAAGTCCTTTATTATCTTCTTTCTTCTTTCCTTCGGGTTTCTTCCTCCTCCTCCTTCTTCTTCCTCTGCTTCTGTCTTGGGTCTTCTATTCCCGCATCTTGCCCGGCGTGTTCTTCCATCTTCTTCCGCTGTCCTTCTCGTCCGCATCTTCTCCTTCTTCTTCTTCTTCGCCGGAGCGGCCGCTTCCAATTGAAATCCCCGCTGTCTGCCGGACCACGCCCCCCCTCTGACGCCACGGGCAAGCTCTTAGGAAAGTCCCCGTGTGGTGCCAGTGCGTCAGAGGGGGGCGTGGTCACATGTTCCAGAAAGCGGGCAATTCAATTGGAAGCGGCGACTCTGGCAAAGAAAAAGCCGCGCACGAGCTTCAAATTGAATTGGCCGCCCTCTGACATGTGACCACGCCCCCCTCTGACGCACTTGCAGCACACTCCTAAGAGCTTGCCCGAGGCGTCAGAGGGGGGGGGCGTGGTCCGGCAGACAGCGGGGATTTCAATTGGAAGCGGCGCCTCCGGCGAAGAAGAAGGAGAAGATGCGGACGAGAAGGACAGCGGAAGAAGATGGAAGAACACGCCGGGCAAGATGCGGGAATAGAAGACCCAAGACAGAAGCAGAGGAAGAAGAAGGAGGAGGAAGAAGAAACCCGAAGGAAAGAAGAAAGAAGATAATAAAGGACTTGTCAAAAACCGGCTCTTGTCGTTTTTTAACCCTTTACATTTTTTTTCTCGTGAAATGGTAGAGGTACAAGGTACCCCATTACCATTTCACACAGGGGGGGGGCCGGGATCTGGGGGGCCCTTTGTTAAAGGGGTCTTCCAGATTTCGATAAGCCTCCTGCCCGCAGACCCCCACAACCACCGGGCAAGGGTTGTGGGGAAGAGACCCTTGTCCTCATCAACATGGGGACAAGGTGTTTTGGGGGGCACCCCAAAACACCCTCCCAATGTTGAGGGCATGTGGCCTGGTGCGGTTCAGGAGAGGGGGGGGGCCGCGCTCTGTCCCCCCCTCTTTTCTGCGGCCGGCCAGGTCAACGTGCTCGGATAAGGGGTCTGGTGTGGATTTTAGGGGGGACTCCACGCCATTTTTTTTTTTAGTTGGAGTGGAGTTCCCCTTAAATTCCACACCAGACCTGAAGGGTCTGGTTATGGATATTTGGGGGGAACCCCACGTCATTTTTTTTAAAAATTGATGGCGGGGTTCCCCTTAATATCCATACCAGACCTAAAGGGTCTGGTTATTGAATTTGGGGGGACCCCCACGCTTTTTTTTTGGTGTTTTTAATGAATGAATTCTCCTGCAAATTCCAAGAGCTGACAATTCATTATAGCCGCGAGTCAGTTTTAAATGGCTTTTTTCCTTCAGAATGTCATTTTTCACATGCTGACATTACACCCAGGGCCGCCATCAGGGGGGTACAGGCAGTACACCTGCAGGGCCGCCATTAGGGGGGTACAGGCATTACACCGCCCGGGGGTCCCCAGGGGCCCCCAGGGGCCCGGATGGGAACCACCCTAAAACAAAAAAAACAATTTTTTTTTTTTTTTTTGTTTAAGGGCTCCGAAGGTCCCCAGGGGCCCGGAGGCCACTAAGGGCCCCAGATGGCAAGCCCTTTTTTTTAAATAAAATATATATATTTAAAAAAAAATATATATTTTTTAAATATATTTGTTTATTTTTTTTTTAAGGAAAGGGCCCAGAGGTCCCCAGGGCCCTGGAAGGCTACCCCCTTGTTTTTTAACTTTTTTTCGATAAATGTTATATTTAAAAAATATATATATATGTATTTTCTCTCTTTTGTATTTTTATTTGATAAAGAGCACAGAGGTCCCCAGGGCCCCGGATGGCTACCCCCCTTTTTTATATATATTTTTCTTTATTTCTTATTTCTGTCAAAATTTTTGTAAAGGGCCCCCCCGCTCCTCAATTTGCGGCACCACCCCCCCCCCCCGCTTCTCAATTTCATACGGCAGCACCCCCCCCCCCGGTTCTCTGCTCCAGGGGGCCCATGCCTGAAGCTGTGTAAGGGGCCCCAAAATTCATGATGGCGGCCCTGTACACCTGTAAGGGGCCCGGGGTCCGGAGGTGCCCAGATGCCTGGAGGCCCCCCAGCGCCCCAGATGGTAACCCCCCTCTTTTTTTTTTTGTATATATATTTGTTAGTTGGTTTTTGTAGGATTTTTTATTAAAGGGCCAATTTTTGGAATTTAATATTTTTTTGCAGTCTGGAGGTCCCCAGGGCCCCGGGTGGCAACCCCCCAAATTTTTTGTTATTAAAGGGCCAATGTTTTGGTTTAGGGGTCTGGAGGTCCCCAGTGGCCTGGTCCCCAGTGGCCCGGAGATCCCCAGGGCTCCAGATGACAACCCCCCACCTTTACAAAAAAAAAAAAAAAAAAAAACATATGATATATTTTTTGGTTATTTTTTAAACATATATATATATAATATAATTTTGAAAGCTCCCAGAGGGCCCCAGATGACAACCTTTTTGCTTCTAAAAATGTTATAAACATTTTCCCCAGGTTTGTTACTTTTTACTTTAATTTCTTTTTTAAAGTGTATTTTGTGCGTGAAGTCGAGAGAGAGAGGAGCTGGACTTGCAATCGCCATCCTTCTCCATGGCCCCGGTGGCAATGGTGGGTGTGAGGGGGGCCTCCCACTCCCCCACCTGCTACACTTGGGAGCCCGATGGGACAGAGGGACTCCCCCTATGAAGGAGTGTAGCCCACCCAGCCAGCCCTGTAGGTCCTTCGCCTCCCTTTATTTTAGGAGACCTCATGGCCAAAGTGTGTGCAAGTGTGGTGTTTTTTTTGGGGGGGGGGGGTGGGCATACTAAGCACAGGCGTACCTTGCATAGCACACCCACCGGGAGCCGGGCTGACACCACCAAACTCAATTCATATGTAGCCGAGACCGGGATCCGAACCCTTGGCTGCAGAGGTGAACGGCTTGTCAGCGCAGTGCCATTCACGTTGAGCCACCACAGCTCCCACCCAATGTTATTTTTTTTGTTAGATTTTTGGTAGTTATTTTTTATTAAAGGGCCCAGAGCTCCCAAGGCAACCCCCTTTTTTATTATTTTATATATGTAGATATTGTAATTTATTTTTCATTAAAGAGCCCAGAAGTTTCTTTTTATTAAAGGGCCCAGTGGTCCCCAGGGCCCCCGGATGGCTACCACCCTTTTTAATATATATTTTTCTATATGTATTTTTTAGTAAAGGAACCCCCCGCTTATCAAATTGCGGCAGCCCCCCCCCCCTTCTTAATATCAGGCGGCACCCCCCCCCCCTATTATCTGCTCCAGGGGGCCCATGCCTGAAGCTGTGTAAGGGGCCCCATAATTCCTGATGGCGCCCCTAATTGCCTCCCCCCCCCCCATGGTACGAAATTTCAAGGAATTTTTCACTTTTATTGGTGCACTTTAACCACTTCCATACCGCGCCTATTCTGGCACTTCTCTCCTTCATGTAACAATTATATTTTCTTCCTTGAAACTTACTCAGGACCCCCAAACATTATATATATTTTATTAACAAACACCCTAGGGAATAAAGTGGCGGCCATTTTTTCGGACACATTTCCAACAGTATTTGTGCCAAAAATGTTCTAACGTTTTTTTTTTTTTTTGGCTTTCCAAAAAAAAACCTGTTTCATGAATGACAAAATAAGAAAGCAGTAAAGCTAGGCCAATTTTTAGGGATAAGGTAAAAGATGATGTTACACCGAGTAAATAGATACCTAACTTGTCACGCTTTCATATTGCGCACACTCATGGAATGGCGCTAAACTTCGTTATTAAAAAATCTCCATAGGCAACGCTTGACTTTTTTTCTCAGGTTACCACTTTTGAGTTACAGAGGAGGTCTAGTGCTAACATTATTGCTCTCGCTCTAACGCACGCTATGATACCTCACATGTGGGGTTTGAAGGATGTTTACATATGTGGGTGGGACTTGCATGCGTGTTCGCTTCTGAGTGCGAGCTACTAGGGACAGGAGCATTTAAATTCCTTTGTTATTTTATTTTTTTACTTAATATTTTATTTTTTGCACTTGTTTGTCCCTTTGTTTGTATTATTTTTCACTTTTCTTCCTATTACAAGGAATGTAAACATCCCTTGTAATAGGACTAGTGTGTGACAGGTCCTCTTTATAGAGAAAGGCGGGGTCAATTAGACCCCACATCTGTCCTCCAGGCTGGAAATCATGGAATTGGTAAAAAAAAAAACATCTCATGCTTTCAGCTGCAATCATGTTCGTTCAGCACAGTAGCGTAGTGTGTAGCATGTTCACCTAGCAGCAAAAGGGTTGCTGGTTCGAATCCCGCCCGTGACACTATCTGCCTGGAGTTTGCATGTTCTCCCTGTGCCGGGTTTCCTCCCACAATCTAAAAACATGCTGTAAATTGGATCCTGTCTAAATAAGCCCTAATATGCAGTAGGATATTTAGGTTTTGTGCTTCCCTAGGCCTGACCAAATTTTGGCACCCCCCTAATAGAAAAATGACCCACCCTTCCTGTCAAGGCCACACCCTGTTTTTTTATGACCCACCCAGGAATTTTCAGGGGACACACACAAGTTCTGTGGGGGGGGACTTGGGGGGGCCCTTAATTTGCCTACTTTTTCGATCACTTCCTGTTTGGCTATGGGGCAGGAAGTGAAGGCCAATCTCCCCAAACGGACAGGGATAATACAAAATAAACTGACAGAGCTTCTAACCCCCCCCCCACCAACTCTATCCAAAATGAAAGAAATCCAAAAAATAAAAGTGATGATTATTGTTCCAGTTTAACCCCAAATTTCAGATCATTTTATTGAGAGGCTTAAGAAAATATAACCATGCCAATAGGCCACGATCCAGCGTTGCTAATATGTATGAATGTGTGTTAGGGACCCCCACAAACACCACCCAATGTTAAATCAACTATTTTCATGTTTGTTTTGGGGATGCCTGCACCCCTGATAGGGTAAAGACACCTCACAAATGTTGTCACTTTCTACTTAATTCATTCACTTCCTGCCACACAGCCAAACAGGAAGTGAGGGAAACACCTGAGTAATGTTTTGTTGGGGACACACAGATCAATATAAATAGTTTCCCATTTTGGAAATGGCATTTTGCTGTGTACACCCCAAATTAGTAGGAATCTTGGACTTTGGGGTCCATTTACTAAAGGCAAATCCACTTTGCACTACAAGTGGACAAGCAAGGAAGAAAACTCAAAACTTGGCGGGATTGGAAGTAAAAACCATCAGTGCTTCCCTTCTGATTTTCATTGCCTACGCTTCTACTGCAGAGCGGCCTTTGCCTTTACTAAACCCCAAAGTAACCAATCATTTGGGGTGTACACTGCAGTGCAATTTGCTTAATGGTGACACTAGTTAGATTGACCTGTGCCCCGAAGAAAAGACCATTGGTAGGGTTTTAACCTCACTTCCTGTTCAGCTGTGTGACAGGAAGTGAAGCCAATTTTAGGAAAAGGGACACAAAGCCCAACCTAAAAACACTAGCAGGGGTTCTAACACTCAATTGGCTTCCCTCAAACAACCCACAATTAGAATAGGATTGTCTTGTGCTAGTTTCAAGCACAGCGCTGTAAATCAGCACTTCAAGCCTGTCCAAAAAAAACACACCACCCCCCCCCCCCCCCTCCAACAGGCCCTGTTTGCAGCTTTTCCTACATCTTGCACATGTGCTTTAAAAAGTCAGTCTGGACATCAGTTCTAGGAAACAATACTTACCGCTTTGTCCTTCCTTTTCTGGTGACTAAACATTTCATGCATACACACCAGGAAAGATCTTAGAGACAAATCACACTTGATGGTTTAGGCCCAAACTAGTTCAGCTGCAGCGGTTGAAATCCATAGCATGAAAAAAATATCACAAAACAAACTTCAAAATTTGAAAGTAATTTTATTGGTCCACAAAACAAGGAAAGCAAAACAAAAAATTACAAATAAACACACCAAAAATATATACAAACACCTAAAAACAAAAAAGACCAACGTTTATTTCACAGTCATTGGAAAATAAATCATGCTTTTGAAATAACAGGATAGACCCACAGGATTAAAACATTAGTCATTAACATCTTGAGAAACATTTAGCAAAATTATGTAGCAGAGAAAACATCAAAAAATACAAAACTTGCTCCAAAACATCTCTGTTTCACTCCGCCATTCCTTCCAGCCAGCAAATCTGCCCCCTCTGAGGGGCAGCTGACACGTGCAGTATCCACGCTTTTTATAACATGTGTGCTAATGAACCAATTGGAAACACATGAAGAAATGTCAGCCTCTAGTTTGTGTGCACTTGTAACTGCTTACACCTGTTAAGGATGTCCTTAAATTACTAAGCCAAAAAAAGAGCTTTCTGAGCATGCTCAGAAAGATGCAAGTCATTTTCAGGATGAAACTTCCAACTTCTTTTTCTAACTGTTCGAGCATGCCCAGTTCACTCGAAATGCAGTACCAGAATCAAATCTGCAATGGCGGATGAAAGCATTAGAGGTGTTAAATTTTTTTTTGGTCCCCATGAAGTGATGCTTTACAAGCTGAACGGGAGGTCTTATAGAATTTTTACGTAACAAACCTAAATAGTAATAATTTAAACGCCCCTGTCCCTAGTAGCTCGCAGTCAGAAGGGAACAAGCAGCATTTTTATTGTTTCCGGTTACCAGTTTAGATTTACAGATGAGGTCTAGTGCTATAAATATTCCTCTTGCTGTTACGCACGCTATGATACCTCACATGTGTGGTTTGAAGAATGTTTCCATATATGGGGGCGGGCCTTAAATGTGTAAGCCCCGCCCACATATTGAACCCCCGTTCAAACCCCACATGTGAGGTATCATAGCGTACGTTAGAGCGAGAGCAATACTTGTAGCACTAGAGCTCCTCTGTAAATCTAAACTGGTAACCTGAAACACATAAAAAAGCGTTGCCTATGGGTTTTTTCAAGTACTGAAGTTTGGCGCCATTCCATGAGTGTGTGCAATATTAAAGTGTAACATGTTGGGTATCTATTTACTCGGTGTAACATCATCTTTCACATTATGGCCATAAATTGGGCTAACTTTAGTGTATTCTTAATTTGTAACCACTTGAGCCCCAGAGCATATTACTGGTCACTGACGGGGCCATTTTTTGCATTTCAACACTGCGTCATTTTGACTGACAATTGCGTGGTTGTGCGACGTGGCCCCCCAAAAAATTGGGCGTCCTCATCCTCCCCCCCCCCCCCTAAAAATTATTTTTTTTTATTTTTGTTGGTGGTATTTGATCACCTCTGCGTTTTTTCATATTTTTGCTTGACCCAAAAATATAGCGACAATTTGGTAACTAAAAAAACATCTTTTTTACGGTTTGCTATAATAAATCTCCCCCAAAATATATTCAAAAAATGTTTGCCCTCAGTTTAGGCCGATAAGTATTCTTGGACATATTTTTGGTTGCAAAAAATCACAATAAGCGTTTGATTGGTTTGGGCAAAAGTTCTAAGTAGGGGTTGGTCTTATGGGTTTTTTTTGAATAATTTTTTGTTTTACTAGTAATGGTGGCTATCATTTGTTTTTTCTGTCTAATGCGACATTGTGGCGGACACATTTTTGTGAGATTTGGCATTTTTGTAGCGAGCAATGGTATATCAATGCATTGCTTACTATAAAAATGACACTGGCAGGGAAGGGGTTAACACTAGGGGCGCGGAAGGGGTTGATTATGTTACCTGGGTGTGTTCTAACTGTAAAGGGGGTGGGACTGTGTAGGGGAAATGACAGATCGCTGTTCATACATTGTAGGGACAGACGAGCAGGCATTCCCCCCCCCCCCCTGACAGGACCGGGATAAAGGGGAACTCCACCCCAAATTACAAAAAAAAAACGGCGTGGGGTTCCCCCTTCTGGTGCACAACAGGCTCTTAGATTTGATCTGGAACATAAGGGGTTAAACCCACGCCAAAAAACGGCGTGGGGTTCCCCCTCAGATCCAGACCAAACCCTTCTCCCAGGCACGCAGTCTGGCCGGACAGGAATGGGGGTGGGGACGAGCGAGCGCCCCCCCCCCTCCTGAGCCGTACCAGACCACATGCCCTCGACATGGGGGAGTGTGTGCTGTGGGGGAGGGGGGCACTGCCCCCCCACCCCAAAGCACTCTTGTCCCCATGTCGAAAGGGACAAGAGCCTCTTCCCGACAACCCTGGCCGTTGGTTGTCGGGGTATGCGGGCGGGGGGCTTATCAGAATCTGAGAGCCCCCTATATTAAGGGGGCCCCCAGATTCTGGCCCCCCACCCTATGTGAATGAGTATGGGGTACATCGTACCCCTACCCATTCACCGGGTGGAAAAGTGTAAACAAAAAAAAACACACAGAAAAAAATAATTTATTAGTCAGCTCCGGGGGTCTTCTGCCGGGACCCCCCACCACCAGCCCATTGGGCCCCGGGCTTCGCCGTCTTCTGCCGGGGGGGGACACCCACCGATGATCTCCGCCATGTCCAGCCAGGCCCCCACCCCAAAATAAGCTCTTTCAGATCCGGGGGGGGCCGGCCGAAAGAAGCAGAGAACAACGGGGGCGGAGCCCCTCGGTCTTCCAGACGTTTTCTGCCGGGGGGGCTCCAGCCCCGCACCGGTCTTCGCCGCCGCCTTCCGCCGGGGGGGTACACCTACCCCCCCCCCGGTCTTCGCCGCCGCCTTCCGCCGGGGAGAGAGACCCCCACCGATGCTCTCCGCCATGTTCGGCCAGGCCCCCTACCCCAAACAAAGCTCTTTTACATCCGGGGGGGGCCGGCGGGAATGGCGGAGAACAACGGGGGCGTCGCCACTCCTCGGTCTTCTAGCCGTCTTCTGCCGGGGGGGGGAAACACCCACCCATGCTCTCCGCCATGCTCGACTGTGCCCCCACCCCAAAATGAAGCTCTTTTACATCCGGGGGGGGCCGGCCGAAAACAGCGGAGAACAACGGGGGTGTCGCCCCACCTCGGGCTCCTCCGCTTCTGCCTGGCTCCTCCCGAGGCCAGGGCTTCTTTTGCCGTCTTCCGCCGGAGGGCGCCACTCTCCGGGCTTCTCGACGTTGTCTTCCGCCGCGGGGGCCAGGCCTTCTTCTTTGCCGCCCCCTTCGATTTTTTCGGCCTGGACGGGGGTCGCACATCCCATCCAGGACTTGGACGTGGCGGGCTTCTCGTCGCCGTTTTCTGCCGCTGCCCCCTTCACCACGAAGCTCCGTGCTTGTTTGATGAGGGCAGCGGGCTTCCGTCGTCTTCTCCGGGGCGAGGGTCGTACATCCCACCCCGGATTTCCTCGCCGGCTTCTGCCTGGCTCCTACTGGGGGCCAGGCCTTCTTTTGCCGTCTTCCGCCGGAGGGCGCCACTCTCCGGGCTTCTCGACGTTGTCTTCCGCCGCGGGGGCCAGGCCTTCTTCTTTGCCGCCCCCTTCGATTTTTTCGGCCTGGACGGGGGTCGCACATCCCATCCAGGACTTGGACGTGGCGGGCTTCTCGTCGCCGTCTTCTGCCGCTGCCCCCTTCACCACGAAGCTCCGTGCTTGTTTGATGAGGGCAGCGGGCTTCCGTCGTCTTCTCCGGGGCGAGGGTCGTACATCCCACCCCGGATTTCGTCGCCGTCTTCTGCCGCTGCCCCCTTCACCACGAAGCTCCGTGCTTGTTTGATGAGGGCAGCGGGCTTCCGTCGCAGTCTTCCGCCGCGGGGTGACACTCGCGGGCTTCTTCTTCCATTCGATGTTGACACGGCGAGGTCCGGCGCTGAAATGCCTTCTGAGCGGCGGGCAAGGACTTATATTGGCATTGGGCGTGGGCGTGGTTATGCCAACATGTGACCTTAACCCATGTGACAGTGATGTCACGTCACATCACTGTCACATGGGTTAAGGTCACATGTTGGCATAACCACGCCCACGCCCAATGCCAATATAAGTCCTTGCCCGCCGCTCAGAAGGCATTTCAGCGCCGGACCTCGCCGTGTCAACATCGAATGGAAGAAGAAGCCCGCGAGTGTCACCCCGCGGCGGAAGACTGCGACGGAAGCCCGCTGCCCTCATCAAACAAGCACGGAGCTTCGTGGTGAAGGGGGCAGCGGCAGAAGACGGCGACGAAATCCGGGGTGGGATGTACGACCCTCGCCCCGGAGAAGACGACGGAAGCCCGCTGCCCTCATCAAACAAGCACGGAGCTTCGTGGTGAAGGGGGCAGCGGCAGAAGACGGCGACGAGAAGCCCGCCACGTCCAAGTCCTGGATGGGATGTGCGACCCCCGTCCAGGCCGAAAAAATCGAAGGGGGCGGCAAAGAAGAAGGCCTGGCCCCCGCGGCGGAAGACAACGTCGAGAAGCCCGGAGAGTGGCGCCCTCCGGCGGAAGACGGCAAAAGAAGGCCTGGCCCCCAGTAGGAGCCAGGCAGAAGCCGGCGAGGAAATCCGGGGTGGGATGTACGACCCTCGCCCCGGAGAAGACGACGGAAGCCCGCTGCCCTCATCAAACAAGCACGGAGCTTCGTGGTGAAGGGGGCAGCGGCAGAAGACAGCGACGAGAAGCCCGCCACGTCCAAGTCCTGGATGGGATGTGCGACCCCCGTCCAGGCCGAAAAATTCGAAGGGGGCGGCGGCAGAAGACCCTCAAAGTTCAAACCACCTTCACCAGGTGAATGGGTAGGGGTACGATGTACCCCATACTCATTCACATAGGGTGGGGGCCCGAAATCTGGGGGCCACATTATTAAACGGGGCTCCCAGATTCTGATTGGCTCCCGCCCGCATACCCCGACAACCAATGGCTAGGGTTGTCGGGAAGAGGCTCTTGTCCCGTTCGACATGGGGACAAGAGTGCTTTGGGGTGGGGGGGCAGCGCCCCCCTCCCCCAAAGCACACACTCCCCCATGTCGAGGGCATGTGGTCTGGTACGGCTCAGGAGGGGGGGGGCCGCTCGCTCGTCCCCACCCCCATTCCTGTCCGGCCAGACTGCATGCCTGGGATGAGGGCTTGGTACGGATCTGGGGGGGAACCCCACGCCGATTTTGGCGTGGGTTAACCCCTCACGTTCCGGACCAAGCCGGAGAGCCTATTGTACCCCTGGGGGGGAAGCCGCGCCGGTTTCACATTTGAAATTTGGCGCGGAGTTCCCCTTCAGTGTCAGCGCAGCCCGAGAACAGCTCGGAGCTTGCCGTGCGCCGCTCCAGGCAGTGCAAACACTGCTACGCCGCCTGGTATTTACCAAGGATTTCCCGGCGTACTGAAGAGGCGCGCGGTGAGCTCCGATTTTTCCCTCTGCGCATGCCCAGTATGCAAGTGAACCTTCCGAGGTTCTAGCGTACTTTGCAAGCGCCCGGGGATCGGGTCCCAAAAGTCACTTTCCCTTTCAAATCGGCCCGCCACACAAGTTGAAACACATGTCACTACACTTCCCCTGCATCACCCCCCTCCCTCCCCTCATAAACTCCCGCCCGAATCCCCGATGTTTACATAACTAAATGCCGCACGCCAGCTCTGTACTGGCGTGCTGTGCGCCCTCTTCTGGGCGCATTAGGCACTTTAGTAAATGAGGAAACACGCTGCACTAGCAGCGTGTTTCTTTGGTAAATGTCAAAAACAGGTTTACTCCTGCTTGTGCACCATGAGTCTTGGCGCACAGGCTTGGTAAATCAGCCCCAAAGTTTCAGAGATGCTATAGAGTAGTAAGTTGCTGCCATAATAAAAAAAAAAAAAAAAAAAAAATGGGGAAATTAATAAAAAGAGAGGCTCCCTCTCTAAACTCTTCGTACTACCAGAAGAATACAAAGGAATAACAAAAGGGAGAGAAAAAAAAAAAAAAAAAGAGAAAAAAAAAAAACACACACACACAAAAAACACTCAAGGGAAATAGGTGTGAGGGGTGATATAAATCACCCCCCAAGACAAAGGGAAATGGAATATATCCAAAAAAAGACACCAAGTCCTACCAGAGGACTGATGTACCTACAAGGGGGAAAGTTAATGGGCATAAAGGATATCTCACCGCAGGTATTTAGGGCTAACTAAACATGTGGGTATTATGACACCGCTCATATATACTGATAATTGAATAAATAAATATATACACCGCTAATCAAACATTCAAAGTGGGACTAGCAGTTTAAATAAATCAATAAGTCAATAAATCATTAACTCAGTAAATAAGTCACTAAGTAGATAAATGAATACATGAACAGATCAAGCTCAATATACCAATTGTTGCGGCTCGACTTTAGCCATGTAGCCTTAATATTCTTCCTTCTTACCTACAACTCCAAAAAAAAAAAAAAAAAAACACAACACCACTATACCAATATACCAATGGTTGCAGCTCAAGTTTGTCACATATTCCATTGACTTTGTTAATTTTCAAGATATATATATATATAAATCAAGGAGAAAAAAAAAAAGGGAAAAGGGGGGGGGGGGGAGAAAAAAAAAAAAAACAGCAAAAAAAAAAAAACAGCTATATAGCTGACAAATAATTAATCATGGTTATAATAGCTCTACATATTTCCCCTTTTCCCTTCTCCCCTCTCCTTGGTGGGCAGAGCCAAAAAAAATAAAATAAAAAAAATAACCATGTAATCAGATTATAGTAAATCATATACTTATATATGATACCACATTCATGCTCTTACCCAATAGAAGAGAAGGAAAAAAAAAAAAAGGATGCGGCCCAATAACAATATGCCAATCATTGCAACTCATAATTGACTCATAATTGACTATATTGCATAGACATTGCCAAGTGTATATCCAAAAACTGAGGCAAGAAGAAAATTATAATAATTTCCTCTTCTCTTTTCTCTTGCCTCTGACCCACCTTCCATAATAAACAATAGGTATATAATGCACAATAGATATACATATATATATATATATATATATACACATACATACAAAAGAAAAAATGTAAACAAGGGATAAGCCAGAGAAAAAGGCAGAGCCAGAGGGAAAAAAAAAAAAAAAGGGGGGGGGGGGAGGGGCAAGGAAAAAAAAATGGAGTATAAAAGGTGACGTAAAGAAATAAAGAAAGAGAAAAAAGGAAGGAAAGAAAGAAAAAAATACAAGCAAAGAGGAAAAAAGAGAAGCAAAGAAAAGCAAAGACGGGGGGACAAGGATAAAGCCAATCTCTCCACTTTTCTTTAGCGATTCCTCATCCATATTCCATCCATCACTAGATTCTTGCTACAATATTACTGTAACATCTATTATTGATTCTCTGACTGATTCCCATGTTGATTCATCATACCCCTACCCTGATTTTCAGTCCTTCTAAACAATGAATATGTCCTGGGCCAGACTATTAGTGGGGTATCTGGTAAATCCAAAGCAAGTTGTATAGTAGGGATATCTGATGGGTCTCGTAGATTATACCACCTGCCATCTTTCTTAATTTGAAGTTGAAAAGGAAAGTTCCAACGATATATGATGTTACGTTCTTGCAGCATTTTAAGTAATGGTCTTAATGCTCTTCTCTTCTCCAAAGTGAATTGACACAAGTCCTGCAATAGTTGAATTGATGTCCCATTGACATTAATTTGACCCTTTTCTCTAGCCTTCCTCATAATCTCTTCCTTCTCTCTATAAAGTTAGACAGTTTACCGTATCTACTTATTTCCTCTAATATGTTAGGTATAGATATTCTTGGATTGGTCACATATAGGAGTACATCGTCGGCGTATGCTGCCACTTTATGTTCCTCCTCTCCCACTCTCACACGCCCTATGTATGGGTTATTTCTTATCTTGCACAACAATGGCTCCAGAGCTATAACATATAGGAGAGGTGAGAGTGGGCAGCCCTGTCTTGTACCATTCATCATGTCTATCACCGCCGATACACTCTCATTAACCTTTACTCTTGCCGTTGGGGCCTTATATAAGTTTCCCACCCATTTCATGTATCTGGGACCCAATCCTACACTTCTCAAAGTATCCATCATAAACCCCCAGTCGACTCTGTCAAATGCTTTTTCAGCGTCTAATGACATGAGTACGACTGGGGGTTTCTTCTTTTTTTTATCATCCTGTAATAACAAGTTCGTTCTTAAACTATTGTCCCGACCTTCTCTACCTTTTATGAATCCCGTCTGATCTGCGTTTAATAAATCCGGCATGAGCGTTTTTAACCTTGTTGCCAATATCTTTGCAACATTTTTTATATCAGCATTCAGCAATGCAATTGGTCGATAATTAGAGAAAAGGGTGCTATCCTTTCCTGTTTTGGCTATGATTGAGATATTGGCAAGAAGTGATTCTTTCCTTACTTATTCTGTTTCACCTATTTTGTTAAAGTAAATACACATCTCTGGGATCTAGAGATCTTTAAACTTTTTATAATATTTAATTGGCAATCCGCCTGGGCCTGGACTTTTTCCCCCGGGTGTTTCTTGAATCGCTTGGTTAATTTCCCCTTGTGTAATTGGGTCTTCCAGAGTTTCCACAGTTTCTTGCATTAGTTTTGGTAAGTTTGCTTCCTTTAGGTACTCCCTAATTTTTCTTTCCCTAATCTCCTGCTCCTCTTGCGTCTCCCCTTTTCTGATAGTATACAGTGTGGTATAAAACGTCCGAAAAGCTTCAGCAATCTCGGACGTCCTGTACCTCATCTGTCCTTCCTGATCTTTTATTTTTTCTATGTAATTTGTGTTTCTTTTTTCCTTTGAAATCTTGGCCAGATATTTCCCCGGTTTATTCCCCCATAGATACCTTTCTTTCAAGACGTTTTTAAAAATATTCCTAGTTTCTATTTCCATTAGGTCTCTTAATTGGGCCCTCTTTCTTAAAATTTCCTTATAGACTTTGTTATCTTTTTGGTTTTTATGTTTGGCTTCCAGGTCTTGTAGCTCTCTAATTATCCTCTTTCTGTTCGCTTCTCTTATCTTCTTTTTTCCCGCTCCTAGGGAGATAAGTTTTCCTTGGATGCAAGCCTTGTGGGCTTCCCATATGGTAGCTATACTCACATCTGGTGTTTTATTGGCAGTAAAGTATTCTTCTATATTTGTTTTTATTATATCGCAGACTTCTATGTCATCTATTAACTCCTCATTCAGGTTCCAGGTCCCCTTCCTCTCTTCAACTTCTGGGAAGTGCATTCTCACTGAGACAGGGGCGTGATCTGAGATTGACATCACCTCTATCGTGGCGTTATTTACATACTCTAGGATTTCATGGTCAACCACTATATACCGTATTTTTCGGACCATTAGACGCACTTTTTTTCCTCAAAAATATAGAGGAAAATGTCTGTGCGTCTTATAGTCCGAATGAACATCTGGCACTGCCCCCCGCCGCCGCCGTCAATGCCCCGCCCCCCCGCACGATAATCCCCTGACCTGAACTTCAAAGTCCTGGTTCCCGCGGCCTCCTCCCGCACAGTTGTCGCTTCCGCCGATGCCCAGCTCGGCTGCAGCCACGGAGGTGCCTGGTCAGTGACAAAGCCTTGTGAAGCCTCGTAATACAGAACCCCACTATGCAGCTCGTCATGCAAGGCTCAGGTAGGACACTGTTGTGAGAGGAGAGTGGGGAGGAATTTATGGCAGCCAAGGAGTGA
Source organism: Rana kukunoris (assembly GCA_029574335.1). Taxonomy (NCBI): domain Eukaryota; kingdom Metazoa; phylum Chordata; class Amphibia; order Anura; family Ranidae; genus Rana; species Rana kukunoris. The sequence goes on from CM056052.1 coordinate 199,131,246, forward strand.
GTGAATGGAAGGCTGTGCTGTGTTTGGAGGACAGGTGACAGCCTGCTCTGCTGGGACTTGTAGTGCCTCTGTGGAGGGGTGAGATATGGCAACCTGCTCTGCTGGGACTTGTAGTGCCTCTGTGGGGGGCTGAGATATGGCAACCTGCTCTGCTGGGACTTGTAGTGCCTCTGTGGGGGGGACTGAGGATTCCTCAGTTTCCCCACAGTATAGGACACTACAAGTCCCAGCAGATTAGGTTGCCATATCTCAGCCCCCCACAGAGGCACTACAAGTCCCAGCATAGCAGGTTGCCATATCTCAGCCCCCCACAGAGGCACTACAAGTCCCAGCAGAGCGGGCTGCTTTTACAGAACAGGAGAAGCAGCTGGAGTAGGGCAGTTTGTACTGGGAAGGGAGAGAAGACGGCACAAGTTTGAGATGGGGGAGGATTTTTTTCTGAGAGTGAGGATTTATGCTGGGAGGGATTTCTTTGGCACAGGTCAGGCTGCATTTCATTGGCACTGGTAAATAGTTTAGTGGACCATTTGGTTCAGAATATTTTTTTTCCTGCTTTCCTCCTCTAAAACCTATGTGCGTCTTATGGTCAGGTGCGTCTTATAGAGGGAAAAATACGGTAATCTAATCTTGAGTACATTTTATGTACTGCAGAGTAAAATGTATAATCCTTTTTGTTTGGATTAGTGATTCTCCAAACATCTATTAAATGGTTCTTGAAGAGTTTTTTTTTCACTATTTGCTGTTGCTTTCTGTTCCCAATACATACCGTCGACACTCTGTCTATCTGTGGATCTAGGGTAAAATTGAAGTCCCCAGCTAGTACTACGTTACCTTGTTTAAAGTCCATTAGCTTATTAAGAATCCTCTTTAAATACCTCTGTGGGTCTTTATTATGGCAATATATATTGGCCAACGTATATCGTTTACCGTGTAGTACCCCTCTAAGGAACAGATATCGGCTATCTGGGTCCACTATCCTATCCTCTACTTTAAAACTTACATTTTTCCCTATCCCTATGGCGACCCCTTTAGATCCTTTCTGAGGGGAATCACCATAATACCCTGTTGGGACTGCCAGAGAGTACAGCCTAATCCTCGAGTCGACAGTTATATGTGTCTCCTGGAGGAAAACTACATCTGCAAAGAGTCTTTCAATCCCCTTTAGAGTCATATGTCTTTTCCGTGGGGAATTAAGTCCTCTCACATTATAGGAAATAAAATTTACATTAGACATATGTGTTTATTTTTTTTTTATTTTTTTTTCCGTTTTTCTCTCTCCTCTGTTCCCTCTCTTTATTATCTTCAGGTTATCGGCCGACCCTTTATTTCTGTCTCTTCCCTCCCCCCTCCCCCCTCCCCCACCCCCTTCCTCTCCCCCCCTTTCCCCCCTCTCATCCCTCTCCCTCCCCTGGAGCACCTCCCACCTCCCCCCATCCTTCCCTCCCCCTCCCCCCCTTTCAACCTCCCCTCCCCCCGTTCCCATGATATAATCTTGACCCCTCTCCACCCTCTCCACCCTCCCTCCCCTCCGCGCTGCCCTCCCAGGTCCATTTCCACCCTCCTCAGTAACTGCTTGGTATTGGGATTCCCAATTTTTGGCAGAACTCGGGTATTTCATCCAAAAATCTTAATTTCGCCGTGATCCCGCCCTTTCTCCCAATCAAGCATGCCGGAAATCCCCAGTTATATTGTATATCTTGTTCTTGTAGTTCTCGTAGTAGTGGTTTCAAATTCCTTCTTCTTCTGAGTGTCTCTTGGGATAAGTCCTGGTATATTTGGATATTGTGTTCCTCAAACTTGATTGGGGACTTCCCTCTCAAATTTTTCCATAATTGATTTTTTTTCTTCCCAACTTTCGAATCTTATTATAATGTCTCTGGGGTTCTCTTGAGGGATTTCTCTAGGTCTCCTAATGCTGTGAGCTCGTTCTATTCTTAATGGGGAGGTTATTTCTCTATCCAATATAGGATTGCAGATTTTTCGGATGATTTCTGGGAGATTTTCTGACTGTGAGGAGTCAGGGACTCCGCGTATCCTGGTCTTCTGCTTTATATGCGTGTTCCCGTTGCTCTTTTTTTATTTCTAGAATTTCCTCTTCTAGTTTTCTAATAGTATTAAAGTTATGGTCTGTTTTTTTTTCCACTTCTTCCAGTCTTTCCAGCATAAATCTCATATTTCTCTCCATTCTCTCCATTTACGTTGTTAACGATTTTTCTAAGGCAGCAAACATTTCCTGCATTTCCGTCTTTGTTGGTAATGCCGATCCTAATAGTTGTTCCTCAGCGTCCTGTATTATGCCTATTTCGTGATCTATCGCTGTTTCTGATAAGGTATCAGGATTTGCTGAGCTATTTGGTTTATTTAAGGTAAGTTTTGTCTTTTCCTTTTTTTTCTCCCTCTCCCTCTCATTCATCCCCTGGGCTACATATTTACTCATTGGCCCCGGGCTTTGGCTCAGACGGGGGGTCGAAGCAGCCCCCCCCCCTGGCGCCCCTTGCCCTAGTACTCATCTCTATAAGTTTCACAGCTATTAATAGATTTAGTAATGTTAATCTCCCTTTAAGGGATGAGTTCTTAAAGTTTTGGGGACTTGGATGTTTTTTTTTTTTTAATACTTGAATAGATATGATCTAGACCCAACTTGGAGGTACAAGTATTCAAAGAGGAGAGGGGACAAGTGTCATATGGAGTAGTGTTATTGTTGCTGTATATTATTATTATTATTTTTTTCTCAGCAGGTGGATGAAAATTAAAAAAAAAGAGAGAAAACTCCTCTATGTCCTTAGTGCCTTATATCAGCTTTATCCGTGATCAGCAGCGGTAATAAGTTGTAATAGGTTGTGCCCTCTAGTGATAGTGGTGTCGGTATGATCGAAAGAAAAAAAATAAAAATAAACAGAACACAATGTCCCAACCAGGCAAACTGCCACAGCACACAAGTACCTCCCCTCAGTTTTTGCCACTCGTTGCACCAGCTTCTCTATTTCATTTTCTTAGCACAAACTTTATATGTTACAATATTTAAAGATATTTAGCAATAGATGGGGTTTACTTACAGTCTGTAGCTTCGGTATCGATCTTTATGGAGCGCTTAGCCCTTAACCTGTGTCCAGATCCGAGGTCTTGGACTTGGATCTAAAATACTTTACATTTGTATTAGTACTTACAATTTTGCTGTGGTTATGATGGTTTGATAGTTTGCACTGGTCGGGGCCGGCTTTTCACAGGGCTTCCTCCGGTTCTCAGTATGACCAGCACCTGACTCACGTCGCGTCACTCACTTGCGCCGGGGATGCGCCGGGGATGCAGATTGCTGAGGAGCCCCACTATTGCCATCAACACCAGTGGTATCTCTAACCCCTCTGACCCCCGTGTAGCTTCCCTAAGGACGGACCGGCGTTGGTGCAGCTGTCGCCGCCAGAGACGCCATGTGACCCGCAGCGGGGACGGGTTCTGCAGAGCCGGAGAGGACGGTGAGGATGGTGAGTAAACAATCAAGAGGATCCTCGGCTCGTGATCTCATTGCAGGGGGGGGAGGGTAGCAGAGGGCTGCCTTTCAGCAGAAGAGCGGGGGTGTCGGGCAGAGAATAATCAGACACTCTGTCATTGCAGCCATTGCAACACTGCGGGACCCGCAGCAGCACGCACCCTAACCACCCCGACGTGAGGTCCGCGCCATCCTAGACTCCTCCCTCCTGGGCAGAATCAAAGGGAGTATTTCTTTGATCTACTACTACTACTGCTGCTACTACTCAAATCCTTTCAAAAGATGAGATACATGGTGGCGTGGTACAGAGACCGCTCTACAGATTTGTAGTTGGAATCTTGGTGTCCCGGACTTCGATCTTCTTTTCAAGTAGTTTTGCATGTTTTATTGATTAAACTAACATCACGGTTTTCACTTGATGGGATCTGGTCCCTTCTTGTCTTGGCAAGATGTATGATGACGTTTCACCATTTTGTTTTCCAGGCGGTTCTATGAGAGGTACTATGTTTCATATTTAGTGGGAGTGTCCCAGACTCATACTTTATGGAATAAGGTTTTCTCATTGCTCGGTAGGATCTTGGGTCTTTCAGTTCCACACAAGCCTCAAATTGCTTTGCCTAATGACCCCCTGACTGAAATACCTTGCAGCTCTCAACACTTGCTCTTTTTTATTATTCTTGCTCTCAAGATTACCATTGCAGGAGCTAGGAGAAAACCCTTAGGGCCTGTACACACGATCAGACATGTCTGATGAAACTGGTCTGCAGACCAGTTTCATCGGACCAGTTCGATGGTGTGTACGGCCCATCAGACCGTTGTCCATCAGACCAAAGTCGGACAGGTTCGATGGTTAGTACACAAAAGCATCGGACCAAAAACCTGTGCATGGTCAGAATCAAGTCGATGCATGCTTGGAAGCATTGAACTTCATTTTTTCATCACGTTGTTGTGTTCTACGTCACCGCGTTCTGGTCTGATCGGAGTTTGGTCTGATGGTGTGTACGCACATCAGACAAGTTCAGAGTTGTCTGATGAAAATGGTCCGTCAGACAAGTCTCATCATCAGACATGTCTGATCGTGTGTACAAGGCCTTAGTATTATTTTGGAGACTGAAGCACAAGATTTCCTTAATTATGATCCCTGAACAAATAGCTAGTAAAATTAATGATAGGGTGCGACAGTTCAAAGAGACATGGGACCCACGGTCTAAATTTATACATTCCAGTATACAGTCCAGTTAACTTCAACTTCAGAGTTTTCAGTGACCTCCCCACGAGTCTTCTAGTCTCTTATTGTTCTTTATGGTTTTCCCTTCTCAAACTTCTTTGGACCCCCCTTTCTTTTTTTTTCTTATTTCCCATGTTTCTCTACTTTTTTTTTACTTTGATTTAAGGTTTTTCCCCGTACTGAGGGTTTACTTTCTCCGGCACTTTGCTGGATTAGGAAGTTACAATATCCAAAGTCTGTAATGCTTTAATATGCACATTAGGGTGGTGTCCTCTTATTATATTATGTTGTTAGAAGATCCTCTTTCGTTGCTGTATACGTTGCCATTGATAACCACCCTTCCTAACATGTTTTGTTTTGCTTAACATATTTCTCAAGGATGTATTGAAGCCACCCAGCTTGCACACTGGAACACATAATGTGCTGTGTCTTTTTGTACATCTCCCTTTTTCTGAATAAGCATATTGAATGAGAAAAATGCTTTACAACCACTTGAAGTATGCATTTAAAAATTCCTTTTCTTGCCATAGATACACAGATATTTTTTAACATATTGTGAGTGCTGCTTTTGTTCACATATATTTTTTTACTTATTTATAGATTTTTCACACAGGACTCACAGAGCGTAAGTTTTTACTTTTTTATATAGGGAATCACAATGTGTCAAAGTAAAAACCCTTTTCCCAAGTGAGATCCAACTGTTTGTATTTGGTACCCAACTAAACACATCTCTTCTTTCAAACATATTCCTGTAGCAGTTACCTATTCAATGCAATCCCCTCAAATTTAGCATATTATAAGGAAACACTGGGGAGTTCTGGCTAGTCATCCAAAGTTGGAAGAGGTACTTAGAGAACTCCTCCAAGTTTGCACATAATATGTTATCTGTTTGGAGTGCTGCCTATGCCTTCCTGCCACCTGCATTGACGTATTTTTGATGTGTTTGGCGATTTACCTATGCCACAATCTGTGACTAACATTACCAATAGAAAACCGGAGTTAGGCTTACCGGTAACTCTCTTTCCAGGAGTCTTCCAGGACAGCCCTGAGATATATGGCTCCTCCCTCCGGGACAGGAAACACATTCCCCCAAATCATAAAAGGAGGTCCTCCAGGCCTTCTCCTCAGTTCATCCAAGAATTCCTGAAGGCTCTGAAAAACATAACATACTAACACATCGTCAGTACACATATCCAACTCCTGTTTACAAACTATAAACTCCGGGTGGGAAACCGGGCTGTCCTGGAAGACTCCAGGAAAGAGAGTTACCGGTAAGCCTAACTCCGGTTTTCCCCCCTCGTCTTCCAGGACAGCCCTGAGATGATAAACAAGAAACTTACTTGTCAGGGTGGGGTAGCCGCCTGGAGGACCTTTCGGCCAAATGACTGATCCTTCTCAGACATCAAGTCCAGGCGATAGTGCTTGGCGAAGGTCGTATAGTTTGACCACGTTGCCGCCTTACAAATTTCTTCCGGAGAGGCTCCGGCCTTTTCCGCCCAAGAACTCGAAACCGCTCTAGTAGAGTGTGCTTTGACAAATGGGGCTTACTTACCCTCTAACTCATAAGATTTAGCTATCGCTAACCTAATCCACCTGGCAATGGAAGACTTAGATGCTTTTTGCCCCTTCCTAATCCCCGAAAAATTAACAAAAAGAGAGTCAGATTTTCTGAGTTCCTTGGTTACCTCTAAATAAATTAAAATACACCTCTTGACATCTAGAGATGTCCCCTCTGAGCTCGAGGGAGACCGAAAAGTCGGAAGGACAATGTCCTGTGTCCTGTGAAATGAGGACGCCACCTTGGGGAGAAAACTGGGGTCTGTTTTCAACACAACTCTATCCTCATAAATTAACAAAAAAGGCTCTCTGATAGAAAGCGCTTGAAGGTCACTTACCCGCCTGGCGGAAGTGACTGCTACCAACAGAACTGTCTTAAGGGTTATCCATTTTAAGATAGATTCCTCGAGAGGCTCAAATGGACTAGCTGACAATGCTTTAAGTACCAAGGAGAGATCCCAAGGAGGACAGGGTGAGACCTTCACCGGCCTGGATCTAGACAAGGCTTTGAAGAAATTCTTAATAAAAGCATTCTGCTGAAGGGAACATTGAAGAAAGACACTAAGGGCCGCAACCTGCACCTTTAGGGTACTTGGAGATAAATCCATATCTACCCCTGCCTGCAGAAAATCTAGAATGGCTGGGACCCTTGGTTGATCAATTTCCCGCTCTTCTAACCAGGAACAAAATCTTTTCCAGAATTTGGCATAAATTGTTCTAGTAACAGGCTTTCTGCATTGTATCAGGGTTTTGATTACTTTCTCTGAGAAGCCCTGTGTTCTCAGCAACTGTTCCTCAGATACCACGCAGTTAGGTTTAGTCTGTCTACCTGCGGATGAAGAATGGGACCCTGCGATATTAGATCCCTCCTGCTGGGAAGATGAAATGGGGAGAGAATGGCCAGACTTTTCAGAATGGCAAACCAAGGTCTTTTCGGCCAAAAAGGAGCAACCAAAATTAGATCCGTTCTTTCCGACCGAAATTTCTGAAGGACTGCTGCGATCATCCTTATTGGAGGGAAGGCGTAGCAGCTGTTGAACTTCCATGTTTTGGAAAAAGCATCTATCCCTGTAGCCCTGTCTCCTGGATGGATCGAGAAGAACTGGATTACCTTCCTGTTCCTTTCGGAGGCGAAAAGGTCCACCTCCGGTTGACCCCATTTCTGCACTATTTGAGCGAAAACCTCCTCGTGTAGTGCCCACTCGTCCTGACTCACCCGTTGACGGCTCAGATAATCCGCTAGAGAGTTCTGGGTGCCTTTTAGGTGGACCGCTGTCAGTGAAGCCAGGTTTGTTTCTGCCCAGGAAAAAATGTTGTTGGCTATAGCCTGAAGAGCAGGACTTCTCGTGCCCCCCTGCTTGTTCACATATGCCACAGTTGTTGCATTGTCTGTGCGAACCTGCAGATGTCGCCCTTTCAGGCTTGTCTGGAACACTTCGATTGTTTTCAGGACTGCCAGGAGCTCTCTCTGGTTTGAGGAACGTTCTGCCTCTCTTGGGGACCATGTTCCCTGGGCCACTGCCTCCCCCAGGTGGGCTCCCCACCCCCAGGCACTGGCATCTGTAGTTACTACTGTTTCTACCGGCAGGGTCCAGGTTAGACCTTTGTCTAGATTGTGGCGCGTTCGCCACCACCATAGAGTCCTTTTGACTCGGGATGAGATTGGAATCTGGACCTCCAAGTCTTGACTTTGGCCACTCCAAAACCGAAGCATTAGTTGCTGCAACGGACGTTGATGGAACCTCGCCCAGGGTACCGCTGGAAAACATGCCGTCATAAACCCCAGTACCCTCATAATTTGTCTGACCGAAGCCTCTCGGTTGGACTGTAACTGGGCTGCTGCTTGTTCTACCTTTATCATTTTTTCTTCTGGAAGATAAAATTTTCTCTCTACAGAAGATATCCTGTAACCTAGGTACAGAACCTCCTGGGATGGGGTCAATTGAGACTTGTCTCGGTTGATTATCCAGCCGAGAGAGGAGAGAAAGTTCTGAGCTTCCTGCAAATCCTTTTTCAGCTGTTGGGCTGATCCTGCCACGAACAGGAGATCGTCCAGATAAGGAATTACAATTATCGCCTTGTTTCTCAGCGGTGCTAGAGCCTCTGCCAGGACCTTCGTAAAAATTCTTGGCGATGAGGACAGACCAAAGGGAAGGGCTTGGAACTGGAAATGTTTGATCTCCGAGTTCACTTTCACCGCCACCCTGAGGAACTTTTGGAAGTCCAAATGAATTGGGACGTGTAAGTAGGCATCCCTGAGGTCCAGGGTGGCCATGTAGCACCCTGGAAACAGAGACCTTGCCACTGTGAAAATTGACTCCATCTTGAACTTTTTGTACTTTACAAATTTGTTCAGGGGACGAAGATTCAAGATCATTCTGAATTTTCCCGATGGCTTTTTTACTACAAATACATGGGAATACGTCCCTAGACCCTGTTCCTTTTGTGGGACTTGAATTAGAACTCTTTGGTCTACTAATTCCCCTAGAGATAGGCCCAAGGCCTCTGCCTTCTCTCTGTCCCTCGGAGGCTGGGTAATCAGAAAACTTGGAGGGGGTGTCGTCGTGAACTCCAACTTGTATCCGTTCCTGATTATATTTAAAATGAACGGACTTGAAGTTGCCATGGTCCATTGTGGGAGAAACTGCCCCAATCTTCCTCCCACCGGGACGCAAGAGTCACTGTGGCTTGGGGGTGGTTTGAGGAGGATTAAACAATATTCCTCCTCTCCCCCTACCCTTATGGCCTGCCCAGTGTTTCTTTGGTTGGCCTTCCTTTTGCAGGTTTTGTTTGAAACCTCGAAAAAAACGTTTTCCCTCCGTTCTTTTCTTTCTCTCAGGAAAAACCTTTTTTCTGTCCTGAGTCCTTTCTAGCGCTTCCTGTAGGCCTGACCCAAAAAGGTGGTCACCTGAAAAGGATAACTCACATAGTTTTAACTTGGAGGTGGCATCACCTGTCCAAGTTTTCAGCCACACTGATCTTCGGGCTGCGTTTACCAAGGCTGCTGATCTGGCTGCCAACTTAACTGATTCTTCAGAGGCATCAGCCAGAAAGCCTACCGCTTTAAAAAGAAGAGGAAAAGATTTTAATATTTCCTGTCTAGATGTACCCGCCTGAATGTAGGTTTGCAACTGAGTAAGCCAAAATTCTAGATTTCTAGCTACACAAGTTGCTGCTAGTGCGGGCTTCAGACTTATTGAAGAGGCATCCCAAGCTCTCTTCAACAACAAGTCCCCTCTCTTATCCATCGGGTCCTTCAAGGCCCCCAAATCATCAAAGGCCAGATCCGTTTTTCTTGATATCCTGGCCAAAGGGGCATCTAATTTTGGAACCTTGTTCCATGGCTGAGACCCATCCGAATCAAAGGGGAATCTCCGTTTAAGGGAGCCTGAAAAGAATGGTCTTTTTTCAGGTTGTTCCCACTCCCGCAGAATTGTGTCAATCAGGGATTTGTGCACAGGAAAAACCCTGGATCTATTTGCACTAGACCCCTGATACATGAGGTCGTGCTTGGAGAGCTGAACCTGTTCCTCACGGATCTCCAAGGTATCATAAATAGCCTTTAGTAGGTCTCCTACATCTTCCAAGGACAATTTGTACCTAGAAGCCCTGGAGGAATCATCTTCTGCCTCAGAATCTGATGCTGATCCTGCCTGAGAGGAAGCAATAGACCTAGGCGTCTGCTCCCTGTACTCCTCCTCCTCTTGAGTCTGGGACAGGGCAGGCATACTAGATGCTCTAGGTAGGGACGAGGCGGGACCCTGCATCCTGTCTATCAGTCCTTTAAAAGACTGAAATGTGGACGCCATTTCCTCCTTAACAGAGGATAATAACTGACGGCAAGCAGTAACTGAGTCATATTTTACCAGACTGCTAACACATTCTGGGCATAACGGCTTGTCCCAACTGGAACCTAGCTTTGTCCCACAGACGGCACACTTTCTTCTAGGCGGCTGTAGAGTTTTAATCTGAAATAGACACAAACCAGAAAGCAAAAACTCAGTTACCAAACAGCCTATGCCTGAACACCACTGTGCCTAGCTCCTAGAAGTGCCGTACCCACCACCAATAAGGTTCGCCACCCATGGTAGACCAATCTCCCCCCCCAAAGTAAACCATGTGCTCTCACCAAGCTTACCTGGGAGGGACCGGTGCCAACCGAACCAGGGTCTGGATGTGCCGCTGCAGCTTCCATGGTTCTGGTGTTTTTGCCCTCAGCGCTCCGAGATACACCACTAGGCTCCGGCTCCTACATAGCCACTGCCGCGCCTTTTTGAAACATGGGAACGATGTTTCCGGCGCCCCCTGATGACGCGCTTCCGCCCGGGACCTCACTTCCCTTCCTTGGAACGCAGTGGCTCCGCCCCTCCAGCGTTGAACCCGGAAGTGCTGTATCCACAGCGCGGTCCATGGCGTCTCTCGCCTTTCACCGCTGCTTCCGGAGCTTGAGGCATGAACACACTGCCGTCAACCAGGGGTCCCACTCTTGCTGAGCCAAGGCAGCGGTGGCCATCAGCGACGCTCTCTACCCCCGGGCCAGAGGCGTGCTATAGGTGGTAGGTTCAGCTCTCACTCCCCCAAGGGAGAAACTGGGGAGAAAAACAAAAAAAGTAGCAACGTTCCCAAATGTGCTCCTTCCCGTCCGGCAGGAAACACAAAAAACTGAGGAGAAGGCCTGGAGGACCTCCTTTTATGATTTGGGGGAATGTGTTTCCTGTCCCGGAGGGAAGAGCCATATATCTCAGGGCTGTCCTGGAAGACGAGGGGGGAAAATCCTCTACCCTACCTTTTAAAAGGGTGCCTAGGGGGATCTCTAGGGTTTCTACAACATTGTTAAGGATACAAGCCCTGAAAGTCCTTTTCTTATGGCACAATTGTTATTATTGGTTTCTACTCTGATATTTAACATTGACTATTTTATAATGCTTGGGATAACAGGAAAAGCAATTTTAATTGTTGATTTGCAAATAACTCTTTCAAAAACACAAACATCTAAAATCGCACACTATTTGTCATTTGTCATTTGTGTCAATGGCCTCCATTTTTCAGTCACCCTAATTTGCTGATGTTTTTGCCTCTTACCAGAACTCATCAGAGTGAGTGTTTATATATTTGTTCATGTAGCTGAAGATGTACACTATTTAGTGGAATTCATTAGCTAAGTGGCTCTCTACATTAGACCATATTTTTATGTAGCAGGAACAGTAGACTCAGTCTGTGCTCAATGAATGTTCTTGCAATATATACTAGTCAATTTAGGTCAAGAGCTTGATTGGATTGTTCAGCGTGATTGTTAAATGCACATGCATCACATTTACACATTGTCATGCAAGGAATGAAAATTCAAACAGGAAAATATTACCTTTACGGGAATTGTGCAGAAAGACCAATATTAAACAATCATTTGTATACGTAAAGTATCAAATGTTTCAAATGTGAGGGTGTTTATCAAGTTGTGCATGCAAGTCTTTTACCCTAGATAATCTCAAAATGTTTGCCTTAGTTTAATAAGTACAGTTGGTGGTAGGTAGCTTGGTTTACAATTTAAATGAAAGCTTTGCTCGTACGTATCCAAACTGATTTATTTACGAACTCTGTTCTCTTTGATAAGGAAAGTCAACAACTCCTGCTCACAATGAACAGTTTTGAAAGTTTATTGAGATGTGAGGAGTGACAAAGTAGAATTAAAAATAAAATAAAATAAATATTAAGAGATTTGCATGACCTAGAGTTTTGCCATAGTAAGTGTACCAGGACCTCCTGTTTTACAGAAACACATGCTTTTAAAACAAATCTCATTAAAAAATATACAATTTTACATATTAACTCATTAAGAATTTTCACAAGTCACTAATATTACAAGAGACAATGGGCCAGATTCAGATACACTTAATTTTGCGCTGCGTAATCGAAATACTCTACGCTGCCGTATTTTACCAGGCTCTACATCGAATTCTGGTAGATTTTTGCCTGTACGCTACGGCGGCGTAGTCTATTTCTCGTCGCGTAATAGAAATACGCGATTAGGGGGCGTGAAGCATTTAAATTAGGCGCGTCCCTGCGGCGATTGAACTGCGCATGCTCCGTTCAGAAATTTCCCGCCGTGCATTGCGCAAAATCACGTCGTTACGTCATTCGTTGTTTAAGTAGCGTCGTTTATGGACATTCCTATTCCCGGACGACTTACGTAAAAAATAATAAAAGACGTCGGAAAACGTTGAAATTCGACGCGGGAACGACGGCCATACTTAACATAGGCTGTCTAATATTAGAGCAGCAAAAAGCTGGTATAGTGTTACGCAAAAAAAAAAGATGACTAAAGATGCCGTAAGAGATTGCGATAGACGTTCGTAATTTCTGGGATCGCCGGCAAAAGCTCATTAGCATACCCCGACGCGGAAAACGACGGGAAGTCCACCCAGTGGCCGCAATTTTATTGCAGCATTGATCCGAAGGCGTACGAACACGTAATCCAGTCGAATTGAAGCCCGCAGCCGTCTATTCATGGTTTGAGGTTTCCGACTAGCTAAAAAACGTGCGTAATTTGAAATTACTCCAGTCTAACACCAGTTAGACAGGAGTTACGGCTCTCTGAATCTGGCCCAATATGTTTTGTTATTTTTACTTACCTGTATCATGCTTAATCACGACCCATAGCCTGAAATGTATCACTGTACAGATTTAGGAGACTGAATATAAAAAAATGAAAATAAATAAAACCTTCCAAGGAAATTCTAGCAAAATATTCCAAGGACTGCAAAGTAAAAGAGATTCTAGCAAGAGAAGCCTTGATATAAAAAATACTATCATTTGCATATAAGCACTTGATATTATCATTTAACCATTAGTAAAGCATACAATATTTTTTTTCTCTATCACCATAGGAATTGTAATAACATTTCTGCTAAACATATGGACATACCTTGATTATGTTATATGTGCTTATAATCCAAAATTAAGAAGAACATAATAAAAAAAAACAGAACTCAAATTACGATTGAAGTTCTTAGGGACAGACACAACCTCCATTGCTTGCTTAATTAACACCAAAAAAAAACCATCTGAAAATCTTTAAGCCTGACTCTTATGCACTGAATGACAAAGTGGGGTCTTACTTGGCAAAAAAAGAGTAAAGGGTAAATGACTTAAACAAAAAATCTGTAAAGATCCTAAAACGAATGTCAAATTAACAGACCATAAACTTATAACCAAAACAGTCTGACCATTTTTTGCCTCCCAATATGATTTACGACTCAGTGGCACAATTAGTCACACAACCATGGATAAAATCCATTCCTTCTTTCAGCTATTGGTCCTCAGTAAACTATCTGATTATTATGTACAGTCACTATCGCAACATTTCTCACCTGCAGAAATATCTAAGATTATTGAATCCCTTCTTTGGGGTTAAATTTCCAGGCCTGTATGGCCCCCCCAATGAAAATTGCCATCACTTCAGATCAACTCTGCTCCCTTTTCTAACTGAGATTTGCCATAACGCCATGACAATGGGATCGTTACCTACAGAAATGCTCCAGGATATAATATTCACCATTGCAAAACCTGAAATGGATCTCTTGGCCCCCACCAAAAAAATATATGAAAAAAAAACATAAAAAAATGGACTCGATGGACTACTCAAACTTTTTGTGCTGTCACTTTTTCATGTTTCTATAGTTATAATCTGTGGCTACGTTTTATGTTAATTGAGTGCTCTCTCAGGAATTTAATATTTCGACTGGAATGAGGCATGGTTGCCCTATATCGCCATTCATTTTCAACTTCCTGAGTACCGTACTTAAATCTTTCACAATTCTTAGAGCAGAATTGAATATTTGTGTATTTGAAAGCTTGCTTTGTGTATTATGAAAATTAAGCATCTCTTACGCAACACAAAATCTACAAATTGACCTTGCATTTATTTTTAATTCTTTACCTAACCATTCCCTATGTCCAAGGGAATTTCTTTATTTTATAATAAATTGGGTAACAAGACAACGTTTCTTAAACCTCCTCCTATTCTGAAATGGTAACATGGCATTGGGAAAACCTACAGAAAAAACAAGCAAACTCCTGCGCATGGGTGGATAGTCCAACACTTATTCAAAAATCTTCAAAAATCTTCATAGAGAATTCCACAAATGTCAAAGATGGTAATAACAGTGGCCTTGCTGCCCTTCATGGATGGGGAAAGTCCTGGCTCAGGCTGAGCTCTGATGAAGAGGCCCCAGACGCCTCGAAATGCGTCAGACGGCAGTGACATACCTCTATCCCCCCTATTGTGGAGCATGGTCTGAGGGGTATTTACCTCATCATTTTTTGACAAGCCTGTCTATTGTGCCTTTTGTGAGAATTTTTTAATATTATTAGTATCCAATAAATCGTCAAATGGTAATATACCAGGCTGGTGCGCCTTTCTTTTCCTTTTTATTGGGAAAACCTAACCTGATCATATGTGGCATTGAGCTATCCAATACACTTATAAAGCAACACAGTATACTAATCACTGGGAACTTATGCAACAACTCAAACACTGCTAGTACTTAATCCCATAAACTTTCAAAAATGTTTCCTAATCATTCTCTTCTATGCTGGAGAGATTACGGCTCCACAAGATCCCTGAGTCATATATTTTGGTAATGAAAATCCATCAAATCTTTATGAACCCATATATTCAGTGAAATTCTACACAATTATATTACACATTCTGCTTAAGGCTAAATCAAATATAGCCCGAAATTCAACCAAACCCCATGGAGATCATTAGAGATGTCAATCTCCAATGTGCATATGAACACATGTTTGCACTTAAAGGCAGGGCCTTCCCTTTTGTTTTCAGTGCTTGGCAGCAATGGCTTTACCATTCACTCTGTACACAATAGAGTCTGGTTAACATCTATGGTTTACTTAGTGAAATTTGCAGGTCTTTTTCTTCTTCGAAACTGATATTTAGAGTTTATTTCCATTTTTGAACTCTTGTTTGTTGATGCTGTACCGTTTTTATTACCCTCAGGGATGTCTAGCTCTCTATCCCGCAAAAAGGTTAATAGCTAGTATAAGATTTATGTTTTGGTACAATAATAATAATAATTATTATTATTATCATTATACAAGATTTATATAGCACCAACAGTTTGCGCAGCAATTTACAATATGAAATACAATAAAATACAAGAGGACTATAATAATGTGCTAAAGTATCTGCCTTAAGATCTGACATTGTATACTGTATATTTCGTATATGGATATTTCCTTTTTTGTATCCTATCTTTTTTTAAACTAATAAAGAAAAATTGAAATGCAAAAAGTATTACAATGTTATTAAACCTTTAAAAAATATGTATATTCTCTTACCAGACTGGGCTTGCTTAGTCATTTTATTCTTAATGCTGTGAAGGATCTACTTCGATATACTTTGCCCACTGCAATTACTCCTGTTGAATGGCTATGCTGCCTTGTGGGGCTCCCTAAAGCTACTTCATAGCCACACATATGTGCATTTTCCTGCCCTGGAAGAATTTACCCCCTTCCTGACCAAGGCATTTTTTTGTGATACGGCACTGACAATTGCAACTGCTGTGCAACACTGTTCCCAAATAAAAATGACATCCTTTTTTCCCCACATATAGAGGTTTCTTTTGGTGGTATTTAATTGCCTCTGTGTTTTTTTTTGCGCTATAAAAAAAAGAGCAACAATTTTGAAGAAAAACAAAGGCCTAGATTCACAAAGCGATTACGCCTGTGTAAATGTTGTTAGACAGGAGTAATTTCGATTTACGAGCGTTTTTACGCTAGTCGAAATCCTCAAACCATGAAAAGACACCTGCGTGCTAAATTTCGACTTTATTACGTGTTAGTACGCCTTCAGATCTACGCTGCCTGAAAATTGCGGCCACTGGGCGGACTTCCTGTTGTTTTTCACCTTCATGGTATGCTAATGAGCTTTTGCCTGGAATCCACAAAATTTCGCTCTTCAAACGCAATCTCTTACGGCACCTTTAGTCATCTTTTTTTTCCGTTTCACTATACCAGCTTTTTGCTGGTCTAATATTAGACAGCCCATGTTAAGTATGGCCGTCGTTCCCGCGTCGAATTTCAACGTTTTTCGATTTCTTTTATTATTTTTAACGTAAGTCGTCCGGGAATAGGAATGTTCGTAAACGCCGCTACTCAAACAACGAATGACGTCACGACGTGATTTCGCGCAATGCACGGCGGGAAATTCCTGAACAGAGCATGCGCAGTTCGATCGTCGCGGGGACGCGCTTAATTTAAATGCTTCACGCCCCCTACTCACGTATTTCGATTGCGCGGCGGAAAAAAAATACGATACAATAGCGTACGCGCAAAAAAACTACCTGAATTCGGCGTAGAGTCTGGTGATAGACGGCAGCGTAGCGTATTTCGATTACGCAGCGGAAGATTACATCTATGTGAATCTGCCCCAAAATGTTTTACTTTTTGGTATAATAAATATCCCAATTTAAAAAAATAAAAAAATAAATAAAAAGTTCCTCAGTTTAGGCCAATATGTATTATTTTACATATTTTTGGTAAAAACATTGCAATAAGCGTGCATTGAGTGGTTTGTGCAAAAGTTATAGCATCTACAAAATAGAGGATAGATTTTAGGCATTTTTATTATTTCAGTGATTTATTAGATCAGTGTTTTTTTGATAGTTATGAGAGTTAATAATGTGTAGAAATGGCTTCCTTTAACCTACTCTAATATTTGTGTATACTAGTTCCATGAATGCACACAGGGACCCTGCACCTAAATGCATTGTTAGCTAGAGCAATTATGTAATAATTTTCATAGCAAAATTGTAAAAACTATGACACAATATCACTCATAAAGATAAATGGGAATGGGCCAAAGAATAGTTAAAATGAATGCTTCAAACAAGTCCTGTGTTCACATATAAAAAGCAAGCAGAAGAGGGCACAACCATCCGAACATAAAACTGTTTATTAAAAGGAAAATAAAATATTGCAACCACTGCATACAACCTGGAGAAGGCATGTCACAGGTTTTCATGTGGTCATCTCAGGGCAACTGAAGTATGCAGAGATCAGAAGGCTTGGGGCTGGTTCAGTATGCAGAGCCCTGCAGGTAAGCGGCTGAATGGATTGCAGAGATCAACTAGGAAGCTGCTGGTGAATAAGCACCGCAGTTGAACTGAAGGTTGGAATCCAAGGTTAGTGTCAGCTTCAGCGGCTTCCATATGGCACACGCCACCCCCGAATGGATCTGCTCTGATCCGAGGAGGATGTCACTACATCAGGGGGTGAGGTTATGTGTTTAGGGCTCAAAACATGCCCGTTTATCAAATATAGACACTGGATTAGTGATCATATTGTGTATTTAAAGGAGCTGTGGGCGGGAGGTGAGATGTTACCCCGTCCAGCTGTAACTGATTAAACAGTGAGCATTTGATGGATAGAATAAGCAAAATCCACAGAAACAGAAGCTGACAGCTATATAGCATATCATGGAGTATTTGACAGTGGAATTCGACAAGATAAGCGGTATCAAAGAAAACCGAGATAAAACAGTATATCATGGGGGACTAAAGATGCAAACAGAATATAAGAAAAATAAATAAAAACATTTGGGAACAAAGCCCTTTTTAGTTTTGGGTGATGACAGATTAAAAAGAAATGAATGAGTTGTTAATTATAAGGTGGGGGTTTAAAGAGACATGTAACCATTTTTTAAGATGGAAACATTTTTGGAAAAGGAAGGAAAGAAACAAATTATGTGCATTTTCTTTGATTATAAAAATAAATTAATGGGTAAAGGATTGCTGCCTGAAAAAAAATACGTTCATAGCCCCTACAGAAACCTTGGGCCAGATTCAGAGAGCCATTACGCCTGTCTAATTGGTGTTAGACTGGAGTAATTTCAAATTACGCGCGTTTTCTAGCTAGTCGGAAACCTCAAGCCATGAATAGACGGCTGCGGGCTTCAATTCGACTGGATTACGTGTTTGTACGCCTTCGGATCTACGCTGCAATAAAATTGCGGCCACTGGGTGGACTTCCCGTCGTTTTTCCGCGTCGGGGTATGCAAATGAGCTTTTGCCGGCGATCCCCGAAATTACGATCTTCAATCGCAATCTCTTACGGCACCTTTAGTCATCTTTTATTTGCATAACACTATACCAGCTTTTTGCTGCTCTAATATTAGACAGCCCATGTTAAGTATGGCCGTTGTTCACGCGTCGAATTTCTACGTTTTCCGACGTCTTTTATTATTTTTTACGTAAGTCGTCCGGGAATAGGAATGTTCGTAAACGCCGCTACTCAAACAACGAATGACGTAACGACGTGATTTCGCGCAATGCATGGCGGGAAATTTCTGAACGGAGCATGCGCAGTTCGATCGCCGCAGGGACGCGCTTAATTTAAATGCTTCACGCCCCCCAATCGCGTATTTCGATTATGCGGCGAGAAATAGACTACGCCGCCGTAGCGTACGGGCAAAAATCTACCAGGATTCGGTGTAGAGCCTGGTAAAATACGGCAGCGTAGAGTATTTTGATTACGCAGCGCAATATTAAGTGTATGTGAATCTACCCCCTTATCTGTAACGTGGCACATTTCAGTTCAACTGGAGCCTCCAGTTGAAGTCACAGCAGGAACATGAGTACATAAGCTTCTTTCTTAAATTTGTGGGCAGTTAGGTAGAAGTGGGAATAATGTTATGTTGGTTGCTGTCAGACTCTTAACATGCTTGTAACGTCCCTTTTTATTTTTTTGTTTCTCAAAGAGTTGTACCACAGTTAATCAGCATGAGTTCCATAAAAAATGTTTGTGGTATCACTGATGAATCTCTATCCTTGAACAAAGGCTGGGGATGGAGCCTCCTCAGTGACAGCCTGCTTACCTAGATTTTGTATGTCTTTTTTTCCTTTGAATATTTTGAATATTGTAATATATATTGTTTTACGTGTTTTTAATATACTTTTGTAAAGGTGTATTTCCAAAAATGTTTACATCATTAAACATTTTCCAATCCATTACAGCACATTTTCCTTTTGTAACTCGAAAGGACTGACTTTATCTCAGTTGAAAAAAGTCACAGGTCCATCTAGTTCAACCATTAGATAAAAATAAATAGTAAACCTCCATATAAACAATCTTATACACACAGTTGGTCCAGAACAAAACACAAAAAGTTATACAAAGCATTGTCCAATTTGCGTTTGAAGTGGAAGCCTATTTTTGTCAACTGCTTTGTAATAAATAAATGGTTTAATTATTAAAGGAGCAGAGTGTGTTATCCTTACAAGATAATTATTTTAAATAATGTTTCTTGTCTATGGTTCATCTTATTTCACTTCACCAAGTACATGAATAAAGATTGTTAAATGTTAAAAAAATATTTTAAACATTTAACAATCAAGCTGTGCTGACTAAAATCATCCAATCTTGTGAAATTAAATATTATTATTTATTTTTGTTTATGCACATGTTTGAGAATTCTAAACAGAAGGCGTTTCAAATCTTTCCCCAAGCTAAGTGAATATGCTCTACTCCAGTAGTATCTAGCAAGCCTCTACTCTTATAAGAGGTATTTTTTTTTTTTTGAATACTCACTTTTTATTATATTGTTCAGACATACAAAAACACAGTCACGTATTAAAAAGAAAACATCCTATTTATTCATCCATACCCTATACTCCTATTCCCCCTACCCCTACTAACCCTCCCAACAAAAAAACAAAAAAAAACTCTGTCTCCTCTTCCTCCTCCCCTCCTCACTTCTCTACACTTCAAAGTTCCCAACTCCCTAAACTCCTGCCATTTCCCCCATACATTCCGAAATCTCGTCAATGTGTCCTCCTCTATGTGGATAGTTTCCTCTATGGCTCTTATTGTTTCCACCCTTGCAACCCAATCCTTCATACTCTGGACTTCCTGAGACCTCCATAGACTCGGGATCAGGCTTTTGGCCGCATTTAAGAGAAATGGGACCAAGGTAATCTTATATTGAGGCGCCAATTTCATTGTATCATGAAATAAACAATCCCATGGATCCTTCTGGATCTGTTCTATTGTGATTTGGTAGGTAGCTGCCAGGACTCCATCCCAATAGGGCTGGATCCTTATGCATTCCCACCAAAGGTGCGCAAAGGTTCCCGGGGCATCAAACCCCCTTACATACCATCTCGTCAGGAGTTTCTAACACATTTCCACTCTCTTTGCATCTCCTGAGGAATAGCACACCATTCTCAGTATTTTCCTTCTATGTTCCTCACCTATACGTGGGCCTATCTCCTCTTCCCATTTCCCCAAGTATGGAGAGAATCCTGGTTCTGTCTCTTTGATTAGTGTCCTATAATGTTTGGATATATTAAACCAAAAATCAAACATTTATTATATCAAAACTTACTGTATCTTTTTGTACATGTGATGGCTGCATTCATTTTCTTTTTTAGGCTTTCTCTCTTCTATTTTCATCTAGAGATCCAGCCAGTAACTCTTTTGTCTTTCAAAAGAACAACAGATAGGGAAAATATTGCGCTAACCAAGGTGAAAAAGGAAAACAAAAAACTAAAAACTAAAGCAGCTACACTACAATTTGACAAAAATTGAATGAAGTGTGGAAATAAATGTAGCGCTGTAAACATAGAAATAATAACACACACATGAACAGTGAATGAATAATGTAGTCCAAACAAACCACGCGAGTGGAAAAGTCCTAGTAAGGAAAACGTAGGAGTGCATCAATAACAACACAAACAAATCTTGAATAGAAGTCCATCCACAAATGGGGAATCGGTAGATGTAGAATCACTTCACATCTGGATTACTGTGTAGCCCAGTGAGGACGGATGATTATTACACAGGAGACTACACACTAAGGCCTCGTACACACGAGGCAATCTATCTGTTCAAATCGGTCGGACCGACCGATTTGAACAGATCTGTCTGCTGGGATTTTGGTTTGCTCGCGTGTACACACGAGCAAACCAAAATCCCCGCCAGCAGACAGCGGGCTGACGTGTCGGTGACGTGGCGGTGACGTTGACGCCGCCACGTCACCGCACCAGGAAGTAAAACACTTCCGCGCATGCGTCGAAATCATTCGGCGCGTGTGCGAGAAGACATGTCTGCTGGTTAGCATACTAACCAGCAGACATGTCGGGCGGACGGGTTCCCAGCCGACAGATTTCAAAGCATGCTTTGAAATCTGTCGGGTGGCCAAATCCGTCTGTTTGCCCGTACACACGATCGAATCTGCCTGCTGAAACGGTCTAGCAGACCGTTTCCAGCAGACAGATTTGATCGTGTGTACGAGGCCTAAATGTGCTCATGCTGATGTGTAGTCGAGCACCTGTGCTTCCCCTTGGTTGGTTCTGGTTGTCCTTTTAGCTATCCGGTTGCTTCCACCCCATCCATCTGAGGGTCGTACCATTGCCATCCCATTCCTCCCTAGAACTCCACAAAGACACCGTGTATGTCCGGCTTTTGACTGAAGATTTTTATCCATTCCACTGTGTCCGAGTGAGCCCAGCTGACTGTGCCACTGGAGTTCTCAGGCTGTATTGTTCTGCTGTTCATGACAGACAGGTCCTACTTTTCCGGTAAGAGCATACCACTTTCGTTTTGATTTAAGTGTCATCTTATTCGAGGACCCATGAAGTGATTCTACATCTACCGATTCCCCATTTGTGGATGGACTTCTATTCATGATTTGTTTGTGTTGTTATTGATGCACTCCTACGTTTTCCTTACTAGGACTTTTCCACTCGCGTGGTTTGTTTGGACTACATTATTCATTCACTGTTCATGTGTGTGTTATTATTTCTATGTTTACAGCGCTACATTTATTTCCACATTTCAAAAGAACAAGCCTTCTTGCAGATATAACAGTTACATGGATGAGACAAGCCATTTAAGATCATTTAAGGGGTGCTTAAAATGAGCAGCATTTATTTATTTTAGTTATATGTACAATGGTATGTATGGATTATGTAGCTGATAATAATCCCCAAACATACTTATTACACACTATCAGTTAACATCTAATATTCCTTTATCTGTATTTATATGTGTATGGGTATCTTTGTGTGTGCATGTACTGTACAATATATGTGTATATATTGGTATGTTACTCATGACCTTTTATGTTGCCCAACCTATGATTATACCAGTCACATCTACACTTTCATTATATTATATTGTGTTTTGTTGTGTTTTCTGGCCCCAAAATGTGTTGGCGGTGAAAACTGGTGATGGGCTTGATGTTAGAATCGAAGGAAGAGCGCCCCATAATGCACTGCGAGATTGCAGTGCATTGAAGGCTGCTAATTGGCCAAAGCATACACATGACCATAAATGTCAATTGGCTTTGGCCAATCACAGCGCAATGTATTGTGAGAGCCATGATTGGTCAAGTCAGTGTAGTGTATATATAATACAGAGCAGAGTATATAATGAAGTCAGTGTAGTGTATATATAATACAGAGCAGAGTATATAATGCAGTCAGTGTAGTGTATATAATACACTGCATAGTGTGGACTCTTTTATTGGTTGATCTGAGGCTCCTGTTTATCATTGATGCCTGTTTTTCAACCTTCTTTTTGTCCACTGGGTCTGAATAAGTGCATCCAGTGGGTGCCTTTGTGGGAGAGGACACATGGATTGGCAGAGTCAGATTCTGGATGCCAGGTTTCAGTAACAGCAAGTATAATAAAATAGTTGGTGATAACAAGTTCATGGACTGAAGTGAGCTTGTTACAGAAAAATCAGATATTCTCCAGGACAAACAAAAAGGCAAGCACGTTTTTGAAGGTAAGAGAGTAAGATTGTTAGGATTGTGCCTGCTGCCAGAGTTGTGGGAGTTGAAGTCTGATGAAATTAGATGGCAGGGATCCAGGGTTAGGTGTAAAATTCACAGAAAACAGGAGGAGCAAGAGGGTGAGGGAGGTAGGATGGGTAATAAGGTTGTATTAGGTAAAGATTAGTTTAAGCTAATTTTGGAAAGAGGTTATCTCTGTATAACAAAAGAAAAGAAATGTCATGTTATTACAATCTAGAACTGCGGATGTGACAAATTCATAAAACCAGACTTGTATCTTAGGAGAGAGCTGCCTGTCAAATTAATAAAGACATGTCACATAATGTGAATATATGACAGCTATCAAGTGTGAGCTACAGATGGATATTAAAGTAGAATGTTTCTGTTATCTGAACTGACTCAAGTATATGATCTTGCTTATGGCTGCACAACTTGTTTGCACATATTATTAAATGTGAGATAGTTGTTTTTCTACATGCCTCAGGATCTTCAGCTGTAATATTTAAAAGTGCTAAGAAATTACTATTTTTCTGTTCTTTAGCTGTTGCTTAGATTATTTCCAGTGCAGGCACTGTGCATAGTAAATGAAAATATGTGTTAAATAAATCATAAATGCTCATCAGTAATAAAAAACACGTCTTTACCATAAACCACTTTCTGAAATAGTTAGTTAAATACTAGAAAAACATACAATGTTGATAAAAATAAAATATAATAATATAACTAGGTATCCATGTTCATGCTGCAGCCTTTAATTGATAAATAGATATAACTAATTTTACTGGTTGGTCTGGATAATCCAATAACTTTTTTCCTCAATTTTCATAAGTCTTAACATTCCAATCAACATTTATGTTATAGCTAAATGTTGCCCATACAACTTCAGGGATATAGGGTATTAACACATTTAGACATTTTTAAAAATGGTTTGTAAACAATGGTGTTTAGGAATCTGGTGAGTCCCAGATATTCTGTCCTGATGAGTGGGTGAATAAGTGTCATTATTGCACAGCAAAACAAGCAAACTACAGCAGGAATTCATAGCCTGGAAACCCCTGCATGCCACACATTTTAAGAGAGGTTTGTTTAGAAATATCTATCTGAATCTTTAGAAATATCTATCTGAAGGCTTTATGTATTGAACTGAGCCAGTTTAGATTGCACTACAGCCAGGATTTAAATTCACATTGTTTACAATTTGTTCATTCCAGGAAAATTAAATTAGCAGCTACTCTGACCAATCAGCCTGCTGTTACCTGCTAGGGATGAGCTTTATGTTCCGGTGAAACATGAGATCGTCTCGAACTGTTCGTTCGCCGAATAGTGAACAATTTGGGGTGTTCGCGGCAAATTTGAAAGGCGCGGAACACTCTTTAAAAGTCTATGGGAGAAATCAAAAGTGCCAATTTTAAAGGTTAACCACTTAAGACCCGGACCAAAATGCAGGTAAAGGACCTTGCCCCTTTTTGCGATTCCGCACTGCATCGTTTTAACTGACAATTACGCGGTCGTGCGATGTGGCTTCCAAACAAAATTGGCGTCCTTTTTTCCCCACAAATAGAGCTTTCTTTTGGTGGTATTTGATCACATCTGCGGTTTTAATTTTTTGCGCTATAAACAAAAATAGAGCGAGAATTTAAAAAAAAATGCAATATTTTTTACTTTTTTCTATAATAAATATCCCCCAAAATATATAAAAAAACATTTTTTTTCCTCAGTTTAGGCCGATACGTATTCTTCTACGTATTTTTGGTAAAAAAATCGCAATAAGCGTTTATCGGTTGGTTTTCGCAAAATTTATAGCGTTTACAAAATAAGGGATAGTTTTATTACATTTTTATTATTATTTTTTTTTTACTACTAATAGCGGCGATCAGCGATTTTTTTCGTGACTGCGACATTATGGCGGACACTTCGGACAATTTTGACACATTTTTGGGACAATTGTCATTTTCACAGCAAAAAATGCATTTAAATTGCATTGTTTACTGTGGAAATGACAGTTGCAGTTTGGGAGTTAACCACAGGTGGCACTGTAGGGGATGTGTGACCTATGTGTGTGTTTACAACTGTAGGGGGGTGTGGCTGTAGGTGTGACATCATCGATCGCGTCCCCCTATTACAGGGATGACACGATCGATGCTACGGCCACAGAGAAGCACGGGGAAGCCGTGTTTACACACGGCTCTCCCTGTTCTTCCGCTCCAGGGACGGATCACCGCACTGCAGCGGCGATCGGGTCCGCGAATCCCGCGGTTCCGGAGCTTCGGACCGGGTCACGGGCGCGCGCCCGTGACCCACGGCTGGGTACTAAAATCAACGTATATATACGTTGATGTGCCCAGCCGTGCCATTCTGCCGACGTAAATGTGCAGTAGGCGGTCCTTAGGTGGTTAATATGCAAGCTGTTGTCATAAAAAGTGTTTAAAGACCTGGGTCCTGCCCCAGGGGACATGTATTAATGCAAAAAAAACGTTTTGAAAACTGAAATTTTTTCTGGAGCAGTGATTTTAATAATGCTTAAAGTGAAACAATAAAAGTGAAATATTCCTTTACATTTCGTACCTGGGGCTGTCTATAGTATGCCTGTAAAGTAGTGCATGTTTCCCATGTTTATAACAGTCTCTGCACAAAATGACATTTCTAAAGGAAAAAATGCCATTCAAAACTACTCTCCACTATAATGAATTGTCGGGTCTCAGCAATACAGATAAAAGACATTGAAAAAAACGGGCATGGGTTCCCCCTTGGTCCATTACCAGGCCCTTTGGGTATGGTAAGAATATTAAGGGAAACCCCGAACCAAAATAAAAAAAAATAGTGGGGGGTCCCCCCCAAATTCCATATCAGGCCCTTTAGGTCTGGTATGGATATTAAGGGGAACCCTTCGCCAATTTTTTTAAAAAATGGCGTAGGGGTCCCTCCAAAAGGTCTGGTATGGATTTTAAGGGGAACCCTGCACCAAAATAAAAATGGCATGGGTTCCCCCAAAAATCAATACCAGACCCTTATCCGAGCACACAACCTGGCAGGCTGCAGGAAAAGAGGGAGAATGAGAGAGTGCCCCCTTCCTGAACCATACCATGCCACATGCCCTCAACATGGGGAGGATGTCCTCATGTTGATGGGGACAAGGGCCTCACCCCCACATCCCTTGTCCGGTGGTTGTGGGGGTCTGCAGGTGGGGGGCTTATCGGAATCTGGAAGCCCCCTTTAACATTGTACCCCTACCATTTCACAAAAACATTGTGAGAAAAAAGAAAAAAAAACACACAGCTTGGGACAAGTCCTTTAATTTAAAAATAATACAAGCCTGACACGCTGCTACGAACGATACAGCCTCCTCCAAAGAAGGCACCCGGCCGAGTTTTTTTATAACCAAGGGTTTCTCATTGTATCAGAGGGGGTGGGGTCACCCGTACACATCACTGGGTAACCCCGGCATTTACCGTTGCATCAGAGGGGGCAAGTTCACCCGTCCACGTGAAGGGTGGCCCTGCCCTCCGTTATAAAAGAACTGTCAGGCGGGTCATACGTCATCTGGCCAGGTGCCTCTTTTGGAGGAGGCTGTATCGTTTGTAGTGGCGGGTCAGACTCGTAGAAGGATTACGGTGCTGGATTATTATTTTTTTTATTAAAGAACTTGTCCCAAGCTGTGTGTGTGTTTTTTTTTCCCTTTTTTTCTCACTTTTTTTGTGAAATGGTAGTGGTACAATGTACCCCTTACCAATTCACATAGTAGGCTTCCATATTCATAAGCCCCCCACCTGCATACCCCCACAACCACTGGCCAAGGGTTGTGGGGATGAGGCTCTTGTCCCCATCAACATGGGCTCATGTCTTTTAACCACTTGCCTACTGTGCACTTACACCCCCTTCCTGCACAGACAAAATTTTAGCTTCCGGCACTGCGTCGCTTTAACTGACAATTGCGCGGTTGTGCGACTTGGCTCCCAAACAAAATTGACGTCCTTTTTTTCCCACAAATAGAGCTTTCTTTTGGTGGTATTTGATCGCCTGTGCGTTTTTTATATTTTTGGGTATAAACAAAAAAAGAGCATACATTTTGAAAAAAAAAAAACACAATATTTTTTGCTTTTTGCTATAATAAATATCCCAATTAAAAAAAAAAATGATCTCAGTCTAGGCCGATACGTATTCTTGTACATATTTTTGGTAAAAAAAAAATCGCAATAACCGTATAGTGACTGGTTTGCGCAAAAGTTATATTGCCTACAAAATAGGGGACATAATTATGATTTTTACTAGGAATGGCGGCGATCTGCGATATTTTTCGGGGCTTGCGACAATATAGCGGACACATCAGACACTTTTGACACATTTTTGGGACCATTCACATTTATAGATCAATTAGTGCTATAAATATGCATTGATTACTGTATAAATGTGACTGTCAGGGAAGGTGTTAACCACTAGGGGGCGGAGAAGGGGTTAAATGTGTAGCCTAGTGAGTGTTCTTTTTTCTTTCATATTATTTATTTTTATTTTATATCCAAGGTCACAAAGAGGAATCAACATAACATAGAGGTTCCATTAACAAATTAACAGTAAACAATAGATATATATCCACCATCTAGTAACTAAACAAAATGCCACTGGGGGAGTAACCCTCAGGAGGACCTCTCCGTGTCTTTCCTTCCTCCTCACATTCTACTGGTGAGTCAAACATCATGAACCCTCCGGTCCCACTCTCTAACTTAACTTACATATCTCCCTCACCTAATTCCTCTCTGTACCCTTGTCCTTTTATACCTTCCCTTCCCGTTCCCTACCAACAAAAAAAAAAAAAAACCCCAAACCCCCCCCCCCCCCCCCCCCTCCAACCAAAACCCCCTCATTCAGGAGATGGAGGTACTTCCCTCCTTTCCTACTGCTCCTTTCTCTATATTCTCTCCCTCCGCTAGTCCTCCTCACTCTCCTCCTCCAACATTTTCTTCCCCTCCTCGGAATACATAAATGTATTCCATCTTGTCCAGGTTTCTACATACTGTTCTCTTTTATTTTGTGCTGAAAGGACTAGATCTTCCATTGCTCCTGTCTCTCGTACTCTATTAAGCCATCTCATAATTGAGGGTGATCTAGTGTCTCTCCACTGTAAGGTTATTCCGCTTTTAGCAGCGTTTATCATGTGACATAAAACTGATTTTTTATATATCCGCACTGGGATATGTGTGCAATGGAGCAGGAAAAAAGCCGGGTCATCTGGTATCTGGTATTCAGTGAATTTTTGGGAGATTCTCTGGACTTCTAACCAGTATTGTCTTACTTTTGCACATGACCAAAATATATGCAGCATAGTTCCCTGCTCCAATCCACATCTCCAACAGAGCTCTGAGTTTTCTGTGGAGAACATATGCAGCTTTACTGGGGTATAGTACCATTGGGTTAAGAGTTTATAATTAGATTCCTGTGTTCGCGTACAAACAGAAGAATTTAATGCCAAATGTATAATATTTTTTCCCTGTGTTGGCAAAAAGGTCCTTCCCAGGTCTCTTTCCCATCTCCTAATTCCCGGCATTACATAATCCCCCTGAGGGGATATCAGCATTCTGTACATCCTAGAAACCACTCGCGATGTTGGTTCCTCCTCTTCAAAATATGTCTCAAATTTTGTTAACTGTCTCCGAAAATTGGACGGCTGTCCCAGCGATCTCAGATAGTGTTTTACTTGGAGTGCCTGCCAAAAACTTAATTCAAAGTTTCCCCCTGGTCTCATTAAGTCCTCAATAGATGGCCAACTTTCTGTTTGCAGAAAATGTGAGGCCTGTACAATACCCTTCCCTTTTAATTTCTTAAATACATCTCCCTCTAGTCCTGGTGTAAAACCTGGGTTTCCTATTACAGGGAATAGGGGCGACTGATTTGTTGAAAATTTTGAATTCTGACATACCTTAGCTGCAATTCGCAGCGTTGGACCAATTGTGGGATGTTTCTTCACTCTGCTTGGTAGTACCCTATAGCACCAGGGGGCTCTCCGCAAGGGGGTCTTACTGATCTGTTGTTCCATATCCACCCATCGCTTATACTGTCCATGTCTACACCAGTCTACCACTCTTGTCAGATGGGCCGCCTGGTAGTACTTGGCAATATCTGGCACTGCCATCCCGCCAAAGCACTTGGGCATCTTCATCAACTCTCTTTTTATTCTTGGTCTTTTGCCTGACCATATAAATTTCATCATTAGGGTATTCATTTGTTGGAAGAACGCCGCTGGTATATTTATTGGAAGGGCCTGAAACAAATACATCATTTTTGGCAGGATACTCATTTTAAATATACTTATTCGTCCAAACCATGAGTGTAACCCAGTTTGCCATTTCTCAAGCAGCGATCTAATAGAGTTAAAAAGTGGGGGGAAATTTTTTTTGAAAGTTTCCTTTAAATTTACTGGGATCCGAGTGCCCAAATACTTTAACTCGTTCTTCCACTTAAACCCAAAGTTCTGTTGTATAGTCTTACTCATCTGCGATGTCATTGCCACATTCATCGCTTCAGATTTAGTCTGATTTATTTTCAAATTTGATATTTCACCATAACTATCAATCTCTTTCATAAGGTTAGGAAGTGAAATATGTGGTTTAGATATAGAAAACAACAGATCATCTGCGTAGGCGGAGACCTTATGCATCTGCTCTCCTATTTGTATTCCCTGTATGTCCAAGTTTTGACGTACTCTATTTAGTAAGGGTTCCAGGGACAATGCAAACAATAGGGGTGAAAGGGGGCATCCCTGTCGCGTTCCATTCGTGATTTTAAAAGGATTTGAAAATATTCCATTCACTCTCACTGCGGCACGTGGGGCCGTATATGCACTCCCAATCCATCTAATCATACATTCACCCAGCCCCACGTGCCGCAGCACGGAGAAAAGGAAGCACCAGTTTACTCTGTCAAATGCCTTCTCGGCATCTGTATTCAGGAACACGCAAGGGATGTCCCCCTCACTGGCAGAATGGACCAGGTTGAGAGCTTTTATTGTGTTATCCCTTGCTTCACGAGTTGGGACAAATCCCACCTGGTCTAAATCTACCAATTCCGGAAGCCATGTCTGCAGCCGGGCTGCCAGTATCTTCGTAAACAATTTTAGATCGGTGTTCAACAATGAGATCGGCCTGTAGCTGCTGCACTCCGCCGGGTCTTTCCCTTCTTTTGGAATTACCGTAATGTGAGCTAGCACAGATCGGTCACCTTCCCCAGTCACCCCCCTCCCCCTACAGTTAGAACACTCACTAGCTCACACTAGTGAGTGTTCTAACTGTAGGGGGAGGGGGGTGACTGGGGAAGGTGACCGATCTGTGTCCCTATGTACAAGGGACACAACATCGGTCTCCTCTCCCTGACAGGACGTGGATTTCTGTGTTTACACACAGAGATTCACGGTCCTGCTCAGTTACTGGGCACGCGCATTGTGTTTCCAATAACGCGACGGGTGCGTGCGTGGCGGCGCACACGCCCCCTAGCAGCTCTAAATGACATGACGTCGTATAACGTTCTGTCAGAACAATAGGGTATTCCGCCCGCCGTTATTTGACGGCGTGCAGTTGCCAAGTGGTTAATCAGAGGAAATCAAAAAGTCCTCAAATATTATGTTAAAGGTTAACGCTTCATGTTTTGATAGTGTGAACAGCACTGTGTGCTGTCTATTGTATATTGTGCATAGGCGTTTGAGGGGCCTTTTTAGCACCTCACAAATGACTGCTTTTAAGGCCAGTGTGAACTTAGCCTTACTCCAACTGTAATGTTAACTATAATGCTTATGAAGACACTTGCCTGTCTGTACTATTGCGGTAATACATGGCTTTGTTTATCAATAAAAAAAAAAACAGTGAATTACTAACAACATGCTGTCACAATTTTCACCAAACTTTTAGCAAAGTGAAATACTCAGTTTTACCTATACATGCTTAGATTGTCTAAAAAAGGAGACACAGAAAAGTGAAAGAGGTTTAGTGCTTGTTTCTTAGAAACTATTTTTTCTTCTCTCTTTTTCTTCTCTACTTATTTTTTTTTCTCTTACTAAGTCTATCTATATCTGGTTGGAAGGATAACCAGGGATTTCCCTGGTTAGGGAAAATTTACTGCATTAATGTTACGCAATAATAACAGATGCAAATTAAAATTGTGAGGAATATATTAGCAAATGAGGAATATAGGTATGTCAGGATAATACAACTGTGTGAATAGGTGATAGTAACTGGTATGTATATATATATATATATATATATATATATATATATATTATTGTATAATATTATTGCTCTAGAAAAAATAAAGAGCTAAGAGAAACTAGTTCTAAAGATAAATCTTGAATTTTGACTACAGTTTTTGGTAGCCAAATTAGCAAATGTGTTTGCAGACCTCACTCATAATAAACAATTTTGAAAAAAAAAAATACTTATTTAGTTTGGGGAAAAAGTGTGACTTATATAACACCATTGAGATTAGGAAAATCTGGATCTAGACGTTTAATCTCTTTAGATCAGTGTTTTGACCCTATAGAATTTGTTATCTACCCTTTTCCTGAGTCACTCAACGCAGCAATAACATAATGCCTAGCTACCATATTTTGGACTGTACACTGACTATTCTGCAATGAAATCTCAATTCTGCTTCTTCCCAATCTTCAATAAAAATATCAAAATGAAAAATATATGTGTATATATATATATATATATATATATATATATATATATACACAGTCAGTATATATTAAACAACATAATTTTTATTATTATGTCTGTTTATGTCTGCTCAGGCTTCAATTGTGTGCTTTTTGAGGGCCCTTTCACATATGCGGACAGTATGTCCGCATTTTCATCCATCCATTTTCAGATGAAAACGGGACATACATTGGTCCCTATGTGATTGTGAGTGTCAACGGATAAACATCCGCTGACACCCGTAATTGTCTGCCTCCGCAATGATCCACTTTTGCGGACGGAAGAAAACCCTACTCTTCTTCCGTCTGCAGAGCGGATCAGATGAACACGGACACACAGTCCGTGTTCATCCGATCCCCCATAGGGATTCCCCATAGTGGAGAAAAAACAGGGCGGTCCCTGCACACTGTGCAGGGACCGCCCTGTCAGCCGACAGCTCAGCAGGGATTTACGGAGGAATCCCCGCTGAGCAGACGGACACACGGAGGCAGATCAATACTGATCCGCCCCGTGTGAAAGGGTCCTAAGGCATTTTTGTTTTTCTTTCCTTTTTTTCTTAACAAGTGAACCTTTTAGTTGTCGGAATTGAAGTCTATCTATGAAATTCTTCACATAGACTACATGAGTCAAACTGCTTTTACAAAGCTAGTATGGCTGCCAAATGCAATTTCACCTAACTTTTATATGTGGTTTATAAACTAAACAATTTTACAACATTACATCATTGACTAGTGTTTAAAAATATGTTTCCTCAACCGAGAAATAAAGAAGTGAAAAAGTTGAATGCTATCAATAAGATTACAATGCTTTTATCACCTACTCTTCAGCTGAAAAATATATTGTATGTGTGAATTTCTACAGGGACCAGTAGTTATTAGTAAGAGTAGATTGAAGAAAGCATCACCAAATAGAATTTTATTTTCTCTTTTAAATCCCAGAATGAATGTTGTCATGCTTTGTAGCAGTTTCAAATTCAGGTCTCTGATAGCATTTATTTGCTTCATTTAAGATGTGTGTGGTATTATTGGTGCTTATGATTAAAACTTAGATGTGACAATAGAGCATTCATTGCCTTTTTATTACCAGCAATGTTTTATTGAAGATCTCCTAATGGCAGCGTTACAGGATAGTGATTATAAGTAAACTGCCATGTCTAATTATTCCTTTTCAGAATATGCTGTTTTGCGAACTCTGAACATATTTCCTGAATGATGGCAAAACACCCTTATTAACAGTGCCATCAAGTCAATTTCAGCTTTATAAGCTTCAGATAACTACCTGAAGCAAAACAGCATATACAGGTGCCTAACTAAATCATACTTAAAGCAATTTAATGTATTACTTAAATCAAATGTAATATGGGAGTTTATTGTATATAATGTAAAAAATATAAAAATGTCCCTACTTTAGGCCCACTACAGTGCCTTAAAAAACATACCCCTGGAAATTTTTGACATTTTGTCATGTTACAACCAAAAAGGTAAATGTATTTTATTGGGATTTTATGCGATAGACCAACACAAAGTGGCACATAATTGTGAAGTGAAAGAAAAATAATAAATGTTTTTTATTTTTTTTTACAAATTATATTTGAAAAGGATGGCACGCATTTATATTCAGCCCCCTTTACTCTGATACCCCTAACTAAAATCTATTGGAACCAATTGCCTTTAGTAAATAAAGTCCACATGTGTGTAATTTATAGACATGTGCATTCGTTTTCGTTAGAATGCATTTTCGTCCGAAAATCTGGCGAAAGCGCAAGAAACAAAAAACCGAAAGATCCGACATAAAAAATGCTTTTTTCGTTTTCGTTGTGGTAAAAATTTGATATAGAGAGATTCGACATTATAGGGAAAAGATTTGACATTATAGGGAAAAAATTCGACATTATAGGGAAAAGATTCGACATTATAGGGAAAAGATTCGACATTATAGGGAAAAGATTCGACATTATAGAGAAAAGATTCGACACTATAGAAATAATAGATTCGACATTACAGAGATTAGATTTCGATTTATGAGAAAATAGATTCGACATTATTACTAGTCATACAACATTAGAATTCTTGTAGGCGGAATATTCGAACGGAAATGTACGATTCGACGTAAAGATTCGACGTTCCGTCGAATATTCTTTGACCAATCGACAGAAACCAAGTATTATTGGATTTTCGGACGAAAGCTAAAACGATTTTCGGGAGTAACTAAATACATTTATTTTCCAAACGAAAAAACAAAACTAAATATTCCAGTCTGCACATGTCTAGTAATTTAGGACAGCTGTTCTGTGAAGCCCTCAGAGGTTTTGAAAACCATTTATAATTTTACTTCCACTTCACAATTAATTTCTATCGGTGTAAAAAAATAGAACATGTTTTAAATTTTTCCTATGGATAAAAAAACAATAGAAAAATGTGATTATCTGTATAGAACTCCATCTGTTTGCTGTACTTCAGTTTACTGTACTTCAAATCATACATGGACACAGTGAGCGAGTGTGTTTACTGTGTTCATTTAGAAAAGGAACCGGCCGGTAAATTACATAGTTACTAGCCCCTTTCCCTGCTCTCCATCCTGAAGCATCACCCACAGCAGCCAGGGAAAATAAGGGAAGCCAACAGTACTCCAGGGCAGGGGGGCCAACACGAAAGGGGGGAAGCCTGGGAAGTAGGGAAAATCAGCACTGCATGTAGTGATTTGGGTGTGCCCAGGCGCACCTGGCACACCACTGTGCATGCCTATGATGATAATATTATGCTGGCTTTGCTTGCTGCAGCTTGGCATTGCATAATATTGCTGAGTCTATCATCTACTAGGACTACCAGATCTTTTTCTATCCTGGATTCCCACAGAGGTTCTGCCTCCATTCATATTTATTGCCCCCATTTGCAAACTTAATTTGCCATTTATTTGCCAACCCCTTTATTTTATGTAGGTTGTCTTGTAAAGTTTCAATATCCTGCTGTGACGTTATTGATCTGCTTAGCTTTGTATCATCAGCATATACTGAGATTTAACTATATACATACATTTAACAGAATTGGTCCCAGAACAGAACCTTGTGGTACCCCATTTACCACTTCATACCAATCTAAATACACGCTATTTATCACCACCCTTTGGATGCTCCCCTGTAACCAGTTTTCTATCTAGGTACACACCTTGTGGTCCATGCCAACAGACCTCAATATATAAACTAAGCGTTTATGTGGAACCATTAAAGAGAAAGTAAACCCTAATAGCGCAAGTTTTATATGGGAAAGAAAAATAATGAGAATTATGACCAAAGCACGATATAACAGTACAGTAAGGACTGCATGCAAGTAAGATAAGAAAAACCGCAAAATAGCAGCTTACAGTATAGTCATCACTACGTTACACTATGTGTAACAATCAGCGGTACCAATTCTTAGAAATAAAGTGCTAAGTGCTAATAAATAAATACATTTTCTAGTGCAAAATTATATGATTAACTAATTATCCACAGCTGCTGTAACACTCTCAGTGAATGACAACACCAAACAGTAAACAATTATTCTAAAAAAAACATATATCACTTGTCTTTTGTGAACTAATAAATATGTGCTCTAATGCAGACCTCACATTTTCCACTCGCATACTCGCATTTTGCGAATGGAAAATTAGGTCTGGCGAGGAGCTGGGCTGCCTGGAAGTGGGGGGGGGGCAGCACCACTGGCGATCGGGGGTTAATCGTGAGCCGTTCGCGCAGTGATCTCCCCGATGGCATAGAGGAAGCAGAGAGCCGTGGGATCGCAGAGCGGTATAGCCCGCTGTTACAAATTGCTTTGAAATTTCCTCTGCTCTGCCTGCTCCCACAGCCCCGCCTCCTCCTGACCCCACTCCTGTAATAGACAACACATCTCAGCATTGGACCCGCTTTCTGTCTAATACAGGTGCGCGGTCAGGAAGAGGCGGGGCTGTGGGCAGAGTGGAGGAAATTTCAATGTAAGTTGAAACAGCGTGCTATACCGCTCTGCCATCCGTGGATCTCCTCTTCCTCTGTGCTTCCTGCCATCGGGGAGATCACTGGAAGAACGGCTCTCCTCTTCACAGTTCACTGTAAGCATTCAATTAGTAATACAATAGAAAAAGTGCAGCCACCAACCAGCAGCCCCCTGGTACTTGTAGTCCCCCCCACACCTGTGGGTATAGCTGTGTCCCCTCCCTGGTACTTGTGGTCCCCCCTGTGTGTATATCTGTGTCTCCTCCCTGGTACTTGTAGTCCCCCCACCCCTGTGTGTATAGCTGTGTCCCCTCCCTGGTACTTTTAGCCCCCCCCTGTGTGTATAGCTGTGTCTCCTCCCTGGTACTTGTAGTCCCCCCCACCCCTGTGTGTATAGCTGTGCCTCCTCCCTGGTACTTGTAGTTCCCCCGCTGTGTATAGCTGTGTGTCTCCTCCCTGGTACCTGTAATAGTCCCCCCGGTGTGTATAGCTGTGTGTCTCCTCCCAGGTACTTGTAGTCCCCCCCAGTGTGTATAGCTGTGTGTCTCCTCCCTGGTACTTGTAGTCCCCCCGGTGTGTATAGCTGTGTGTCTCCTCCCTGGTACTTGAAGTCCCCCCCCGGTGTATAGCTGTGTGTCTCCTCCCTGGTACTTGTAGTCCCCCCCCCCAGTGTGTATAGCTGTGTGTCTCCTCCCTGGTACTTGTAGTCCCCCCCGGTGTGTATAGCTGTGTGTCTCCTCCCTGGTACTTGTAGTCCCCCCCGGTGTGTATAGCTGTGTGTCTCCTCCCTGGTACTTGTATTCCCCCCGGTGTGTATAGCTGTGTGTCACCCTCCTCTCCCGGTGTCACCCTCCTCTCCCTCTAATCTCCTCCTCTCCGGCAATGGGGGCACAGTGAATTAGCAAAGCAGGCAATGTGAATTGGCAAAGGGGGCAAAGTGAATCTGCAATGGTAAGCACGGTGAGGCTGCAATGGTGGGCACGGTGATGCTGCAATGGTGGGCACGGTGAGGCTGCAATGTTGGACATGGTGAGGCTGCAATGGTGGGCATGGTGAGGCTGCATTGATGGGTACAGGTGAGGCTGTGCTGAGGGGAACTGATAAAGTTGTTGTTAATATTTATTTTTGCAACTTATTTCTGCATAAAACATTTTACAAGATAATTTATGAATGCGTAATTAGCGGGAGAATTGGGGGCGGGGTAGGGGTTGGGTGGGGCAACTAGTGGCAAGTAAACCTTGAGGCCTGGCTAGTGGTTCAAGACTTAAAATTGTGAGCCCTGCTCTAATGAATTTCCAATGTCTATAGTTCATATAGGTATATTTAAATCTTGATTGTTGTGAACTTCCTTATATACAAAGACACCGCTGTGCTCCTCTGCTCTCCAACAGAACACCCTTAATTGTGTACACCGTCATCAGCTGCAATGCCTGCTCATCTCAAAATTGAGTAAAATGAACTCAGAAATGGTCTTTCTTTCACTCCGCTACAGTTTCTCTCCTCCACACTAGAACCACTGCTCTCTCGATTCAACAACCTCATGGGTGATTTCAGATGGATACAGATAATGATCTCTCATGTGAATATTCCTTCTATACTCTCCTTCCTTTATTACAACTGGCTCCACTCTGCTATGCTTCTGATACATGGCTCCGTAGTAACATGCCATCATAAACAAGACCACATTGTGCTCTCTGTATGCATATTTATTAAAATAGCCCCAATACGAGAAAACTTACAAGATAGCCGTTAAAAATATGCATATACAGGGGATTAATTCTCACGTCTGCTCGCTCACCACTGACACACTGCCACAGTGACTGTGTTATGTCACAGGCTTGGCTCCTCCCCTCTATATGCATATCGCCCCCTGATTGGGCTTCTTCAGTAGATGGGCAGGCCGCCTAAACCTGAGCCCTTAAATACCTCTTTGCTGCCTAAGCAACCTACTAGGCTTCCCCACGGCTGTCTAAAGTGATTGTGTGCACGCCCACAGAAGACAAATTTCCCATAACCTTATATAACCGTGTCCCCTCATTATATTTTAGGGATGGTCACCCCACACAACACTCTTCCTGACTGCCCGTAGTCAATGCCGGGCACATTATCGATGCAAAGGAATCAGTAAAATGGGCATTAAGTAATTCTTCCCTAGAAAAGAAAACATCTGAGCTACCTATTGAATCGGATTGATTCATAACTATGTTTGGTAAGATAATAATTATTACCTACAAAAGACGGGAGTAGCTATGGGAGCCCGGATTGCTTCCAGTGTATCCAATTTTTTTTGGCTCACTGGGAGACCTAAGTGGTTTTCTCAGATAGACCAAAGAAATTGCTCTGCTGCAAAAGATGTATTGATGACCTGTTCATGGTATGGAGGGGGTGAAAGGAGTCTTCTCTCATTCATGGACAGGTTGAATAAGAATAATACAAATATAGTACTGTCTTGGAAGTATGATAAGCAGTACATGGTGTCCTTAGATATAGACATGTACTGTATATACAAGAAGGGGGATTATTTACCATAAATTACTGCAAACCCACAGACAGGAATAGGTATATAGCAATAGACAGCTGCCACCATAAACCGAGGTTGCTAAATATCCCTAGGGGACAATTTGTATGATTAAGGAGGAATTGCACTAGGAAGGACAAAATTATAGAACAGGCACTGAAGTTTGGAGAGAAAGTTTTACAAAAAGGTTATGATGGTACATGTGATTTGGACAGGCAAAACTGTCAGTTTCTTTGGTATCTGCTTCCTGGCCAAATCTGATAAGAAGTGAATAATTGCATGCATGCATAGAATAATTTCACACTGACAAAAGCTGCAGTTTGAAATACTTCCCCTTTTTTATTTCGATCTCGACTTAATATATGGTTAATGACGTGCATATTCTTAAATATCCAACCTGCTCATTAATACGTAATATTAGTCTTGTGACGTGTGAGCTATTAACTATTTTGTGTTAGGATGGTGCGAAGCATGAAGCAACAATGCTATATATATATTTGGTTTGTCTGATGTCTGATGTCTGGTTTTCTGTGGTTCGATATCCAGATGGGGGCTTTCTTTCCCCGATCTATTTTCGACTTGTTTTGCAGACAGAGTTCCCCTTTTTCTTCAGATCTTGTGACACATATCTGATAGCAGCATCATGTGAGCAAGGATTGCAAGGGTTGTATAAGATCATTACAAATTATGACTATGTATGATAGCAATCAATAACATATAGAGTATATAGGATATATATGAGATATAGAGCATGTGGAGCATGTGTTTGCGCATTGAAATAAGCATTTCACCATCTTTCTTTGGCCATTTTTAGTACCATATCCATAACAGTTCCCCCCTTGAAATGCTATTTTAATCTGTTCCTATCTTATCCCAAGATTCCCCACCCCAGGACACGGAGTCTAAGGTCCAGCAGGTGTTCCCCAGAGCCTCTAGTGGTGAGGATGGATTTTGCTGCAGCTGAACCCAGGTCGCGGCCCTTGGGTTCCCTACCCTGTCTGTCCCTGTTGTCCTGCCTACTCATGATGTGAGACTGTGAATGTCTGTAGTGGAATGTGTGGTTCTTCGTACTCGTCTTCCTCGTGTCCTACATCTTGGTTCACGAATGTGGGGATTCCTTGTTCCACCGCTTTCTCTATACATTTCTTCAGACAAGGGAGTATGCAACAAATTACCAGAACGAGGAGAAATAGGACGATTAATATAGTTACTCCTATTTGGGTTAAAATTCTCTGCCACCCGTTCATCCAACTGAAGTATTGGTCCCATGGATCTGTGATGCCTGAATTTTTCTTTAATTCAACTGACAGATTCTTTAACTTTTTAAGAGCTACAGTGACTTGGCCATTCGGGCCGGTTTTGTCTGGGATATAGGTACAGCAAGTGGTGCTGGTCATTTTGTCTATCATAGTACAAACCCCTCCTTTCTCTGAAAATATCATATCCAGAGCCATCCGGTTCTGGAAAGTCATTTGAGAATCGGCCTCCAACTGTTCGGCTATTCCCTGGAATGCATCTCTTGTGTAGTTGACAAACCTTTGCTGATTGTAATATATATAATTTATCCAATCTACATTTTTGCTAACAGTTATTATGGGGATTAGGGCCTCTAAACCTGCTTTTACCTGGTCTCGGGCCTTGAATTCATCAGGGACTCCCCTTGGGACCCCAATGGCATCTAAATACACATGAGGGTCAAAACTTCCCAGAAGGGCTTCCCTTTTTGTCCTCTTACCCTGTGTGTTGTGAGTACCTTCCGTTAGCATGTGTAGAGGCATGATAGCCTTTGCAAGGACACATTCTCCGTTCCATTGTCCCTCCAACCTAGTCCTCACCTGCATGTCTCCACATATCCAATACACATCCCCCAAGGATTGACTTTGATTTTGTACTAAGCTGGCCGGGACATGACTGTAAGATGCACAGTAACCTTTGGAAAAGTTGCCTAGGTTTTTACCCCTCCCTTCATGGTGAGCATAACATGTGTAGTTTCCAGGGTATATGGTGATAGCTACCTCGGGTATTGTGGCCCTAGTGTCTATGGGATATTCCCTTTTCCATTTCTCACACGTTAACTGGTTAGTGGAAATGTTTGTGTAGAGGCTTAAGAAGCACTCTTCCTCCTTTTTAGGTATAACTAATGGGACTGTACCCTAATGTGGCCTAGCACTACCACAGACATAGCAGTTGGTTTTATTATGTTTACTGGCGCTATATCTCATCCACTCTAGCCAGAGATTGACTTCCGAGAGGCCGGTTTCAAACTCCATTGTATCTTTAAAGGTAGGATCCGCTATTGCAACCATGTCCCCCAGGGTCTGTACATGGGGCTTCAAGGGGTTTGGTGGAGGCACATTCTTGACTGGCTGCCATGCATTGTTGTTGTACATATCTTCTAAACGGAAAGACCCTCTATGACCCCAGTGACCCCCTCCGAACCACCACCCCAACACATACTCTCCCTTATCGGATGGGCTCGGATTCCGTATGTTTAGAACCAGTGTCATACTGGGCCCTGGCTTGGTGAGGGTGAGACGGGTTAGCAAGGGCTCCCCCTGGCTGTCTTTACTGTCAAAGGCTGGTTGAGGTTTATATCTCCAGGGTGTCCCTGTGTTCCAAGCTGCTGCTCCCCAACTGTCACAATTCTTTCCCCACGACCCTTTAGTGACACATATATATCCCTCTCCATCACCTTTTTCATACCGTTCTGACCTGCTGTTATGCTCTGGACACGGGAGTATCTTACACGGGTGGAAATCAAATGTGGCTACATGGGTATCAGATGAATTATACCAAAGAATAACCTTCCCATCTTTCTTAGTGATGGCTGCATGTTGTGCCCTAGTCAAACCACACAGACAAAGGATATATAGAATCATGATTTATCTTTTCCTGCTTCCTCGGGTATGGAAGCCTTCTTACAATGGGAGGCGTGTATCCAGGTGTTCTTCCCTGCAACTTTCACCGATGTAGCTGTTATTACGAGGACCTGGAAAGGACCATCATATCTTGGTTCAAGAGGGTGTTTTCTCACAAATTTCATTATCATAACCCAATCACCGGGGACCAGCTTGTGTGTTCCTGTATCTAACTCAGGATCTGGAATGGAAGAGAAAACTTTTGCGTGGATACGGGTTAATTCACGAGACAAAGCAGTCACATAATCAGTTAATACATCGGATTGTAACTGTAATTGCTGTGGATAATAACACCCTAATCTTGGTGCTGAACCAAACAGTATTTCATAAGGAGATAAACCATGGCTCTCTTTAGGAGTGTATCTTACACTGAACAGGGCAATGGGTAGACTGTCTGGCCAGCTCATCCCAGTCTCCTGAGACATTTTCAACATTCAGGATTTTATTGTGCCATTCAATCTCTCTACCTTCCGACTGCTCTGAGGGTGGTATGGGGTGTGGAAAGCCAGTGTGACTCCTAGGGCTATCCATATTTCTTTGGTTAATGAGGCCGTGAAAGCCGGCTCCTGATCACTCTCTATGACCTCTGGGACACCATATCTGCACACTATTTCCGTTAGAAGCTTCTTGGCTGTGGTCTTTTGGTCACAGGGAACGCTTCAGGCCAGGAACTGAACATATCAACGATTACTAGAGCGTATTCATACCGGCCACTCTTTGGCATCTGAATGTGATCGATCTGTATTCGTTGAAAGGGATATTGAGCTTTAGCTAGATGTTTCACGGGTGTCGTTTCCGTTCTTCCTGGGTTGCACTTAGCACAAATGACGCATGACTAGGAGTAGTTGCTGGTAAGTGGGGTAATTCCCGGGGCCAGGTAGTATTTATTGATCAAAGAATTCATCAAGGTCTTCGACAGGTGAGAAGCACCATGAGCCCACTGCACCACAGCTGGGAACATGGACCGTGGTAAACATGGTAAACATGGTCTCTTATACACTTCCATGAGTCCATCCTTCAATATGGCTCCCTTCTTTGTCCATGTTCCTTTTTCCTCCTCACTTGCTGCCTCTTGCATTTCCTTCAAGCGTGCCCAATCCACAGGAGGGTTCTGCAAGATCATGGTGGCCTGTACCGCGTCTTGTGGCAAAGTTTCTTGTGTCAAAATGTTTTGTATCGGAGTGCCTTGGACGTCCACTCTGCGTACGACTTCTCGCACACCTTTCGCGGCATGTTTTGCTGCAGTGTCCGCCAAGTGATTACCTCGTGCTTCTTGAGTATTCAGTCTGCCATGTGCCTTTACCTTGAGAACCGCCACTTGGGTAGGAAAAAGCAGAGCGCCAATCAAGTCCCTGACTGCTCTGCCAGCTTGCATGCCATGATTAGGGCCTGAAGTTCTGCTTCTTGTGCGGACTTAGAGGGGGGCAATGCAGAGGCATGGAGGATTGTGTCTTTGGTAGTGACAGCATATCCGGTATGGTACCTCCCTTCATGATCTGCATATCTTGATCCATCAACATAGATAGTCAGGTCAGGGTCATCCAGCGGCACTCTGCTAACTGTTGGCAGGTGTGTAGTTTCCATCTTCATCATTTCGAGACAGTCGTGAGGGGTATCGTATGGGTCGTTTCCCCCCTCGAGAAGTGGGAGCAAAGTGGACGGGTTGAGGGTGTTACACCTGAGGAGGGAGATTTTATCCGGCAGGAGCAAAGTGCATTGTAGTCTGAGATGTCTTGCTGCAGACATATGTTTTGGTTGTACTTGGTTCAGCACAGCTGATATGTCATGAGGGGCTAGTAGGATGAGAAGGTGGCCCAGCACAAGATCTGCAGTTTTGTCCAGAAGGGCCTGGGCTGCAAAAACGGCTCTGAGGCAGGAGGGTGCCCCCCTAGCTACTGGATCCAATCGACAGGAATAGTACCCGATAGGTCTGAGTCTGTTGTCATAAGATTGGGCCAGTACTCCTGTGGCGTGTCCTTCTCTCTCTGAGATGAATAGCTTGAAGCTTTTTTCATAGTCTGGAAGGCCAAGCGCAGGGGCCACAGACAGGATCTGTTTCAGAATTTCAAAGTTCGTAAGGGCCTCTGGTGGCAGTGTGAAAGGAAAAAAAATGCATGGAGAGACTTGTGGCCAGCTGGCACCGGAATTGCCTTGATCACAGCTATTCGCTCTTGAGTAAGATGTCTTACACCTTGTGAGATACAATGTCCAAGAAAGACCACTGTTTGCTTGCACCACTGAATCTTCTGCTTTGAAGCTTTACAACCTTGTTCGGCCAGGTAACAGAGAAGGTCTTCAGAATGGGCTGCGGCATCATCTTGGGTATCCGCACAGAGCAAGAGATCATCCACATACTCGAGAAGTACAACGTCTGGGTGGAGTTTGATCCATGTGTCCAAAATGAATTTCATTGCCTTGGCGAATTGAGACGGAGAGTTTTGGGCGCCCTGCGGCATTACAGTCCAGGTGTAACTTTTCCTTTCATGAACAAAACTGAATAAGAATTGACACCACGGGTCTAGGGGGACACTGAAATAGGCATTCGTCCACCACAGTGAAGTATTTGGCCGTGGGTGGTATTCCTGCCAGCAAGGTGTGTGGGTTGGGTACGATGGGTGTTTCCAATATGGTGGCCTCATTCACTGCTCGGAGGTCATGTACCATGCGATATTTCACAGGTTCTCCTTTTGGGGTTTTCTTCTTGACTGAGAAGAGCGGGGTGTTGCAGGGGCTTGTGCAGTGTATGAGAGCCCCATTCCGTAGGAGGGCCTCTATCTGGAGAGTGATTGCTGCTGACACGGAGGGCTTGAGGGGGTATTGGGGTTTTCTGGGGAAAGGGGCTCCAGGCTTCATTCTGACCATGACTGGCGGGACTTTCAGATGACCGATGTCTTCTGGGCCTGTAGACAACAGGCATGAATGTATTCGAGTTAAAACCTCTTCCGGAATTCCAGTCTTGTCTTCTACGTTCAGGGACAGCAAAAGTGGGATGGAGCATAATGCTGAGGTGTCTTCATCAGTCAGTGGTGTGGTCACTCGGATACCACCATCAGGTTGGAGGGAGATTGAGGTCTGGAGTCTGGATAAGACGTCAGCCCCTAGTAAGTTCAAGGGACAGGTGTCGGAGACCACAAATCTTGTTAGTAGGTCGGGGA
The DNA here is from genome assembly GCA_029574335.1 of Rana kukunoris. Lineage (NCBI taxonomy): Eukaryota > Metazoa > Chordata > Amphibia > Anura > Ranidae > Rana > Rana kukunoris. Next base: position 199,175,568 of record CM056052.1, read on the forward strand.
TGTTGCCAACTTGTAGGGGGCGGGTCAGAGGACTTTTTCGGGGTGTTCCATTCACTCCAACGCATGTAATGTTGTTGTCCGATAGGAAGGAGGTATCGGGCAGTTCTTTTGTTCTAATCACACTTCGGGCAGCTCCTGTGTCACAGACGAATGTGGTGGGCCGGCCCTCGATACTGAGAGTTATCTTGGCTAGTGGTCCTCCTGAATCTTTGTGTGCTGCGATCATGGTTGGAGTGTGTGAGACAGGCTTGCCGAATTCCTATGGGTCCATATGGCCAAAAAGAGGAGGAGGAGGCCAATCATTAGGTGCTGGGCTGGAATTCCCCTGGACATTTTGTCCTTGATGTTGAGTATCTCCCCTTCTTGGGCCGTCTCCATGATCGGGCTGTCTTCGATCGGGTCTCCACGGGCTTCGGCATTGTCTCCGAAAGTGTCAGGGCCTCCCACAGTTGTAACAGCAGGCTCGCGAGTTTCATGCTTGTGGTGGCGGATATGGTGTGTCAGAAGCCAACATGAGAGGGACTGCCTTCCTATTACCCTGTGAGGACTCTATACCCTTTGCTACCAGTAGTAGAGTGTCAAGAGGTAACACTCTGTATTCTGGCCGAGATAGTAGCAGGCCTTTCCGGATTGCTTCCCTGAGGCCTGCTACAAATGCAGAGGATAGCATCTGTGTATGTGCCTTGTTTTGTGTGCTGAACCCCAAATCAGTAAACACCTGTAACATCCTAGTATGGAATTTCTCAACTGATTCAGCCTTGTCTTGTGTAATGTCTTGTATGCTTGTTGCTTGGTCTGCCAGGCGGTCACGTGCCCACCGTTGTAACTGTGTTACAAACTCACATCCCGAACCATATGTATTGTCAGGGACGCCACTGTCCACCCTAAAACACCTTTCCATTACTGGCCAGTAAGCATCCCCTGCTTTGATTTTACACAGGCTTACCAGGTCCCGCCAGGCACAGGAGTATGCCTTCTGGATCTGGGCAATCCTTCTGTAAAATGGCATGGGCTGTTTCTCAGGGTCTGGTAGACTGGTTACAAGGGATGATGCTTGTTGAGGGTTAAAGGTCACATACATCATGGGTGCGCCTAATGGTGCAGGCGGCATTTCCCCCCTTGGTATGTGAGGTATGTGAGGCTGCAACCCATGGGGTGGAGGTCTCCAGTCATTCCCCTGTTGTGGCAGTTGAAGAGGTAGTCCCCTATTTGGGGGGGGACCATACTGTATGGTGTCATGCGAATTACCTATGGGTCTTCCTGGGACATTTGCCATGTCCTCGGAGAAGGGTTGTGAAAGAGGAGGGGAATACAGTGGGAGTGAGTACCTAGCACCCACTCTGGCTTTTTGCACTGCTCCCAAAGGGCCTGCAGATGTAGGCCGTGCTGCTGTGGATGTGGGATGGGGATGTGAGGATGTCACTCGGTCAGATTCCATACAAATTTCCTGCAGTGCCCTTTGAGGTGACTGGTAAGGGAAGTGTACTGGTTCATGGCCCTGGTAGGGAAGTGTAGTTGCCCTGGTGTCCACATTCGACAGGCCTCCGGACACTATAATCTGAGTTGGGCCATGGCTTCCATGACTGGCTGAACTGGGGGTGGTTGCAGTTGGATTGATGCCCCCCTTGGTTACTAGTACTTCTTGGAGCTCAGGTGAGTGGCAGTGACTGCCACTGCTTGCCTCTGCCCTGTCCTCATCATCTTCTAACATCATTAATGGGTTAACGTGGTTAACATCTTCCCTGTAATATGCTCCGGTCTGATCTAACACTGGGCATATAGGTATGGGTGTACCAATATGGCCGTCACAGGAAGTAGTCATAGGGAGTCTTCCTGTGGGTTGACTGGGTGTGTCACCACTGTCGGGTGTAGAAAGATGGAAACCATCCCGGGGAGGTGCTGTGGGTGGTAAGAGAGGTGGTACACTGGGGCGGAGCCTGATGGGAGGATCAAGCGAGGGGGTGGTTGCTGAGGGGTAGGGTCTCCTGTCTTGTGTTCGGACTCCATTATAGGGTGGTGGCCTTTTAGGCCAGTGTACTTTCTGGTTTATGATACACATATACAATATATCAATGTTGATTTGTCTCTCGCTCTACAAACCCCTCCCCCTGAATGGCTTTCGATACTCTGTACCAGGCTTCAGCTGTAGCCAATAAGCCATGATCAGACAACAAACCCTTTTTTCGTTTTAACAATATCCGCCATTCCTCTGGTTGCAACCTCCCACCCATATGCATGTTGATGTCACATATTCTTGCAAGCTCGTTGACCTTTTTAACTGCTCCTCTTCCTTCCCTCTCTGCAACCAAGCTGCACGCTAAACTCCCTTCCACTGGCTTCTGTAATTTCTGTCCCATTTTTATTCCACTATACAAGGAAAGACACTTACGTTTTGGCTGCGTGTAATCTTGAAATCTTTCCCTTAGACCAGCAGCGCTGCCACTTCCTCTTTTTAAAAGTACACTTTCTCTTTTTTTTTTCTTAAAACAAAAGTGTCTCTACCCTGCTGCAGACGGGCTTAACAAAGCAGCAAATAAATTCAGTGCGTTACTTCAAATATCATCCACTCGTCCCAGAGGCAACCCCAGACTTCTGACTCTATCCTTTTCACTCTCCTCACACTTCTCTGGCTGTTCTGGCTGGAGTGGACAGCTAATAGGTAAGTATCCCCTCTCTCTAGCTTCACCTTCTATCGCTGGCAATGATGCACCGACTACAATTCTAACAGGGTAATGCACATTTAATCTGAACACCAACACGTCTGGAACATCCACCAACAAAGGTTTCAGGCCAAGAATTTCCTCCCTGTACCCTGGGGTTATCACTTTCACCAGCCCCCAGCCTTCTGAATGAATTCCCAACAGTAGCCCACAGACACATTCAGGACATGACATTCCAGGCTCATGTGATGAAAAGATGAGACCTCAGAACACCTGTCACAGGATTATCATGTACATGTACCTATGTACCTACATGTACCTCTTATTTAATACCTGATACCCTGGTTATGCGCCCTCTCTCCGGCACACTTTGCATCAACCCTGAGAGAAGTTTGACCATGTTTCACAGCCAGTTATCGCATCTGTGACCCTATTCCGTTCTGCCTGTCTCATCAACCCACCAGAAGCCAGCACATATAACAATAAACCAACAGGATATGTGACAACCGCAGTGAAGTACAGGATTATCAGGTCCTCACGGGATCCCCACGCAACTACTATGCGTTGTCTTGACGCCCCCTCCTGGTCATCCGTGCTTCACAGCACAATTATTTATCCCCCAGGAGGAGTTTGACCACATCGATTCTCATCCGTGACAATATAATTAATCCCCTTATTCCCAACAGCCGTCACAAGCTTGACAAAACAGAACAGGAAACAGGAAACAAATATACAGGCAGCAGATACCAGTTATGCAGGTTCTTATAAATGACCTTTGGGCAAGCTATAAGCTATATTACCTGCCTTTTCTGATCGAGGTAAGCCGACATGGGAACAAGAACCAACCAAAACCACGGGACAGGATATAAACAGTAGACAATATTAAAAGTCTTACCGTTCAGTCATCAGAGAGTGATCAATTCTCCGTGCCCTGTCGTCCGCGTTGGTTCGTCCCAGTTCCCTCTCGATCGGCTTGGCCCTTCGAATCAGGAAGCCCGAAAGCCCTACATTGGGCGCCAAATTGATTTGGACAGGCAAAACTGTCAGTTTCTTTGGTATCTGCTTCCTGGCCAAATCTGATAAGAAGTGAATAATTGCATGCATGCATAGAATAATTTCACACTGACAAAAGCTGCAGTTTGAAATACTTCCCCTTTTTTATTTCGATCTCGACTTAATATATGGTTATTAATGACGTGCATATTCTTGAATATCCAACCTGCTCATTAATACGTAATATTAGTCTTGTGACGTGTGAGCTATTAACTATTTTGTGTTAGGATGGTGCGAAGCATGAAGCAACAATGCTATATATATATTTGGTTTGTCTGATGTCTGATGTCTGGTTTTCTGTGGTTCGATATCCAGACGGGGGCTTTCTTTCCCCGATCTATTTTCGACTTGTTTTGCAGACAGAGTTCCCCTTTTTCTTCAGATCTTGTGACACATATCTGATAGCAGCACCATGTGAGCAAGGATTGCAAGGGTTGTATAAGATCATTACAAATTATGACTATGTATGATAGCAATCAATAACATATAGGGCCAGATTCAGGTAGAGTTAGGCTGGAGTATAATAATAATCTGTGATACTCCAGCCTAACTGTCACTTTAAGCCGGCGTTTCTGTTTTCTGTAACCAGAAAACAAGAAACGCCGGGTTGGTGTTCCAATGCGATCGGCACAATTGAATTTCGCCATCGCATCGCAACTTTAATTTAAAAATGGCGCCGGGGGCGTTCCCGCTGATTTACGCTGAAAAAATATGTTAATCAGTGGGAATCGGCAATTCACGATCGTATTCGGGCGCGACGCAGTGACTTTCCGACGTTTCCGTAAGCGATACGCGGCGTAAAGATAAAGCAGCCCCCTAGTGGAGTATCCTATGTTAAGTATAGGCGTCGTCATCGCGTCGAAAAAAAAAATTTGCGTCGCTTGCGTAAAACGTCCATGAATGGGGATTTGACGTCATTGACGTTCACTGACAGAATTTGGAGCATGCGCACTGGGATGTATTGACAGTCGACGCATGCGCAGTACGTTCGCCGCGGGATCGCGCTTCGTTTAAATAATACATGCCCTGTACCCGCCCAATTTGAATTCCGCCGGCTCATTTGCGATGCGCTGCCGCAACTTTAGGAGCAAGTGCTTCATGAATAACAGCACTTGCTCCTAAAATTTCGGCAGCGTAACGTAAATGAGAAGCGTTACTCCAGAGCAAAGATGCTCCCATCTACCTGAATCTGGCCCATAGAGTATATAGGATATATATGAGATATAGAGCATGTGGAGCATGTGTTTGCGCATTGAAATAAGCATTTCACCATCTTCCTTTGGCCATTTTTAGTACCATATCCATAACACATGTATTAATAAGAATTGGAAATAGTTAAAAACATGGAAAGAATTACTGGTAACGAAAGACAAAGCAGAAGGTACACACAAAGAAGGAGGAGAATTTGAGATAGTGTAATATCCAGAAAAATAAAGTTGAAAATATAATCAGGAAACATTGGGATATACTATTGAGGAATAATTTATTAGGGGGAATTCCCCACCTTGCCCATCTTTTGTATACAAAAAGGCCCTTAACTTAAGACATATATTAGCCCTATTATTGTACATCAGAGGGGGTTGTGTATGTGTTGGATTGCCATTGTAAGTTCCAGTATGTGGGTCATACCTCAAGACCACTGCTGGTAAGGGTATGCAAACACATAAACAATATTATAAAAGGAGTAAAGGAACACAGTGTTTCCAAACACTTCAGAGAGGTCCATAATAGTAACCCCAAGGGTCTGAAGTTTTGGGGGGTGGAAAAGGTCAATTATCACTGGAGAGGGGGTAACTTCATCAGATCTCCTAGTCATCGCAAGTCATTCTGGATTTATGAGACCCAGGTATTGGTTCCCAGGGGTCTTAAAATAGATTTTGATTTAAATTGCTTTATTAAAAACAGTTAATATCCATGTTATACATAGTAATTCTTAAGAGAAATTGATAAGATATATTTCAAAATAAATATAAGGCAGGCACTACCTACCCATCACGCTTTTGGCTTCTGATGTCAGTACATTTTGGAAGCTAATCAGGGATGGTCCTGATCAGTACCAGGATGGGTGACCACCTGGGAGCACCGAATGTTGGAGGCTTATAGATACATGTCTTTCGCCTTTAAAATACATTGTTAGATTAGAGAAATAATCTTTAGGTACATAATAATAATATGGGTTAATAGATATAAATTTAGGGATTTTATAACTTTATAGATTTAGTGAATGAGTTTTAAGAATTTTAATTATATTATCTTCACACAATTTTTTTATATAGTGAGACTAGGGCTATCATATACGATTTTATTAATAAAGAGAAGAATAAAGAGGGCCATATTCAGGTAGAGTTAGGCTGGAGTATCAGTGATACTCCAGCCTAACTGTCACTTTAAGCCGGCGTTTCTGTTTTCTGTAACCAGAAAACAAGAAACGCCGGGTTGGAGTTCCGATGCGAGCGGCGTAATTGAATTTCACCATCGCATCGCAACTTTAATTTAAAAATGGCGCCGGGGGCATTCCCGCTGATTAACGCCGAAAAAATATGTTAATCAGCGGGAATCGGCAATTCACGATCGTATTCGGGCGCGACGCAGTGACTTTCCGACGTTTCCGTAAGCGATACGCGGCGTAAAGATAAAGCAGCCCCCTAGTGGAGTATCCTATGCTAAGTATAGCCGTCGTCATTGCGTCGAAAAAAAAAAAATTTGCATCTCTTGCCTAAAACGTCCATGAATGGGGATTTGACGTCATTGACGTTCACTGACAGAATTTGGAGCATGCGCACTGGGATGCATTGACAGTCGACGCATGCGCAGTATGTTCGCCGAATTTGAATTCCGCCGGCTCATTTTCGATATGCTGCCGCAACTTTAGGAGCAAGTGCTTCATGAATAACAGCACTTGCTCCTAAAATTTCGCCAGAGTAACGTAAATGAGAAACGTTACTCCAGATTAAAGATGCTCCCATCTACCTGAATCTGGCCCAGAGTGGTATAAAATACATAAGCAGGATATGGACAAATAATGTTATTTTATATATTTCATGTTCAGAATGTGCCCGGGCATTGACTATGGCAGTCAGGAAGGGTGTTGTGTGGGGTGACTATCCCTAAAATATAATAAGGGGATACATTTTTTTTTAAGGTTAAGGGAAATTTGTCTTCCGTGGTCCACAAGAATTGGGCGTGCACACAATCACTTTAGACAGACGTGGGGAAGCCTGGTAGGTTGCTTAGGCAACAAAGAGGTATTAAAGGGCTCGGGTTAGGCGGCCTGCCCATCTATTGAAGAAGCCCAATCAGGGGACGATACGCATATAGAGGGGAGGAGCCAAGCCTGTGATGTCATGCAGTCACTGTGAGGCCTCGTACACACGAGGGGATATGTCCGCTGAAAACGGTCCGATGGACCGTTTCAGCAGACATCTCCGATCGTGTGTATGGGCTAGCGGACAGATTTGTCCACCCGACAGATTTCAAAGCATGCTTTGAAATCTATCGGGTGGAATCCGTCCGCCCGACATGTCTGCTGGTTAGTACACTTACCAGCAGACATGTCGTCCCGCACCGCCGCCGCGCCGCCGCCGAATGGATTCGGCGCATGCGCGGAAGTGTTTTACTTCCTGGTGCGGTGACGTGGCGGCGTCAACGTCACCGCCACGTCACCGCGCCGTCCGCCGGCGGGGAATTTGATCCGATGGTGTGTACACGCCATCGGATCAAACTCCAGATCGGACATATCCGATGGAAATGGTCCGCGGACTGTTTTCATCGGATATGTCCGATCGTGTGTACGAGGCCTGAGAGTGTGTCAGTGGTTAGCGAGCAAACATGGAAATTATTCCTGTGTATATGCAATTTTTTTATTTAATATCTTGTAAGTTTTAGTAAATATGCATACAGTGAGAACTATGTAGTCTTGTTTATGATTGCATGTTACTATGGGGCTGTGTATCAGAAGCATAGCAGAGCGGAGTCCCTGGAGTAAAGGAAGGAGAGTATAGAATTAATCTTTACATGAGAGATCATTATCTGTATCCATTTACAATCACCTTTGAGGTTGTTGTATCGAGAGAGCAGTGGTTCTGGTGTGGAGGAGAGAAAGTGTAGTGGAGAGAAAGAAAGACCATTTCTGAGTTCATTTAACTCAATTTTGAGGTGAGCAGACATTGCAGATTTTCAGCTCGTGACCGTGTGCACAATTAAGGGTGTTCTGTTGGAGAACAGAGGAGCACATTGGTATCTTTGTATATAAGGACTGAAGTTCATAACAATCAAGATTTAAATTTACGTATACTGTAACTGTACACTACCAATGGTTATAATATTGCCCTTGTTCTTGTTGGGTAAGTCAATTTCCCCTATATTATGATCAACTAAACTCTTGTTCCTTTCCCTCCCCCTCCCTTCCCCCCCTCTTTCCTTTTTATTGTTAAATTACACTACCTGAAGTATTAATAAGATCATACTTATTTTTTCTATATAGATTATTAAACTATTTTGTGACATACCCCCACGGTCTCTGCATTGTCCTGAACATCCGATTACCAATTACAGTATGTCCCTACGTGACAAACCCAGGATATAGCAGCAAAGTAGCATAACACAGATCCTATAAAGCAGCCGTGACTTCTAGAGGATTGGGTCAAATAGCTATTGGAGCATGTAGTAGTAAGGTAGTGCCATAGGATCACATAAAATGGAAGATGATCCTATGACACAACCTTACTATAGACCAGGGATCCTCAAACTACGGCCCTCCAGCTGTTGCGGAACTACACATTCCATGAGGCATTGTAAAACGCTGACATTCACAGACATGACTAGGCATGATGGGAATTGTAGTTCCTGAACACCTGGAGGGCCGTAGTTTGAAGACCCATGCTATAGACCATTGATGGTGAACCTTGGCACCCCAGATGTTTTGTAACTACTTTTCCCATGATGCTCATGCACTCTGCAGTGTAGTTGAGCATTATGGGAAATGTAGTTACAAAACATCTGGGGTGCCAAGGTTCGTCATCAATGCTATAGACTATGGCAACATGGAAACACACAGAGGCACAAAGGAGAAACATTGTTTTCTCAGAATAATGAGCTGGGTAAGATTCACAGGGAAGAGGGTGTAAAAAGTAAAGGAAGGCTGGATGCTGTCAGGATATAGACTGGGGAACACAAAGATTACAGGGGTAGGCTGCAGGTCACAGGTAGCACAAGGCTAAAATGATTGATAACACTGGGATACACAGGAGCTGGGTACAAGCTGGAAGGACATTTGGAACACTGGAGGTTATGTTGACAACACTGGGAGGCACTCTGTTTGGCTGGAAGCCAGTGGCTGCACACAGGGGGGAGTGTGGAACACTGTAGTTTGATTCTGTTTTGGGTGATAAAATACTTTTTTTGATTCACAACCATTAAATATCATCTCAGACAGAATATGACAAGTAAGGTTTGTTGATCGCATAAAAAAAATATCCATAGTTATTAATGTAAATGATTTGTTGAGAATAGTTTCCACAACTTATATACTTTCTTTTCAGAAACATGTTTCCTAATTTTGTATAAGCTTTGGCAATTCAGATATCTACCCCACAGTTCACCTCCAGGTATTTCAAGCATGTCTTTATTAACAGCATGAAGTACTGTTCTTCCAGATATTACATGCAGCTCCCAGCAACCCTTTGATAAATATTAATGTGAACTTCTTTTCTTTGATCATTTTACAGGCTTTGATAAATCTTTCCCTTACCCTCAAAAGATGTTCACATGAGACCCTTGCACTGTTCAGTAAATTCAATGGTCATTAAGGGATAGTTTTAGGTCTTGCTGAAACCATAAACTAGCCATTTGTGAGCATGTTCGCTCAGTTCTAAGTTAATCAGGTAATTAGCATCTTTGATTTCCAGAGCTCTCTGGCAAGTGATCAGAATTAGCATTTACTATTCTTGTTTTTTTTTTGTTTTGTTTTTAAGAAGTGAATACCAAACAGAATTCTATATACAATTCTGTTGTTTCACAGAAATATGACATTTACGAAGACAAATTAATCTTTTGATTATTAATTCATATAAGAATGTATTTTATTAAACAGAGAAAACAAAGCTTGCCTTAATAGAATACCTGGGAATTAGAATGTGGCTGCCTGTAGTACTGAAAATTAGTGCACAATTTGTGTTTGCTGGAAAATACGAAAAAGTTTGAGAGATTGTATTAGCAATTTATTTGGACATTACCATAGATAGCCAACATGAATACAGTGAAGAACTATCACATAAGATTGGCATTTAGTGGAAACAATAATATTGAACAGTGAGTATAAACATTAGAAGTCCATGTGGTGATAATACAGTCCATAAAGGTGATTCTTAAATAAAAGGAGTCCCCAGTGTAGGTAAATCCACGGACAGGTGTGTATAATGACAAACAGAAACCTCCACCGCACAGAAAACACTGACCCTTACCAGATTCTCTGATCTCACTGAGATCAATAACAGCACATAAGGATATCCACAATCAGCAAGGAGCAAGGGGAACATCCATTCATTTCAGCCAGTTGGTGTATTCAGCTCAAAACGATCATGTGTCAACCAGTGGTCCCATATAGAAAATCGAAAGAGATCCACATAGTGTAAAACCGTACATTTATTAAATTAAAACAAAGATTGTGCGCACCTACATCAATCCAAATAAAAACAGCATGTAAAGAGTAAGCCGGCCGGCGTTAAGGAGCGTGTACCCGTCTTCCGGGTCCTCACACGTGATGTGGTGACGTCAGAGCGTCGCCTCCCGACGTTTCGTCTCAATAGGGACTTGATCACGGGACCCGGAAAACGGATACACGCTCCTTAAGCCGGCCGGCTTACTCTTTACATGCTGTTTTTATTTGGATTGATGTAAGTGCGCACAATCTTTGTTTTAGTTTAATAAATGTACAGTTTTACACTATGTGGATCTCTTTCGATTTTCTATATGGGACCACTGGTTGACACATGATCGTTTTGAGCTGAATACACCAACTTTCTGAAATGAATGGATGTTCCCCTTGCTCCTTGCTGATTGTGGATATCCTTATGTGCTGTTATTGATCTCAGTGAGATCAGAGACTCTGGTAAGGGTCAGTGTTTTCTGTGCAGTGGAGGTTTCTGTTTGTCATTATACACACCTGTCAGTGGATTTACCTACACCGGGGACTCCTTTTATTTAAGAATCACCTTTATGGACTGTATTATCACCACATGGACTTCTAATGTTTATACTCACTGTTCAATATTATTGTTTCCACTAAATGCCAATCTTATGCGATAGTTCTGCACAATTGGTGATAGTTGTAGTATTTTACATCAAATTTAGTGTTATACCATATGTCATTTTATAGCGCGACTCCAATTTTTTCTGCATATTTCTGTTGGTGTTGTATAACACCTTTGAGACGCTGCTCGTATTTGTTTATTTACTCAGATTAGCGCAATTTTTTCTTGTCCATGAATATAGTGAAACATTGCTAAGCTACCCATAAGGCCATAGATATTTGGCAGTAGATAACCATTGCCTGTTTGCAAGTAGTCCTCTACTAAAGATACAAGCTGTATTACACATTCAATACATGCTTCCAATGAGTTTTGAAGACTTTGTGGATAGAAGACACCACTACAACAGAAATAGTTCAGAGCCCAAAAAAATCATAGTTTTTCCACTGGACTGGATTTTAAAAAGGTTATTGTTGAGTTTATTACTTTATTACTACTTGTAGACAATGGGGTTGTCTACAAGTAGTAAGAGATGGGATCATCACTGCGCTGCTTCTCCTTTCAGTGTCCATTACAGGGTGGGTCGCATACTAGCTCATTATGAAATACTTACCATAGAACGATGCCTTGAATTGGCACTGGCATACTGCTGACAGGGCCGACATCTTTCCCTTAGTTAATTCTGGGTTTGCGGGCTCCAGTGCTGTGATTGGTTGGAGCCATGATGATGTCACTGCTGTGCACATGTGTGCAGGAGCTGCTGGTCACGGCAAGGGCCCTGAAGAATTGACACTAGCGGGCCGTTTCTTCAGTGTGCATGCACTGATGACGTCGGCTGCAGCGTATACAGTAAATATCTCCTAAACTGTGCAAGTTTAGGAAATATTTACAGTACCTACAGGTAAGCCTTATTATTGGTGTACCTGTGGTACAATTAAAGAGGAGGACTTTACTTACTCTTTACTGGGGACATGTAACAAATATAAAATTGGTGTAATTCCAATCTAGCGGAAATACATCTCAACAACCCTGGATGTTTTCCTGGTCTCTATAAAGAAATTATTAAGAAAGGGTAGTGGAGTATTACCCAGTGGTAGAGGGCAAATTGGGACCCTGAGGTCCCTTTTCACTGCAAAAAGCTGAGAGAGACAAATTCTTTCAACAACTCTTTTTCTGCAAAGTTTGAGGGGTTGTTACCTTAATCAATTTTCCAAGTCCTCAGACTTAAGGGAGCTGGCATCGGCTTTATATAGTGCAATATTTTCATAAGCTTCTAGGGGCTGTACAGTGCCTTTCAGCTGGCTAACATAGCCTTCTAAAGTCAAAGTTCATTCCTGCACTTTTGTAGGTCGGGTCGTAGCAAAGCGATGTCTTCCTTGACTCCCTGTACCTGCGTAGTAAGACTGTGCAGTGAAGCACTGCATTGCTGTACAGCAGAACATGTGGACTAAAGACTGTTCCCCTTGTCACCACATTCTCTGCGGGGCTTAGCAGGGAGATTAGGTGTACTTACATTATTTATATCTTAACCCAGGTTCTCTTCCCCATGTTTGGAGTTGTTGTGGCCTGATCCCCAGTCAGTTCTGGAGGCTCCATGGCAGCTGCAGCACCTGCAACAGATTACAGTCTGTTAAAGGGTCTGGATTGTGTCTACTGTATTGCTTGAGCTCAGGTTGCTTCTACAGTGCACTCTTTAGCTGTCTTTCTGGCACATGAGGTCTGTGAGACATCACCAACATCTTTACTGGTACGCTCATTGTGCCTTCTCCTTCTTTCCACTTTGTCATTGCCATGACAGATGTGTAAGCCATAGAGATGCAGGAATCAGGATCTCCAGATATTGTCCTTTTCAAGATAACTATTGGTCCTAACATGTAAATAACAATTCTTAAATAAATCCCTGATCCTAATTTAAATCCTTATGCAGTTTACCTTACTTTCTCTGACATCAAGGGGCTGTCAGTGCATAGTCAGTGCATAGTCGCATGCCTTTAAGGCCCTGTATACACAAGGAGACATGTCCGATGAAAACGGCCCGCGGACCGTTTTCATCGGACATGTCTCCTGGGATATTTTGGTCTGATGTGTGTACACACCATCAGACCAAAATCCCCGCGGACAGAGAACGCGGTGATGTGACGGTGACGTGGCGGTGACGGTGACGCTGCGATGTGCTCAAACACCGAAGTTCAATGCTTCCACGCATGCGTCGAATCAGTTCGCTGCATGCAGGGGATTTCTGTCCGATGGTTGGGCGTACTAACCATCGGACATTCTAAGCATGCTTAGAAACTTTTGTCCACTAGGCCGTACACACGATCGAACATGTCCACGGAAACTGGTCTCCGGATCAGTTTCAGCGGACATGTATCCTCGTGTGTACATGGCCTGAGACACATTATTGGGTGTACTGAAAACATATAATCCACAATAAAAAAAAGGATACATTGTTGTATTTTGTAATGCGAACATACAGTATTTTCCTGTGAACTGCATTTTTTGGGGCAGCTAAAAAAGCAATTGAGGATCAGAGAATATAATCATATTTTCACTACCTATTTTATGCATATAATTTTCTGAAATGTATTAGCCTCTCACTTAGAGAATTGTTTTTAGATTATCAGCAGCTTCACTATAACCCTGATATAATAAATTCTTACAAATATCATATGTATAAAGATAAATATTGCCAAATGCCATAGTAGTGTCACAGAAGTGTATTTTTTCTACTATCAAAAATACTGTGCTTGGGTTAAGTTCCAAGATTCTAAATGCATATGCATTTCAGTTTTACATTCTCATGAATATCTACCTGGAAGCTAGTTTTCTAAAAACCCATTTAGTGCCACAGGAGGTTAGAGTACACTGTAAAACTTAATGTTTTATCATTTTGTAGAAAAAGAAAATCCCTTGTTTTACAAGTTCGGATTTAGCATTGTCTCTTACAAGTTTAATTATGTGTCAGTGAAAGATCCAACCATCCTACAAGAAACATTTTGTCTTTGACAAAATGGAAAATCAAGCTAATCGCAAATTCTGAACAAGCACTGCTATAAACCATCAATGTTGGCATGAGTGAAGGTTTACATGGGTAAGATTATCTATTTGGTATCTTCATATGATTAAATGGAAGGGCTACTTTTTCTAAGATACATCAAGGGGAACCCGGGGTCATCGTTAGGGAACCCATTCACCCTTTCTTACTGTGCAGGGGATTGTTTAACTGAAGAAAAACAGACATCTGTATTCCTGCTTAGCAGAAAAGACAAGGGGCCAGATTCACAGAGCCATTATGCCTGTCTAACTGGTGTTAGACTGGAGTAATTTCAAATTACGCGCGTTTTCTAGCTAGTCGAAAACCTCAAACCATGAATAGACGGCTGCGGGCTTCAATTCGACTGGATTACGTGTTCGTACGCCTTCGGATCTACGCTGCAATAAAATTGCGGCCACTGGGTGGACTTCCCGTCGTTTTCCGCGTCGGGGTATGCTAATGAGCTTTTGCCGGCGATCCCCGAAATTACGATCTTCAATCGCAATCTCTTACGGCACCTTTAGTCATCTTTTTTTTACGTAACACTATACCAGCTTTTTGCTGGTCTAATATTAGACAGCCCATGTTAAGTATGGCCGTCGTTCCCGCGTCGAATTTCTACGTTTTCCGACGTCCTTTATTATTTTTTACGTAAGTCGTCCGGGAATAGGAATGTTCGTAAACGCCGCTACTCAAACAACGAATGACGTAACGACGTGTTTTAGCGCAATGCGCGGCGGGAAATTTCTGAACGGAGCATGCGCAGTTCGATCACCGCGGGGACGCGCTTAATTTAAATGCTTCACGCCCCCCAATCGCGTATTTCGATTACGTGGCGAGAAATAGACTACGCCGCCGTAGCGTACGGGCAAAAATCTACCAGGATTCGGTGTAGAGCCTGGTGAAATACGGCAGCGTAGAGTATTTCGATTACGCAGCGCAATATTAAGTGTATCTGAATCTGGCCCAAGATCTCTGCCTTTCTTACTAGCAGAACGGCAATCTGCCTTGTTTACATCTCGGTTCCTGGCATTCATCAGGACCACCAGACCTGATGATTGGCTACCGCTGTGTCCAATCACATCAGGAGCTGTGATCGAAGAGAACAATCACATACAGGTATGTGACTTTGCACTTAAGGGCACCCTACTGCAGTATATGAACGCGGTGCAGTCCTTAAGCAGTTAAAGGTTAATATGCAAGTTATTGTCATAAAAAGTGTTTGGGGACCTGGGTCCTGCCCCAGGGGACATGTATGAATGCAAAAAAAAGATTTAAACATATTTTTTTTTGTTCAAGAGCAGTGATTTTAAGAATGCTTAAATAATGCTTAAAGTGAAACAATAAAAGCAAAATATTCCTTTAAATTTCGTACCTGGGGGTGTCTATGGTATGTCTGTAAAGTAGCACATGTTTCCCGTGTTTATAACAGTCCCTGCACAAAACATTTCTAAAGGGAAAAAAGTAATTTAAAACTACTCGTGGCTATAATGAATTGAAAAAAAAAACACATGCCCCCCCCCCCAGTACATTATCAGGCCCTTTGGGTCTGGTATGAATATTAAGGGGAACCCCAAACCAAAATAAAAAAAATCCATATCAGGCCCTTCAGGTCTGTTATGGATATTAAGGGGAACCCCGCGCCAAAAAAAATTAATAAAAAATCCATACCAGACCCTTATCCGAGCACACAACCTGGCAGGCAGCAGGAAAAAAGGGGGACAAGAGAGTGCCCCTCTCCTGAACTGTACCAGGCCACATGCCCTCAACATGGGGAGGATGTCCACATGTTGATGGAGACAAGGGCTCCATCCCCACAACCCTTGTCCGGTGGTTGTGGGGGTCTGCGGGCGGGTGCTTATCGGAATCTGGAATCCCCTTTAACAAAAGGAACCCCAGATGTCGGCCCCCACATATGTGAATTGGTAACGGGGTACATTGTATCCCTACAATTTCACCCAAAAAGTGAGAAAAAAGGGAAAAAAAACACACACAATGTTGGGACAAGTCCTTTAATAAAAAAAATTCTAGTTTCCCTAAATCCTTCTATGAGGCCAACCCGCCCCTACGAACTATACCGCCTCCATAGGAGGCTCACAGCCGAATAATGTGCGACCCATCTGACAGCTGTTTTAAAATCGAGGGCGGGGCAACCCGTGACATGGACTGGTGACCCCGCCGCATCTAACGCAACAAGGGTTTTCCTCGTGGTGTCACCCCAGGGAAATTGTCTCTCATATAAGACCCTTTGAGTTTGTTGGATGATAAACGGATTGCTGTGATTCAGCACATGCCTGTAGGGATGAGCCGAACACCCTCCCGTTCAGCTTGCACCAAAACCTGCGAACAGACCAAAAGTTTGTGTGAACTTTAGAACCCCGTTAAAGTATATGGGACCCGAACGTTTGAAATCTAAAGTGAAGTAACAATCCAAACGAGTGAAAGTAGATCTTCAGTTAACACAAACGCGATGATAGATGAAAAGCCGCCACCACTAATAGGAATAAGTTATGCACATAGTGTAAATCCATTTAACAGGAAAAACATTTATTTGAAAACATTTAAAATTTACACTCACATTTGAGAAGATAAAACAAGCAAAATTGAGTAGATTCCATGCAGTAGATCTGTAGATACGACCCTGAGTAGATTCTATGCAGTAGTAACTGTAGATATGACCCAGAGTAGATTCCATGCAGTAGTAGCTGTAGATATGACCCAGAGTAGATTCTATGTAGTAGTAGCTGTTGATATGACCCTGAGTAGATTTCATGCAGTAGTAACTGTAGATATGACCCTGAGTAGATTTCATGCAGTAGTAACTGTATATACGACCCAAGTAGATTCCATGCAGTAGTAGCTGTAGATACGACCCTGAGTAGATTCAATGTAGTAGTAGCAGCTGTAGATACCACCCTGAGTAGATTCCATGTAGTAGTAGATGTAGATATGACCCTGAGTAGATTCCATGCAGTAGTAACTGTATATACGACCCAAGTAGATTCCATGCAGTAGTACAGTGCCTGCCGCCGAGAATGTGTTTTTAACACGCCAGCATCGCGCTGAATCTCGGTGACAGGCTGCCGATATCTCGCACTCGCTGGAATAGTAAAAGCACATTCCAGCGAGTGCGTCATAGAAGCGACGGGGATCCGACGTGGATTCCCGCCAATTCTACACGTGGGCGGAGTTTGTTATGAATCCTGAAGGAGAAATCCCCGCCGGATTTTTAACGGGCCCTTAGGTCTGTTATGGGTTGTAAGGAGACCCCCTACGCCGAAAAAACGGCGTGGGGGTCCCCCCACAATCCATAACAGACCCGTATCCAAAGCACGCCGGCCGGCCGGTCAGGAAGGGAGTGGGGGCGAGCGAGCGCCCCCCCCCCTCCTGAGCCGTACCGGGCAGCATGCCCTCAACATGGGGGGGTTAGGTGCTCTGGGGCAGGGGGCGCACTGCAGCCCCCCACCCCAGAGCACCCTGTCCCCATGTTGATGAGGACAGGGCCCCTTCCCGACAACCCTGGCCGTTGGTTGTCGGGGTATGTGGGCGGGAGGCTTATCGGAATCTGGAAGCCCCCTTTAATAAGGGGGCCCCCAGATACCGGCCCCCTTAGCACGTGGTACCTACCGGAGCATGATGGGACTGCGACGTCACAAGACAGGCCTATATAACTCGCTGCGAGCCGCGCGCCCGGCATAACAGCGGAAGGAAGCGTCGCGTCAACATCTGGAGAAGAAGAAGAAGACGTCACAGAGGAGGGGGCTCGCCGCCGCTAGTAATTGAGCCAACACACAAAGTTAGCGGCGGCGAGTCCTGAAGAAGAAGAAGACCCCCGGAGAGCGGAGAAGACCCCCGGAGAGCGGAGAAGACCCCCGGAGAGCAGGAGAAGACCCCGGAGAGTGGGAGAAGACCCCCCCAGCCGCCGTCGGATCCCCGTCGCTTCTATGACGGCTTTGTCTCCATCGCGGCAAGCCAGCTCGGCGCTGGCTCCCGCGATGGGGCTCGTAGGTGGTCAATCTCGCCGAGAAAGGGAGCGAGATTGACACAATATCCCAGTCACCTACTGTAGCTGTAGATACGACCCACGTAGATTCCATGTAGTAGCTGTATATACGACCCAGAGTAGATTCCATGTAGTAGTAGATCTAGATACGACCCTGAGTAGATTCCATGCAGTAGTAACTGTAAATAAGACCCAAGTAGATTCCATGCACTATTAGCTGTAGATATGACAATGGAACTTGACTCTGTAAGGGATGAATGTGTCTCACAAATAATGTATATGTGTTACGAACATTCACATTTAAATTGTGTCCACAAATCACTGTGGTGCTGTGGTATACTTTGCATGGTACACTTTAGCTCACATTTTTCCCACAGGCCAAATGTTCCCAATCGTTGCCTAACTGGTATGCTGGATCTTTAGTTCTAATGACTTTAATGGGTTGATTTACTAAAACGGGAGCACTGAAAATCTGGTGCAGCTGTGCATGGTAGCCAATCGGCTTCTAACTTGAATGAATGAATGAATGAAAACTTATATAGCGCAGCACATGCGAACTGAATCGCCTCTGGGCGCTTGTTGTTCCTGTCTCCTTTGATATCAAAAGAGATGAGTCTTGACCTTTTTCCTGAATGCTAGGTGGTTCTCCTCCAACCGAATGCTGATTGGTAAAGCGTTCCATAGTCTGGGACCTTGGATCGCGAATCTTCTATCTCCTTTGGACTTGTAGTTGGCTTTCGGAACCTGGAGCAGGTTTTGATTGGTGGATCGCAAAATGCGATTGGAATTATGAGCTTTTATTTTTTCGCATAAATAATGGGGGGCATTCCCATGGACACATCGATGCGTAAGACAGAGAGCTTTAAAAGCAATCCTGTCTTTAACTGGCAGCCAGTGAAGGGCTCTCAGTGAAGGTGAGATGGATTCCCAAGGTTTTTTCCCAGTAACAAGTCTGGCGGCCGTATTCTGAACGACTTGCAGACGAGCGATTTGGTACTTGGGGAGTCCGAGGTAAAGGGCATTTGCATAATCCAGTCTGGAGTTAACAATTGCTCCCACCACGACCGCTAAATCTTCTTTGGGGATGAAAGGGGTAAGTCTACGTAGTAGGCGCAGCAGATGGTGAGATCCGCTGACTACTGACCCTATTTGTGCGTCCATTGTCATAAAGGAGTCAAAAATGACCCCGAGACTTTTGACTTTGGCGCTAGGGGTGATGATTTTGCCCAAAATAGGCGGGGGTGTCCATGCTGTTGAAGGTTGATTCCTTTGCTTGGCGTGAAACAGAAGAAGTTCTGTTTTCGCTCCGTTGAGTTTAAGATAACTCTTTGTCATCCAGTTCTCTATCAAAGAGAGACATGTCTCTAGATTGAGGTGGTGATCCTTACTGTTGCAGATGCGGAAATACAGTTGCGTGTCGTCTGCATATGAGTGATAAAGCAGTTTTTGGCTGCTGATAATCTCAAAAAGAGGACGAAGATAGACGTTAAACAGCACCGGTGACAGAGGCGATCCTTGAGGGACTCCGCATGTTACTGTGCGTTTCTCAGATGTGAAGGGTCCTAACTTCACTGTTTGCGATCGGTTTTCCAGAAAAGAGGAGAACCAAGATAAATCGCCTTCTGCGACTCTGGCTACTTCAGCAAGCCGAGTCAGTAACAGTTTGTGGTCTACAGTGTCGAAAGCTGCGCTTAGGTCCAACAGAACCAGAAGGCAAGATTCTCCTTCGTCTGCGGCCTCGAGAACATCGTCCCATATTTTGAGCAATGCGGTTTCAGTCCCGTGTCCGGGACGGAACCCTGATTGCAATGGGTCAAGTAGCTTGTGGGTATCTAGATGCTGTTGCAGCTGTTGTACCACTACTTTCTCCATTACCTTTGAGAGTACATTGAGGCTTGTTATGGGACGGCGGTGGAGTGGGTCCTTTGGATCCAGATTGGGTTTCTTCAGGATGGGTTGGATTATACCCTCTTTCAACTGTGAGGGCACTATGCCCTCCAAGAAAGACTGGTTGATAAGCTGCGTGATGGGAGGAGCCAGGATGTAGGCGCATTCCTTCAGCAGTTTTGTGGGGATAATGTCATTTGGCGCTGTGCCATTACGCAGAGTACCAATGACATTCTTAGTGGTCTGAATGGAGATGGGTTCCAGGGTGAACTTACCTGATATAGGAGAATTACTGTTGGTGTTGTGTGAGCGGCTGCAGGGGGGGCTGAGGGGGGGATTGTTTTGCTGAATGCTTTCACGGATTGCCTCGATTTTATTAATGAAGCAATCCGATAGTTCATTGCAAAATTCTTGTGTGTCTGTATTGGGGGCTTCAATACATCCTGGTTTCATGGTCTGAGTGACCATCTTGAAGAGTTCGCGGGGGCGGTTTAAGGCGCTGTTGATAGCCTCCGAAAAATAATTTTTCTTAGCTTGGAAAATTTCTTTGTGATATTTTCTTGTTGTCGCCTTGTAGATGGATAGGTTTAGTTCTGAAGAACATCTTTTCCAGGCAGATTCTGCCCTTCTGCGTTCTTGCTTCAGTAACGACAGCTGGTTGTTAAACCAGCTGCGGTTGTTTTTTCGGATGCGGGTTCTTCGTTTCGGCGCTACCAAGTCAGCTGACTGTAGCATGGCCGAATTTAAGGCATCCAGTGTTTCAACTTCAGCTTGTTCAATTAGGCTTTGACAAAAAAAGCTGGAAGCTGATTGGCTTCTATGCAGAGCTGCATCAGATTTTGCACTCTGCAGTTTTAGTAAACAAACCCCTAGCCATCATGCTCAAAGAACAGTGTTTTAGTTTAATAGTTTAGGTATTTTGTAGAATAATGTGATATCTCTCTACTGCCTCATTAATCTGTTTTCTGCATGAGTCACATTTGACAGTTTTTCCTGACTAATTGGTTATGGGGAAGAGCTCTACCACACATCCTGTATTTGACAGCCACAGCTGTGTATGTTACGGTGAACTGTGAGAAGGGAGACTTGTACCCTCCAATCAGGAAGTTTTCCTCACTGAGCTCTGCAATGTGAGTCTTCAGATCTCTGCCCCTTGCTTTTCAGAGCTGAGAGATGCTGTGTAAAATGTGTGTTTTGGAGGACTATAGAGAAGAGAATGCTGCAGATAAACAGGTGCAAATTATGTAGGAGTTTCCTGTGAATAAATCTGACTACAAGCATTGTCTGCCTTTGTAGCTGATGGCTTGTAGTTCTCAATGAACTGATAAGCGCTCTCTTAGTCCATCAATTCTTCCTGCCATTCAGTAACTGCCTATTCATGTCAGAGGTAAGGGCAGACAGCTTACTGAGTGTCTGCAAGATCCACGCATTGCACTCTCAATCTGATGAGCATGGGTGCAATGCTTTAACTACTTCAGACCCACGCTACCGTCAAATGACAGCAACCGTGCGGGTCTGAATATCCAACATGCCGTCTTTTGACGGCCGCCCCTTTGGGCGTTCCCAGCGCGCGCTGTAGAGCACGTTGCGGGGAAGCCCTGTGTTGTCCTTGTCCCTTGGACACAGCCAATCACAGATCGTGGCGAACGGCCAGTCAGAGTGGCCGTTTGCGATGCGATCTGTGGGCGAATGAGAGATGATCTCATAGATCATCTCTCATTGCCGTTTTACACAGAGACAGCGTCCTGTCTCTGGAGAGGAGGAGACCGATCTGTGTTCCTTGTACATAGGGACACAGATCGGTCACCCCCCCTCCCCCCACAGTTAGAACACACCTAGGATACACATTTAACCCCTTCCTCACCCCCTAGTGTTAACTCCTTCAATGCCAGTCACATTTATACTGTAATTAGTGCATATTTATAGCACTGATCGCAGTATAAATGTGAATGGCGCCAAAAATGTGTCAAAAGTGTCCGATGTGTCCGCCATAACATCGCAGTACCAATAAAATTCGCAGATCGCCGCCATTTTTAGTAAAAAAAAAATAATAAAAATATTAATTCTCTCCCCTATTTTGTAAGCGCTATAACTTTTGCGCAAACCAGTCGCTTATTACGTTTTTTTTTTTTTTACCAAAAATATGTAGAAGAATACGTATCGCCCTAAACTGAGAAAAAAAAATGTGTTTTTTTTAAAATTGGGATATTTATTATAGTAACAATTAAAAAAGATTGTATTTTTCTTCAAAATTGACGCCCTTTTTGGTTTATAGCGAAAAAAATTAAAACCGCACAGGCGATAAAATACCACCAAAAGAAAGCTCTACTTGTGGGGAATAAAGGACGTCAATTTTGTTTGGGAGCCACGTCGCACGACCGCGCAACTGTCAGTTAAAGCGACGCAGTGCTGGAAGCTGAAATTTCACCTGGGCAGGAGGGGGGTGTATGTGCCCAGTAAGCAAGTGGTTAAAGGCTGTAATGTAAAAAAATTGCAAATGTATTATTATTATTATTATTTTTTTTACAAAAGGTGATCTGAAACAGACGTTGAAAAGTATAAACAGGTTCTATACCAATACTGTTTATTTAGGTCACTTGTTTTCATTGTTTATAATTGTGTATTTGACAGTATTTACTTCTGTATCTGATTTCTTGAGAGCAACTCGAAATATGACATAAAAAAATCCCATGCAACAACTGAATATTTCTGTGGCAAATCTCTTTAAAATCATTCCCGTAACCTCTTATTTGCTATTATTTTCTTCCATGTGCTATGTTGTCGGTATGTTTTGGTGAACTGTTTTTATTAGTGTTCATTTTGTACCAATCTGTAGTCTGTGTCTTCACACACTGCTCACCTGTTTCTTTTCTGAAAAGTCATTTAGCCCCCATTCACACAGAATGTGGCTTTGAAATTTTGCTATTTCAGTGCAAAGCCGTAGGACAGTGCAATTTCAGGCACAGATGGTAATGCATGTCGCACATGAAATCACAAAAATATTGCAGGAACTATTTTTTAAATTGCTCTACTTGAAATCACACCTATTAAGAAAGTGCTTTAGAAAGACATTAGATGCGACTTCAGGTGTGATTTGTAAATCGCGAAACCCCGATGGATATCAGGGGTTCGTGTACAATGTACATGAACCCATCAGGGGATTTGCACTTTAATCTGAGCCCTGTATTTTTTTTATTTTTTTTATTTCTTACACAATTAGTCTTATTGTTGATGATGGCTGCTTTTTAGATACTAGTAGCGTAACTTTTTTCCCACTATGTGATTTGTAAATCACATGTTGCACCTGAAGTCGCACGGGTGTGCACGGGGGCTTAGTCCACATATCATGGTTGCTTATTATGGTTTGATTAATTTTTGACTTGTCCCCTATTTCTGTGTTTCTTCTGTATTTGGGCATAGCCCTTCTAATACTATTTTTGATCATTTGTATTCCCACCCACTTTTTGAAACTAAAGCCCCATACACACTATCCGTTTTCCTGCAGGTTTTTGTCTTCAGGTGTACCAAAAACCATGTAGTGCAAGGGCCTGTCTGATTACATACAAATTGATACTCTGATGCCACGTACTCACGATTGGTTCATCCGATGAAAACGGACCGATGGATTTTTTCATCAGATATCCAATGAAGCTGACTTTTATCAGTCTTGCCTACACACCATCAGCTAAAAATCAGTTTGTGTCAGAACGCGTTGATTTAAAAGACTACGACGTGCTGAGAAAAATGAAGTTCAATGCTTCTGAGGATGCGTTGACTTGATTTTGAGCATGCGTGGATTTTTAACCGATTGACTTGCCCACAGACGATCATTTATTTCTATCAGTTTTTTCACCGATGGGAAAAAAAACGATGGGGCCCACACACAATCGGTTTCATTTTCATCAGACGAACCGATCGTGTGTACAAGGCATTAAGGTTTGACCTCATATTAGATGGTTTTGGTAAACTTGAAGACAAAAACCTGCAGGAAAACTGATAGGGGCAGATTCACGTAGATCGGCGCATTATCATTCCGGCGTAGCGCACCACTTTTCCGTTAGACTTGCGCAATCTAGCCGCGTAATCCGGCGATTCACGTAGCTTTTACGCAAGAGCTTGCGCAAACGTAAGGTTTTTTCCGGAGGCGTAAGGAGGAGTAATACAAATTGGGAAGGACGTGGGCGTGTTACATTGAAATGAGCCGTGACCCCATGCAAATGAAGGGCCGGCCGACTCGCGCATGCGCGCGTGAAGGAAACCATGTCAGCTCCGTTGTGCGCATGCTCACAACTCGGGAGCGGCGCAATCAGTGAAATTGGAAATGGACTAGGGCAACTTTATGAACTACGCAGACAGCATAAATAGACAGACACAAATGCACTTCCTTTGCAAAAGTACATCCCTTTGTATCCCTCCCTATACAGCAAGGTGCTTTTGTTTGTTTGTGACGTGTCTTTGAGATATTTGGGGACTGTTTTGCAGAGTGATTTTTGTCTTTTATATCTTTGTTGTTATTTTGTTTAAATTATATTTTTGCTGGGCATTTTTTATTTTTGCTCGTCATTTATTTAATTTTTTTGGTTCTGTTTGTGTATGATTTTGGAATGTGGGGGTGATATTCCTGCGGGAAAAGGGGTGTCACCCTCATTTGTGGTGGAGAAGTGATCGCCAGGTCTGTGTGAATGGTGTATGAATGTACAGTGACATAATTGGAGCCGTGGCATGGCGTTGCAGCTCACAAGTCCTGCATGGTGGACTGGTGCCAATCCAATGTGATGAGGATGTGGGGTGTGTGTGCTAGGGACCACAGTGGTGTGCATGCATGCATTCTCATTGTGCCATGATTAATGTGTGTGTTTAACGTGCAAAGATGCATAATGTGAGCTGGCATGAGATGGGGTCATGAGATGGGGTACCAGTGCATATGCAGAGTCACCTTGAAGGGAAAAGACAGGAGGATGTTAGTCATGCATGTGCCACTTGTGAGGTGTGCATCACGGGAGGGGATAGTCATGCCTGCCACCCATGTCACTCACCAACCAGCCAGCTGTCCCCATACATGTTCTGTTGGAAATCTGTGGGGATGGGGCTCTGATTGTATATGTAGCTGTCATGGGTGTCATGGGTGGTGCCATGTGTTGGGCTGGTGATGTCCTCCTGCAGGGTTGTGGTAATTCCATGATGGCATGAGGGGTGAATCTGAAGATGCGAGACACCTCAGAATCACTCATGCCATAGATGTCTATGCGTGTGTGATATATCAAGTGAAGAGTGAGGGGCTTGTATCAGATAAGAATATTGTATTAGATTAATTTAAATTGTAAATTTTATATAAGCAAATAAAAAAATAAAAAAAAACATCTCCCGTGCCCTCCTTAGTGCCATCCTCCGTGCCCTCCTCCTTCTTTGTTCATCTAAAGTCAGTAGTATAGCTATGCGCGACGATGCCCCTGGCATGTTGGCATACAGATTGTTGGGCAACACGTGTGACTGCTGAACTCCTCACTAACAGTGTTGCTTTATCTGACAATTAGACTTTTTTTCAAAATTTAGACCAGCTTTTAGGTCCTCTAACTTTAGACAGAACATTTTGCTGTTGCGCACATCGCGTAGCCTGCGCAGCAACTGCGTTTTTTTGTGGATCCCCGTAACTCCCTCATTAGCATATTTGACTAGCAAATCAATGGTGTGTCTAGCGCAGTTTTGCGCGAAGGGAAGCGAATGTCTAACTCAATTACGCCGGACCAAAAAACGTAGATTTCTGGCGTATATTGTTTTGTGAATCGCGTCCAACTATACGCACGCGCACATTTAGACTTACGCACGCGCAACAGCAGTTGCGCACGCGTAATCGCTCTGTGAATCTGGGCCCTAGTGTATATGGGGCTTAAGTCTAAGGCATGCAAACTTAAAGTACTGCAATATTTACAAGCAGTATCTCATATATGGACATGTTTATGTCTTGTGTGCTTTACGGGCAACACTACAACATTTCAGTGACCAGATGCTTCATTACAGTTGAAGATGATCAAATCAGCGCTTAATTAGATTTGAAGGAACCATGTCACAAGTGAATAGCCTTTAAATGGAATCCCAACAAAGATAATTACCTTTTCAGGAAACTCCAATAGCTGCTGTAGGATACTTACTAGGCTTTGGGGTCATTAAGAGTCTATACTGATTTGCAACTAACATGTTGAATGCAAAGAATATAACAAAATGCTTGTGATAAACTTAAAAAACAATCCTCTTGTAATAATGGTAATTAAGGCACCATCTGGCAGTTACTCACATGACCAATACCAAATATTAATCACTTGGTCTCTGTCAATGCAGAGAGTCTTGAGGGCATAGCATCATCCTCCAAGAAACTCCAGTGGGGAGCATATTAAATATGTGACAGATTACCAGAGGGTGTCCAGATTGCTGTTATTACAGCACCGGATATATTGACAATGACATTTTTCTTATGTCTTGTTTGCTGAATTCGAAAATTAATTGTGCAAATATATATTTAATTATTAGTCTCCATTAAAGTGTATAAATACAAATTAGCAAGCATTTTTAAGATAGCCATCAGTAACAGTAGAAACATGTTGATCTGAAAACAATTGAAGTATGGATTAATTTGAATGGGACTAATCTCTGAATGTCATTGTATAGTTCTTAGTTTAAGACCCCTTTCACACTGATGCCTATTTCAGGTGTTTGAGTGCTAAAAATAGCACCTTTAAAGCTCCTGAAAAGCCTTACCTGCCTCCAGACTCCAGACTCTGAGCTATCCCCATGTAATTTCTCCAGCGGGCTGGGCCGAGTAAAGGGAGTAAAGCCGAGTAAAGGGAGCCAGATGTCGCCGCCATACGGCGACATCTGGCGACATCTGGCTCCCTTTACTCGCACTAGACCACTTAGCGCCTCCAAACTTTGGCATCCAGCCGCACTCAGCGTTTTGGTGAGATCCCCGAACGGAGAGTATCCGCTACGCTACAGTCCCAGTGCCAGGCAAGCACCTGCCATAGTAAGAGGCCATTTGGCTGTACATGCGATTTTATCTATTTTTAATAAAGGTAATATACTATGATTTTTTCCGTATCTGTTTCTGCCATTCTGTGAGCACTACGGTCGCACCTATGGTCCCATCGTGATCCCATCGTGATCCAGCTACGCCCCCAGTGTGAACAGGCACTCATCCTGTCCTGCTTTTCCGACCTACTTTTAACTAAGAGGTCTCGCCGTGTGGTAAGAGCATAGCATCTCCTTAGCACTTTGGGTGGAGTTCATAATGCAGTGGTGAAGGAATCAGACGCATCCACGAACTAACTTCTTATCAATCAGTCACTGATCCATTTGTGGCTTATATGGGACTTTGCACAACTAGAAATTATCCTTGCACTGTGAATATATTATTGCACTTTATCCTCACCACGAATAACTAATCTTTTTCTTCACTGGTGACCTTTCTATGCAATTGTGTTTTTTATTTACCTAGGCAGATGATCTGTCCAATACTATCACATGTTATTCAAATATAGGTTTATGTTATGCATTTGTGTTGTTTATAACCACTCATCTACCCAGTTTATGTTGCACATTTAGTACACTCACTATTACAGACAGGTGTTATACTGAGTCTATCCACTAGCATCCTCTATATCTTTTCTTTTTCATGCAAAGGTATGGACCAGGGAACAAATACTGTAGATTTTTCGTTGTTTACGTAGTACGTGAATAGGGCTGTGCGTAGGTTATGTTCACGCCGTAGGCAGTGTTTTGACGTATCTTAGCCAGTTATTTTGACGTGACTGTGAGCATGCGCACTGGGATGCATCCAAGATACAACGCATGCGCAGTTCGTTTTTTGAAGCTCAGCCCATCATTTGCATGGGGTCACGCTTCATTTAAATGTTACACGCCCACTTTCAGCCCACTTCTACCTACTTTGACTTACGTCAGCTTACGCCGACAACTATACGCTAAGCCGGCGCAACGTTGATAGCATTTGCTTTGTGAATACCATGCTTGCCTCTCAAAGTTGCGCCGGCGTAGCGTAAAGAAGATAAGCTATGCCGGCAGAAAGATGCGCCCAGGTACGTGAATATAGCTGAGGATCTTTATTTAAATTTTTTTGGGGTTAACAGATGCTCAATAATTATTCATTAACATATTTTAGTAGAAAGTCATATGGTTTGCATTTTGTACCTTGTGCCATTGCTGTAAAGGTCAGGGTTATTAATATAATTAGGATGTTTTCGTACTAACATACAGTTCATTAAGTAAGATAATCGCATGCATTGGTACTTTTTTTTTTAAAAAAATCACAATTTGTAGCAAAACAAGGAAACCTTGAATTGCTATTTAGTAAAACTATTATGATGTTTATTGAATGCTAGACAAATAGCTCATAACATCTGAATTGAGTTTGTTTATGCAACCTAGATATATTTTGCGCAAATGTAGCAAGTGCAATTAGAATAGCTTAAAAGAAAAAATATATATATATTATTTATGTATCAAAATAAATACTATACATAAATCTTCTTACACCATACACCAACATTTTGGTTCAGTAAGAGACCCCTATGTTTGTAGCTGGGGAATTTCATTTGCATGGAGTTTATTCTCACAAAGTTTATGGGAGCATGGCAATTGTTTATTATACTTGGTGATTTGGCAAACTAAATGTTGTTGTTTTTTTCTGTTAGGCTTTACATTTCGTTTAAAACAGTTTACATTATTTTTGGCTTTAGATTGTTTAAGAGAGATATTTATTAGGTACAATACAGTTCTGCTGCACTTTGATGAGAATTATATTGCATCCAAAGGTGTGTCCTTTGGATGCAACATACAGTAATATAGGCAAATGTCGTGTACACACGATCGGAATTTCTGTCAAAAAAAGTTCAATGGCAGCTTGTTGTTAGAAATTCTGATCGTGTGTAGGCTCCATCGGACATTTGCTGTCGGAATTTCTGACAACAAAAATTTGAGAGCTGGTTCTCAAATTTTCCAACAACAAAAATTTCTGAGCGTGTGTAGACAATTCCGATGTACAAAATTCCACACATGCTCTGAATCAAGTATGAGACGGAAGCGCTCGGTCTGGTAAAACTAGCATTTGTAATTGAGATAGCACATTTGTCACGCTGTAACGGACTGAAAAGCACGAGGCTGAAAAGTGTGAATCGTCTCTCACCAAACTTCTACTAACACGAGATTAGCAGAAGGAGCCCAAAGGGTAATACTTGGTATTAAACTTCCCTTTTATAGTGCCGTTGTATGTGTTGTACGTGCCCTTGTTCTTGGCGATCGACAACATTTGTGCGACCATGTGTATGCAAGACAAGTTTGAGCCATCATCCATCGGAAAAAAGACCAAGGTATTGTTGTCGGAATGTCCGATCGTGTGTACGCTGCATAAGTATGCATAGGTATCTCAGTTAGTCATGTGCAGGTGTACCACAGGGGAACATCACTCATAAGATTCAGTGAGCCCTAAAAAAGTGTGTGGGAAGAATGTAATAGCATCTATTTAGGTGGACTACTAAGTGTAGTCTGAAGAAGGTGGTGCCAGGAAGTTGTATGTATACATGTAAATGTAAACAAATGTAAATGTAAAAAACTTTACATTAATACTGTTTTTTTTTTTTTTTCTTGAATGTGATTGGGTATTCTTTGAAAAGAGAAACTTCACCACATTCACTAAGTTCTCTGGAAATTCTCATTGCAAATTGTAACTTCCTTTGCAAAGTCAACAGCCCATTTGCTTTTAGTAACCCAACCCCAGTATCTGCCTTTGCATAGTGCTCAGACTGGGACAGGGAAAGGCAACCGATCAGTTGTGCTACAATGCTCATGTGCTAACAAGGAAAGGCTGAAAGGAGGAGAAAGCAGAATAACAAAAGAATAACTTGATTAGTCTTTAACCTTGCAAAATAGTGCTGTTCTATGTCGCAAGACTGTGTAAATCTCTGGACTTGATGGAGGAAATACAAATCCTTTGGCAGCTAAAACCAACCTTATACAGAACAAATTTAGTACAGGCTCGAATTGCACTGCATGGTATCGGTAATTGGTATCGGTGAGTACTTGAGCACAAGTACTGGTACTCGTACTTTCTCTTAAAGGAACACTAAAGGTTTGTTTTTTATTAGATCAATTGATTGCTGTAAGCTAGAGCATTTAAATATCACTTACCTCGTTTTTCCTTTTGACCTCCAAAATACAGTAATCCAGGTTTCCTGTCTCTCCTCTTCTTGCCTTCCACCAGCATCTGAGCCGTTTTGCATGGTGGATGTCAGGGCATTAGAGCTGCCCGTTCGCGGCCGTTTACCGCGGGCGCGCGCATGCGCGGCTCGGGCGCGCGCGTGCACGTATTAGGCGCGCGCGTGCACGGTATAGGCGCGGGCGCGCGCACGGGCGCGCTCTCCATCCGGCCAATCAGTGGCCTAGGCGGGCTATTTAAGCCAGCCTCTTCCCCCTGTCTGGTTGCTGGCTTGTCACAGCTTCTAAGTGAATCTGATACCTACGACCTTTTGATCCTGATCCTTTGACCTTTGGCTATTGTTGCCGGACTGCCGCTGTCTCCTGCTCTTGACCTTGGCTTGAACTATCAGACTTCCTGATCTCTTCAACCCTCCTGACCACGGCCTGTTTCCCGGATTCATCTTCTGCTTGTTCCCAGCTCCAGCTATCTGAACTTCCGGACTATCTCCGTGTGCTTCCTCGGCTGACCCCAGTGACCTGCTTCCAGATCAGTCTCTGCTCCACGGATCCAGTCTTCATCCACCTGTCGGTACCGGTGCCTCCCGGTGCGTCCGTCCCCCTGTACCCACTCCAGGGGGCGGATCGCGCTAGGTCGCAAAGGGAGCCGCCCTCAGCATCTTGGCCTTGGTGAGTTTATCTTTAACTACCGTGATAGTACAAGCCAGCCAGATGTCCGAGGCCGACAGGGCGCGCTCTCCTTTCGAGACTCTTTGCCTACAAGTCTCAGCACTAACCGATGCAGTACAGAAGTTGCAGGACGGATACGTACAAATGGATGATCGCCTCCAACAAATGTCTGTCACGCCTGGACCCACGGCCCCTCCCGCGGCTCCAGCTATGGGAGCATCCACCTCCCAGTCTTCTCCAGGACCAGCAATGGTTGTTACTCACCCAGAACCTCGCGTCCCAACACCTGAGCGATTCTCTGGCGACCGCAAGAAATTCCGGGCGTTCAAAAATGCCTGCTCACTGTACCTGGCCCTGCAACCTAGAACTTTCTGTTCGGAAGCCGTGAAAGTAGGCTTTGTGATTTCTTTACTCACAGACGAGCCACAGGCTTGGGCACACAGCCTACTGGAACAAAAGAGCCCAATACTGGACACTTTAGACACCTTCTTTAAAAACATGTCTGAACTATATGATGACCCCCTACGTTCAGCTACGGCCGAAGCTACTCTCCACCAGCTGAATCAAGGGAGGAGACCAGTGGAGGACTTTATTGCGGAATTCCGAAAGTGGTCTGCTGACACAGGGTGGAATGAGGCCGCCCTAAAATATCAATTCCGCCAAGGTCTCTCAGAGTCCCTCAAGGACGAACTAGCCAGAATTGATCCACCTGCTACTTTGGAAGCTTTGATTCAATCAGCTACCCAACTTGACAGACGCCTACGTGAGCGACGTTCAGAACGCTGTCAAGCCACTCGTCCCAACTGGACCCCACCAAGGTTCCCTCCAGCTCCTCCGCCTCTCCCGGTTCCGCCCGCTTTCTCGCTTCATGATCCTGAGCCCATGCAACTCGGGATGGTCTGGGCTCCCCTCACGCCTGAAGAGAGGCAGCGTAGACGCCAGTCAAATCTGTGCCTGTATTGCGGTGGAGCAGGCCACTTCCTCCGCACTTGTCCCATTAGACCCAGTAAGTCTAGACCATCATCCACCTTCAATTACCACATTACCAACTTACCTCAGACTTATGTTATCCTCTTTCTCTCCCTACAGCTCCCGGAGGGGGCGACCCGGCTACCGGCCATCGTTGACTCTGGGGCCTGCAGCTGCTTTATGGACTCCGCCCTGGCCCAGAAGCTGCAGATCCCTTGTCGTCCTAAGGACCTCCCCTTACAGATCCATCTGGCAGACGGCTCACTCCCCCGCTCAGGACTTGTTACCCACGAAACCCTAAGTATTCCTGCTGTCTCGGATACCGGACACCAAGAGTACCTGTGCCTAGACCTTATCCCGTCTCCTCTGGCCCCCATCATCTTGGGGCTTCCATGGCTACAAGTGCACCAACCCAGTATAGACTGGTGCGAAAAGGAGATCAAATTCCCCTCAGTCTATTGTGCCCAACACTGCCTCATACCTACTAAACCCGCTTGTGCTACCTTGATGACAGCGTCAGAAGACCTCCAACACGTTCCCGCGGTTTACTCAGAATATAGAGACGTGTTTGACAAACAGCAGGCAGATCGCCTTCCTCCGCACCGGTCATACGACTGCCCTATTGACCTGTTGCCTGGTTCTAAGATCCCTTTCGGGAGAATTTTTCCTTTATCAGAGACTGAATTAGTAGCCCTTAAGGCTTACATCGACGAAAACTTAGAAAAGAAATTCATTCGTCCTTCCTCTTCCCCAGCCGGGGCAGGAATCTTCTTCGTCGAAAAAAAAGATGGCTCCCTCAGGCCTTGCATCGATTATCGGGAGTTGAATAAAATAACCATCAAGAACCGGTATCCGTTACCCCTGATCCCGGAACTGTTCCAGCGATTCCGTTCAGCCCGGGTCTTCTCCAAACTCGACCTCCGGGGTGCCTACAACCTTATCCGAATCCGGCCCGGAGACGAGTGGAAGACAGCTTTCAGGTCAAGGTTTGACCACTTTGAATACCTGGTGATGCCTTTCAGGCTCTGTAATGCCCCTGCCACATTCCAGCACCTGGTAAATGACATCTTTTGCCAATTCCTGGATGACTTCCTGGTCGTCTATCTAGATGACATCCTCATTTTCTCAGTATCCCTTGAAGTGCACCGGGTCCACGTTCAACAAGTCCTGGCCATCCTCAGGCAACATAAATTATATCTTAAAGCTGAGAAATGCGAATTTGAAAAGACCACCATTCAGTTCTTGGGCTTTATCATCTCGACCAATGGGATATCCATGGATCCGCAGAAAGTCAAGGCAGTCCAGGACTGGCCAGCTCCGACCGACAAAAAGGGGGTACAGCGGTTTATTGGCTTTGCCAACTTTTACCGAAGATTCATTGCCGGCTTTTCATCCACTGTGTCCCCTATTACCAGACTAACCCAGCAAGGATGTCGTTTCCACTGGTCCCAGGAAGCACAGGAGGCATTCACAAGGCTCAAGACCTTGTTTTCTTCCGCACCTGTTCTAAAACACCCAGACCCAACCTTGCCCTTTATCTTGGAGGTGGACGCCTCGGAAATCGCCATCGGAGCAATCTTATCGCAGAGACAGGGACCTAAATCTCTGCTACACCCTGTAGCTTATGCTTCACGGAAACTAAGCTC
This sequence comes from Rana kukunoris, assembly GCA_029574335.1. NCBI lineage: Eukaryota > Metazoa > Chordata > Amphibia > Anura > Ranidae > Rana > Rana kukunoris. Next base: position 199,208,957 of record CM056052.1, read on the forward strand.
TCCGGAAAGAAACTATGACGTCGGTGACCGGGAATTACTGGCCATTAAGTTTGCCTTGGAGGAATGGAGGTATCTCCTGGAAGGTGCCCTTCACCCCATTCTGATTTTTACGGACCATAAAAACCTGGAATACTTGCGATCCGCCAAACGCCTAAGACAAGCTCGCTGGGCCTTGTTCTTCACCCGTTTTCAGTTCCACATCACTTTCAGACCGGGGTCTAAGAATGGGAAAGCAGATGCCCTTTCCAGAATGTTCACCGAAACGCCCGATCCGCTGGAGCCTAGTACCATCCTAACCCCCAAGAACTTTTTATTAATTTCTCCAATTGACCTACTGACCTCTCTTAAAAGAGCCTCCGACCAATGCACAGACCAACTGGCACTCTCCCTGGAGAAACAAGACGGTCTACTGTGGTCACGGGGCAAAGTCTTTGTACCTACAGAAACAAGGCAATTGGTGTTAAGCACATTCCACGATCACAAGCTGGCAGGCCACTTCGGAGCACGGAAGACCGCGGAGTTGATCGGACGCTCTTTCTGGTGGCCGAAATGGAAATTAGACTGTAAGACCTACGTGTCTTCTTGTACCCGCTGCCAGCGTTGTAAGGGTCCGAACACCAAGTCCTGGGGCCTACTCAAACCTATTCCTGTTCCGGAACGCCCCTGGACAGATGTTTCAATGGATTTCATTGTAGATCTGCCTCCCTCCGAAGGCTTTTGTCACGTACCTGGTTGGAGGCCGAAATGCCGAGAGGGCTCCCCTTGCGGCTAAGTGCAGTACACCCCTGAGGTTGGGTACAGAGGGTGTAGTGCCCAGAGAAGCACAGGTTGCCAAAAGGATCCAGAAGAGAGAGCTGGTGAGTGTCTGAAGAATGCTGGAGAATACAGTAAACACCACTGGGCTGCAGTCTCTAGAAGTCCTTGGTAATACTTGGCAAGGTGTGCACAAGGAGCAACAGTGGAAGCCGGCTGGGGATCAAACACTGTGGATCCAGGCAGGAGATGCAGGTTTGCAGGAATGGAGACAAGCTGAGATCTGGTGTTGGAAAACAGGCAGGAACAGATAACTGAAGCGAAGTCCGTGAAACAAGCCGTGATCAGGTGCTGGAGAAGGTAACAAGTCAGTAAAGCAAGCCAGGGGGTCAAACCAGGAGATCGGATCAGACAGGTCAGGAACAAGCCGGGTCACAACAGGAAATCCAAACAGTAATAATACAGAGACTCAGGAACTCAGGAAGGCTGACGACAATCCAGCAATTTGGATCAGACAGTGGCAGCCATTTATAGACCAGCAGGAGGATCTTCCTGTCACATGATGAGCCTATGGCTTCCATTTCTTCTACTGGCAAGATTGCCAGTACTTCTTCTATGGCCATTTCTTCTACTGGCAAGATTGCCAGTACTTCTTCTATGGCCATTTCTTCTACTGGCAAGATTGCCAGTACTTCTACGGACATTTCCCTGACAGTGCCCCCCCCCAAGGGGCAGCCTCCGGATGCCACAACGGGCCGATGCTTTGGGATGTCTGCTGTGAAAGTCCCGTACTAGTCTAGGAGCATGCACATTGTTTGCAGGCTCCCAGGAACTGTCTTCGGGAGGGTATCCCCTCCATTTGATGAGATACTGGATCTGCCTACCTCTCCTCCGGCAATCCATAATGGCTTCAACCTCAAATACAGTTTCTTCTTCTACCAGGACTGGAGGTGGAGGTGGCTCTTCTCTTCCAGGAAATGGACTGGGTACCACAGGCTTAAGCAGGGAGATGTGGAACACTGGATGGATCTTGTAAGTATTGGGTAGTGCCAGCTCAAAAGCCACTGGATTTATTTCTCTTTTAATTTCAAAGGGACCAATGAACTTGGGTCCAAGCTTCCGGGCTGGACATGAGAGCTTGAGGTTTACTGAAGAAAGCCAAACCTTGTCCCCAACCTTAAAGACAGGATTTCCTCTTCTTCTTTTATCATGAAACCTCTTATAGTCCTCTTGGGCTTTTCGCATGGCCTCCTGAAGTATCTTGTAGTTAGTTTGAATGAACCTTAACCGATCCTGGACAGCGGGGGCAGATGTTTCAGGTATAGTATTCGGAAGGAAGGAAGGGTGAAATCCATAGTTTGCCCAGAAAGGAGACTGATTGATGGCTGCATGCAAAGAATTGTTATATGCAAACTCAGCGCAGGGAAGAAGGGAGATCCAGTCATCCTGTGAACAAGTACAGAAGCACCGAAGATACTGTTCTAAGGTCTGGTTAGTCCTTTCTGTTTGACCATTGCTCTGGGGGTGGTACGCTGAGGAAAGACATACTTCAATTGATAGAGATTTGCAGAGATCTCTCCAGAACTTGGAGGTAAATTGTACCCCTCTGTCAGAGACAATACTATCTGGTAGTCCATGTAATCTGACGATCTCTTTAATGAACATGTCTGCTGTCTCCGAGGCAGACGGTGTGCCAATCATTGGGAGAAAATGTGCCATTTTGGAAAGGCGGTCTACCACCACCATGATGGTGGTGCATTCCCCAGAGGGAGGCAAGTCTACTATAAAATCCATGGATATTTCTTTCCAAGGTTGTTCAGGGATGGGTAGTGGCCTCAAAAGTCCCCATGGTTTGGCATTGGAACCCTTATTGCGCTGGCACGTGGTGCAGGAGTTAACATATTTTCTACAGTCCTGTCTTAGGCTGGCCCACCAAAAAGAGCGCTGAACAAGTTCAGTGGTTCTTCGCATTCCAAAATGTCCGGCAAGTTTGTGATCATGTGACATCTTTAGGACTTGGAGTCTAACTGATTGGGGAACAAAAATCTTGTCCTGGTGCCATAAAAATCCATCTTGGCTTCTCAATGAGGACATTTCTGGGTCAGGGCACTGGGTTGAGGCTTGTTTAATCAAAGTCTTTAAGTCAGGTTGGATGAGTAAAAAATTTTGAGCGGAAAGGATCGTACTTGGCTCTGTTGTTTCAGGGGTGTTTGGAAACATTCGAGAGAGAGCATCCGCTTTCCCATTCTTGGAACCTGGGCGATATATAAGATGAAAATTGAACCTGGAGAAAAATAAAGCCCATCGGGCTTGCCGGGGTCTTAAACGTTTGGCTGTCCTGAGGTACTCCAGGTTCTTATGGTCTGTAAAAATCATAATGGGATGAGTGGCACCCTCCAATAAGTACCTCCATTCTTCTAAGGCAGATTTAATGGCCAATAGTTCTCGATCCCCAACATCATAATTTCTCTCTGGTGGGCTCATCTTTCGGGAAAAGAAAGCAATGGGGTGAAGGAGAGCCTTGGGTCCTTGCCGTTGGGACAGGATTGCCCCTGTAGCTACTTCAGAGGCGTCTACTTCCAAAACGTAGGGCAGGGTTGGATCCGGGTGCTGTAGAATAGGTGCAGATGTGAACAGATTTTTTAATTTATCAAAGGCTGCCTGAGCTTCTAGGGACCACTGGAACCGGGTCGTCTGATGGGTCAATTGGGTGATGGGTGCTATGGTGGTGGAGAAACCCTTCACAAATTTCCTGTAAAAATTGGAGAACCCTATGAAGCGGTGGACACCCTTCTTGTCCGAGGGAGCTGGCCAGTTAAGTATTGCTTCCACCTTCTTTGGATCCATTGCAATTCCTTCTGTGGAGATGATAAGACCCAGAAATTGAATAGATGTCTTTTCAAAATCACATTTGTCTGCTTTGACATATAGGCCATGTTTTCTCAGGGTTAGGAGTACTTTGTTTACGTGGGTTCGGTGAAGTTCCAAAGAGGCAGAAAAGATAAGGATATCATCAAGGTATACAATTACAAAGTAGTCAAGGAATTCCCGGAAGATATCGTTCACTAGATGCTGGAACGTGGCTGGCGCATTGCATAATCCGAACGGCATCACAAGGTATTCGAAGTGGCCGAACCTCGTCCGGAATGCTGTCTTCCACTCGTCTCCCTGGCGGATGCGGACAAGATTGTAGGCACCCCTTAGATCTAATTTAGTGAAGATACGGGCGGTTCGAAACCTTTGAAAGAGTTCAGGAACAAGAGGGAGAGGGTATCGATTTTTTACGGTAATTTTATTAATGTCTCTGTAGTCTACACATGGCCGTAATGTGCCGTCCTTCTTCTCCACAAAGAAAATACCTGCTCCAGCAGGAGAAGAAGAGCGTCGGATAAACCCCTTTTCAAGACTCTCATCAATATATAAACGTAAGGCTTCCAGCTCGTTCTCAGATAGAGGAAAGATTCGTCCGAATGGGATCTCAGCCCCTGGAAGCAGTTCAATCGGACAATCATAAGGTCGGTGAGGTGGGAGGACATCGGCCTTTTTCTTGTCAAAAACGTCTATGAACTCATGATAAGCGGAAGGGACAAGCAGGAGGTTATCAGGAGAAGGTTGCACGGCCAGACAGCTAGCAGGCTTACTGGAACTGGGAGGAAAACAATGTTGCAAGCAATAGTCTGAAGAAAAAGAGATTTCCTTCTTGGCCCAGTTGATTTGTGGGTTATGTGCCTGTAGCCACGGGATTCCCAAGATGATGGGAAACATAGGAGAACATAAAATGTCAAAACGGATAAATTCTTGGTGGCCGGTATCAGTAGTAGTGAAGATGGGTATGGTTTCACGGGAGACAAGTCCAGAACTGGGCAAGGAACCATCGGCCAATAGAACTTCCAGTCTTTGTTTTTTCTCATAAAGGGGCACACCAAGTTTCATGGCCAGAGATAAGTCCATAAAGCAACTACATGCCCCGGAGTCGATAATTGCTGATAGTCGAACCTCCCTTCCTGCCACTTGAAAGGAGATGGAAAGAGCGAGGTAAGAATGGGAGGATACAGAGACTTGCAGATAAGTGGAACTTGGTGGGTAGGCCTTACTGGGTCTTATGGGGCAGCTGCGTAAAAAATGTCCAGCCCCTCCGCAGTACAGGCAGAGATAGGCCCGCCGACGGCGTTGTCTCTCATCAAAGGTAAGGGGAGAACGGACCAGGCCAGCTTGCTTTGAATCTCTTTTGAGACCTGCAGAACAGGCAGGCGTGGGTTCAACAGCAGGTGGAGACCTGGGTGGCCTCTTGGTAGGCTGGAAGGTTTGAGCGCGTTCTGACCGCCGCTCCCGCAGGCGCCTGTCAAGCAGAATGGCTAGGTGGACAAGTTCATCAAGAGTGCCTGGAACAGCAACTCGGGCTAGTTCGTCTTTAAGGGTCTCAGATAGTCCTTGGCGATATTGAAACCTGAGTGCTGCTTCATTCCAGCTAGTATCAGTGGACCATCTGCGGAATTCCGCTGTATAGTCCTCCACTGGGCGTTCTCCTTGCCGTAAGGCGACTAAGGCAGATTCAGCGGAGGCCATACGCTGGGGGTCATCATACAAAAGAGTCATAGCCTCAAAAAAAGTGTCCATAGTGTTCAAGGCCGGGCTCTTTTGTTCTAGTAGGTTATGAGCCCAAGCTTGGGGTTCCTCGGATAGTAGGGAAATTATGAATCCTACTTTCACAAACTCTGAGGAAAAAGTTCTAGGCTGGAGGGCCAGGTACAGCAGGCACGCATTCTTAAAAGCCCGAAACTTATTTCAGTCACCGAAGAATCGTTCGGGTGTTGGTACCCGTGGTTCAGGAGAAAGCATCATCACTGTATGGGTCGGGTTAGCAGATTCTTGAGGCAGGGAAGCTGATGCTGTGTTAGTGGAAGATGAGCTGGAGTCCACCAAGGCTGGAGCGATAGGCAAATGCTGCAGCCGATCTTTCAAATAAACGTAACCATCCTGGAGTTTCTGGATGGCTTGTGTAAGGGTGGTGACTTGTTGGCACATCACCTCAAGCAGGGGAGCACCTCTGTCGGCCTCAGTCATGGCTGGATTGTACTGTCACGTACCTGGTTGGAGGCCGAAATGCCGAGAGGGCTCCCCTTGCGGCTAAGTGCAGTACACCCCTGAGGTTGGGTACAGAGGGTGTAGTGCCCAGAGAAGCACAGGTTGCCAAAAGGATCCAGAAGAGAGAGCTGGTGAGTGTCTGAAGAATGCTGGAGAATACAGTAAACACCGCTGGGCTGCAGTCTCTAGAAGTCCTTGGTAATACTTGGCAAGGTGTGCACAAGGAGCAACAGTGGAAGCCGGCTGGGGATCAAACACTGTGGATCCAGGCAGGAGATGCAGGTTTGCAGGAATGGAGACAAGCTGAGATCTGGTGTTGGAAAACAGGCAGGAACAGATAACTGAAGCGAAGTCCGTGAAACAAGCCGTGATCAGGTGCTGGAGAAGGTAACAAGTCAGTAAAGCAAGCCAGGGGGTCAAACCAGGAGATCGGATCAGACAGGTCAGGAACAAGCCGGGTCACAACAGGAAATCCAAACAGTAATAATACAGAGACTCAGGAACTCAGGAAGGCTGACGACAATCCAGCAATTTGGATCAGACAGTGGCAGCCATTTATAGACCAGCAGGAGGATCTTCCTGTCACATGATGAGCCTATGGCTTCCATTTCTTCTACTGGCAAGATTGCCAGTACTTCTTCTATGGCCATTTCTTCTACTGGCAAGATTGCCAGTACTTCTTCTATGGCCATTTCTTCTACTGGCAAGATTGCCAGTACTTCTACGGACATTTCCCTGACAGCTTTACTACGATTCTAGTGGTAATTGACCGACTGTCTAAGTTAGCACACTTCCTGCCTATGATTGGTACACCCTCCGCGGCTGAGACAGCCAAATTATTTTTTAAGGAAATCATAAGACTCCATGGGGCACCCAAGAGCATCGTGTCAGACAGGGGTGTGCAATTTACTTCTAAGTTCTGGAGGGAGCTCTGCAAGTCGCTTGAAATTAAGATCTGCCTCTCATCTGCCTACCACCCGCAGTCCAATGGCCAGACAGAGAGGACCAACCAAACGTTGGAGCAATACCTCCGTTGTTTTTGTTCATCATCTCAAGACGACTGGGCATTTTTGCTACCGGCGGCAGAGTTTGCCTACAACAATTCGGTTCACTCGTCTACTAACCAGACCCCGTTTTGGGCCTACCTCCGATACCATCCTTCCTTCCTTCCGGACGCCATTCCTGAAATATCGGTTCCAGCTGTCCAGGAACGCATAGTTGCCATGCAACAAAACTTCCAGAAACTCCAGGAGACCATGCACCAAAGAGTTACAAGAAGTTTTTCGACAGGGGGAGGAAGGACTGCCCGAACTTCAAAGTTGGTGAAAAGGTCTGGTTATCGGCCACAAACCTCAAACTACCAATCCCTTCCCGAAAACTTGGCCCTAGGTTCATTGGCCCATTTAAAATCAAGCGGAAGATCAACCCTGTGGCCAGGGCCGGTACAAGGCAGGGGCGGAAGGGTCGGGTGCCCCGGGCGATATAATTTGTGGGCGGGAGGGGGCGCAGATAAGGTGCCGGGCTGGCAGTGTACTTTAGTGACTTCACAGTACATACTAGCCGGCTCTGCGCCCCCCCCCCCCCTCCTGCGGCTGCAGCGCTCCCCCTCCTGTGTATATCACAGAGCTGGCTGTGTTTGTGCGGACTTGGTCAGGCACGGGCAGGGAAGGCCTTGTAAAAATACCACTTGCATCGGTTGGACGGACACTCGCACCGGCGCTCTGCTGCAGATATACAAACACAGACAGTGTATCGGCGGCCGGCGGGTGTCACGGCTGGCCGCCGATACACTGTCTGTGTTAGTATATCTGCAGCAGAGCGCCGGTGCGAGTGTCCGTCCAACCGATGCATTCACTTCCTTGTTGGGCGGAGTGTGCTCCGCCCGACATGAGCTTCCTAGTCCCGCCCCGCGTGATGTCATTTACATGCCGGGAGGCGGGATGAGAGAGCCGAGGAGAGGCTGCTGCAAAGACCTACGAGGAGCCAGTGAAGCCCCATGCAACCGTGCAAGTAAGTTTGCAGAGGCTGAAAACCTTACATAAGGCAGTGTTGTCAACTTGTTGTCACAGTGGCTTTGCTATGTTAACTGCCTGCCCTGAGGTGATTAACACTTTGGGGGGGGGGGGGGGGGGGGGTTTACTGTACAATGGTATTTTCAATATGCAGCATTGAGGGGGTTAATGTACTGCCACTGATGCACTGGTGACCAGTGGCAGTTAAATTAACCCCTCTGTGCTGCATTAGTGACACCAGTGTCAGTGTTTATTTCCCCTATGTGGTGCAGCATGAAAGGGTTCATAAACACTGACACTGGTGTCACTAATGCAGCACAGAGGGGTTAATTTAACTGCCACTGGTCACCAATGCATCAGTGACCAATGGTGTATTTGATACTGCCCACCTCCCATACACTCCGCACCCCTCTCATGTACATACCACCCACCTCCATACACTCCGCACCCCTCTCATGTACATACCACCCACCTCAATACACTCCGCACCCCTCTCATGTACATACCACCCACCTCAATACACTCCGCACCCCTCTCATGTACATACCACCCACCTCAATACACTCCGCACCCCTCTCATGTACATACCACCCACCTCCATACACTCCGCACCCCTCTCATGTACATACCACCCCCCACCATACACTCCGCACCCCTCTCATGTACATACCACCCACCTCAATACACTCTGCACCCCTCTCATGTACATACCACCCCCCACCATACACTCCGCACCCCTCTCATGTACATACCACCCCCCGCCATACACTCCGCACCCCTCTCATGTACATACCACCCCCCGCCATACACTCCGCACCCCTCTCATGTACATACCACCCCCCGCCATACACTCCGCACCCCTCTCATGTACATACCACCCCCCGCCATACACTCCGCACCCCTCTCATGTACATACCACCCCCCGCCATACACTCCACACCCCTCTCATGTACATACCACCCACCTCAATACACTCCGCACCCCTCTCATGTACATACCACCCACCTCAATACACTCCGCACCCCTCTCATGTACATACCACCCACCTCAATACACTCCGCACCCCTCTCATGTACATACCACCCACCTCAATACACTCCGCACCCCTCTCATGTACATACTACCCCCCAACATAGACACCGCACCCCTCTCAGGTTTTCTGCCATTATAATAGCATCATGGGCTGTGGCCCCTACTAGGTAGATGGTGACCTGTGTCATACATAAAAAAAACAGTGTGTGTTGCTAAGTTATGCTATATATTGGGCATGGTTTTTTAGTTTGATTAGAAATTTTAGTCAAACATTTTTTTTTTTATTTATTTTTTTATTTTTTTTACATTTTTTGGTGAGAGTTTTTTTGTCAGATATCATGGGTCTAAACGGACCCCTGAAGTCTCACTATTGAGACAGTGAAAGGGACTGAGGAAAAACATTCCCCTGTTCCTTTTCTCTGTAACCTCAGCTACACTGCAGTTGAATGGACAGGAGACAGAGGCTTCTGTTAATTCATAAACTAAAGCATAGTGAACACAGTTTACTGTGCGTCAATTATGAATGAACACAGTGAGTGATCAGTATCGATCACTCACTATGTTCCTTTAGAAAAGGTAGGGGCTGGTAAATGACAGGCCTCCATTCTGAATATCCCCAACAGCAGTCAGCGGGTGAGCAGAGGAGGGAAGTCAGCAGCACTGTGGGGGGCACACTGTTATTTTGTATCACTTGAATTATTTTTCCTATTATGAGCGTGAGTGGAGCCTTGTTTCCAAGTCTTGCCTAAGGCCTTACAAAGCCTATAGCCGCCTCTGGCATCAGTGACTAGTGGCAGTGCTCAGCATGTGGAAAGAGCTTGACATGGGAATAAGGAGGACATGTCTTGACAGAGCTTGGGGCAAGACAGGGGGAATAAGGAGGACATAATAAGGGGGAATAAGAAGGACATTCTCAAAAAAGGTCGAAGGAAAATCCCCATGGAAATCACGGGACTGGCTTCCAGGCTTCATGGGTACTTTGTTTAAAGAACAAGAGCCCCCCCAAGTAAATTACAGGGGTAGCAGGAGAGAAAATGTTCCATTCTTGCAAAAGCCCTTTATAAGGGAGAAGTATCTTTTAGCAAAAGGGAAGGATTCTGCACCCTTCCCTTGCGGGAATGCCTGCGGTAATGTCCAGGCAGGCACAAATAGTCACAAAGGTGACCATGAACAGTGACGATAATTGGGGGGGGCACCGTTTGCCATCTTTGCCCTGGGCACCAAATTACCTTGTCCCAGCACTGCCTGTGGCTTTCGAACTAGAATTACCGGACTCCTACAGGATCCATCCTGTCTTTCATGCATCCCTGCTCAAGCCTTGCATACCAGACACCTTCCCTGGAAGAGAAGAACTCCCACCGCCTCCGGTGGTGATCGAAGGTGAAAAGGAATTCGAGGTGGAATCCATTCTGAGTTGTCGAAAGAGGGGGAGGCAACTTCAGTACTTAATCAAGTGGAAAGGTTATCCTCCTGAGGACAATTCCTGGGAGCCTTCCAGAAATTTACATGCCCCTCGGCTGATCCGAACTTTCCATCGAGACCACCCGGAGTTGATGAACAGTTTGGGCGTCCGGAGCCCGCCCCTTGCGGGGGGGCACTGTCAGGGCATTAGAGCTGCCCGTTCGCGGCCGTTTACCGCGGGCGCGCGCATGCGCGGCTCGGGCGTGCACGTATTAGGCGCGCGCGTGCGCGCGGTATAGGCGCGTGGCGGACACGCTCTCCATCCGGCCAATCAGTGGCCTAGGCGGGCTATTTAAGCCAGCCTCTTCCCCCTGTCTGGTTGCTGGCTTGTCACAGCTTCTAAGTGAATCTGATACCTACGACCTTTTGATCCTGATCCTTTGACCTTTGGCTATTGTTGCCGGACTGCTGCTGTCTCCTGCTCTTGACCTTGGCTTGAACTATCGGACTTCCTGATCTCTCCAACCCTCCTGACCACAGCCTGTTTCCCGGATTCATCTTCTGCTTGTTCCCAGCTCCAGCTATCTGAACTTCCGGACTATCTCCGTGTGCTTCCTCGGCTGACCCCAGTGACCTGCTTCCGGATCAGTCTCTGCTCCACGGATCCAGTCTTCATCCACCTGTCGGTACCGGTGCCTCCCGGTGCCTACCCATTTTATCTGCATATGAATGTGTATTCAGGAATTTGCATTGCACATGGTTTAATAATACAAGGGAATATTCATGCAGTCTATTGTGCCAAGAGTCTCATCTCCATCTCCCAAGATTTCTAGGAATAAAAAAAAACTAACATGGCCTAACAGGAAATTTCTAGGTATAAGGCAGATAAGAAAAGTATGTCCATTCTGCATTTGTGAAGTACAGTATACAGTATTTAACATATTTCTACAGACTGTTGCTAAGAATGTACTGCAAGTGAACATTTGTTTGCTTTTTTTATTTTTACACTAACTGACCGATGAGAATGGTCCGACAGACCGTTTTCATCAGTTCACAGACTGATGGTCTGATGGTCTGATGTGCGTACACACCATCAGTTCAAAAAACTTTTGTGTCAGTACGCGGTGACGTAAAACACAACGACGTGCTGAAAAAAATGAAGTTCAATGCTTCCAAGCATGCGTCGACTTGATTCTGAGCATGCACAGGTTTTTGGACCAATGCTTTTGCGTACTAACCATAGGTTTGGACCGATGGTCAGGCGTCCATCGGTCAGATTTTATAGCAAATTTTAAAACTTTGGTCCGACGGATGACGGACCGATGGTCAGAGCAGCTGTCAATCAATCAGCAGGGGGGATGTCAGCAGCTGCTTGGATGAGAGCACAGGGAAACCGCAACCTGAATATTAAGGAGTTGGTGATCACTCATTAGAAAAAAGCACAAGACACAGAACAAAAAATATCAGGATCAACAGGAATTTATGAAACATTACTCCCACCAATATGAAAAATATTTCAAAGCAAAAAGAGAGCTATTAAACAACTCTCTACCTTCTCCTGAAAAAACCTGATGAAAGCCTAGCCTGATGATAATTACTTTGCTGAAGTCTTGTGTAAAATAAATAATTGCTATTTTTTTTAAGAAAATACAAAAATACAAATATTTCATCTGTGTTTATCTGTTTGCCTGAGCACAACTTTGATAATTTGACTCAATATAAAAACATGAAATACTGCAGAGATTGTGTACATTATGCCCTAGCTGCAAACACCGGGTTCATCAATATAATTAGAATACTTTAAAACGTAAAAAGCTTTCAATGTATAAAGTCGTTCTACATTGTTAATTAATTTTAAATTATTTGAACTAAAAAAGAAAAAAAATCAGATAGGGATTCAACTAGCAGGATTCAGTTATGATATATTGTTTATTCAATGCTAGATAGTCTTAAAACTCTGAATCCAGTCTACTTGTGCAACATAAATATATTCTATTCAGTGTGGAACTTAAACAATTTCAGATGAACCCAAGGCAGATGTAAACAATCATTGTCTGTTCCAATTATGTATTTATTGGAAACCATTAAATGTGTTTTAAAGAAAACATGCAGTCACTGACCTGGTACAAGTGCACACAGCCGGGCCTCATTCACCCCTCACTTGCTGCATTCTTGTTGCAGATCAGTGACTCAAATTAGATACAAACATACAAGCAACAGGTCAGCTATGAAAGTCTACATATATCTCTGTTCAGGTTTTCTTTAAAAACTTCTAATATATGTACTTGAATATGTCTTTACAGTATTTTCCTCTAATCTCTTGCACAGCAAAACTTTGGCTGGTTGACAGCACTGTGAACCGCCATAGATCTATTATAATTTAAAATACTATTGCCATAGAGAGAGTGATAGCCTCATCAGTATGGTGATGCTATTTAATTGTCCAGCCAATTTCCTGGCTGCAGTAAAAAGAAAGGCTACTAACCTGAGCTTAAACCATATAGGTTTAGGCCTTATATAGCAGTGAGGGCTTGCCTTTCCTCTCTAATACTACACAAACTGCAAATGACAATGTAGCATTCTGAAAATAAAGAAGATTCAGCCTTTCCCCTACTCCACAAAGGCAATGCAAAAGAGCTGATCACATGGCTGGATACACATATACAGATGAAATACACACTTGTCTGTTCAAGGTGCAAAGTCCATAGTCAAGGTAAACATATCAAAGTATAAGTTCCCAATACAGTGGTTTTTAGGCATATCTGTTACATTTTTGATAGTGGTTGGTTGTATAGTGCCTATTTTGTATTGTAGTCTTTGGATAGTTTTTAAATTAACTAAAAAAGTGACACGGGTACAATAAAAATTATATTTCTATATTTTTTTGTATCATTGATAGTTACTTTGCACTGTGTTACTGGCTATATTTATATTAGCTAGATTTAAAGAGTAAATTCACTTTGTGGCTGTACAATGTACATTTCAAGCCGTTTCAACCAACTTTGTTTTTTTCCATTTCTGCTCGTGCTGATCACCCTATAGCAGTTTTACTGCTACAGGGTGGCAGCTGTATGCAGGATCACATATATATATATACATATATATATATATATATATATATATATATATATATATATATATATATACCTGATCCTGCACTTCCAGGTAGGTAGGTAAAAATGCATGCCACCAGCATCTCGCTCTCACTGTGATTATGCACAGTGGGTGCCAATCAGCGGGTATCGCAGACTCGATGTCCACCGGCACTTGCCGATCATCCTGCAAACAAGACACATCACAGTTTTGACAGGAGGGATGGCATGAATCCTGTGTCTCTGTAAAGCAGGGACATGGATCCATGTCTTCCTCTTAGGTTGATATCTCCACTGTTAACTCTTTCCAGTGAAGACCAGAAGTTCAGCAACGCAGCACTGAAAGAGCAGGAATGAGCAGCATTGAAAATTGTCAACAACAAGTGCTTGGAAAAGAATTTTAACAAATAGTTTTCTGAAGAATGTTTTATTGTGCCTAGTGTGTTAATCCAAAACATGCTGAGAGCTTAATATTACTTTAGGTGGCAGTGTATCCACAAAGCAGTAAAGGTGCCCTTTTCTTACAGCTACAGTAGGTGCTGCAGATTTTGTGTCAATCTCACCTCTGCTAACGGCGAGATTGACCACCTGTGGTCCCTGTCATGGGAGTCAGCGCCGAGCTATGTCACTCCTCACGCTCGCCGACCCCAATGGATTCCTATGGGTGTGCGGCATCTCGTGGGGGCAGCGAGCGCGAGAAACACAGCCAACAGTGGCGATATCCAGCGTGATCCCATCGTGCTGAATGTACAAAAATCGGAGGCACCTACTGTACATCACTATTTGGAGCATCTGTGCTTACTTTCACGGTCCTCAAACAAGGAGTGAAGTACAGTGGAGCCTTGGATTCCGAGCATAATCCATTCCAGGGGGGGGGGGGGCGTGACCGGAAGATGGTGGAGTAGAGACAGACAAGCTCCACAGCTCCGCTCCTCCACCCGACTCATGATGACAGAGGGATAGCGGCTGCAATCCCCAGAGAATCCCCAGAGAATTGGGGATACTACAGCGCTGCAGAGACCTGATAGGAGAGCCCGTGTAAACTCCACCAGGGGATGCGGAAGAAGAAGGAAGTGAGTACAATACCTGGAGGGGGAGTTCACAGTGAACCGTCACAGCCGCCCCAGCCGCTCCAGCCGAATCGCCCGCTGCACCCATCCCAGCCGGAGATCCAACGATATTTTCCTCTGACGCGGTCTGCAGCGGTCAGGTGTCGCGAGAGAGGGTCTGGAGACGTGGAGACGCGCGGGGGTGCATTGGACCGAGCGCCCTCTGTCTCCACGGCAGCGTCACTGGTGGAACCGAGCTCGGCTCCCAAGATGCAGCCCTCTCTATGTGGTGGAGAGCAGGGAGGACAGATAAGAGGAGGTGAGAAACCCCAGATAGACCAGCCTCAGGGGGAGCAAGAAACGGAACTAAGTATATTGAAAGCCATGCTGCAAGCCTTACCTACACGGACTGACATGGAGATGCTGGTAAAACGCATGGAGGAGTCCCATCGCAAAGATATCGAGAGTGTCCGGGAGGAAGTCGTGCAGATATCAGATAAGTTGGATAAGGATGAACTGTTGTTGACTAACTTAGACGCTCGTGTCTCTATTATAGAACAGACATATATGGCAAAAGCATCCCAGGTCGATCGCATGCAATTGCGATTAGAAGAGATGGAAGATCGCAGCAGGCGGAGGAACTTAAGATTTAGAGGGGTTCCTGAAACAGTTGAAAAGGACGCCCTATTGTCAACTATCAATAGGATGTGTAGCCAATTAACCCCTTCCATGCCCCCTCAGGGGTTTGAATTTAAAAGACTACATAGAGCTTTGGGCCCCCGTCCATCAAACACGAATAGGCCGAGGGATATAATAGGCTGCTTCCATCGCTATGCGCATAAGGAGATGATTAGCCGTGCAGCTTGGGAGAGGGGGGACATTGAGCTAGATGGGGCACAAATAAAGATCCTACCAGACTTATCCAGGGCCACACTACAGCGGAGAGCCATGTTGCGCCCTTTATTGGAGAAGATAAGGGCCTCTGGGGGGACATACCGATGGGGGTACCCAATCTCCGTCACTATCAGAAAGGGAGCAGACTCCTTCCTGTTACAGCAGCCCATGGAACTCCCTGACCTATTTAGATTCCTGGGAGAAGAGCCATTTGAGGTTCCAGATTGGCTACAGCAGCTACCAGGAATAAGAAGATAAGGACAGATAAGAGATTTGGGATTTAAAGGGAGGAGGATTCGCCCCCCTCGGGCCCCCTGGCTTCCTCCCTCCCCCCCCTTGCGGTTTCCCCCGGGTCCCCCCCCTGATTTCCCCCGCCTTTTGGGGTTCCCCCACTCTGTGGGGGGGTCCCCTCCTCCCCGCCCCCGGCCCTCCCACCTGAAGGGGTAATAGGGCACCTACTACTAAAAAGTAGATATAAATAAGGCAGATGACAGAAGTCTGAGGACAAATGGACACAGATATATTTTTATATAAATTTTTTATTTTTATTTTTTTCTAGATATTTAATTATTTATTTATTCATTTTTCCCACTTTCACTATGATTTTTATGGAAGTGAATCACAAAGAAGTACTAAGAAGTACAAGCCAAGGGCTCCTTTAAGAATATTAGCCACCTAACCACTTAAGGGGTTATTTTTCATTTATTGTATCTATTTTTCGTTATTTGTTTGTGATCTATGCACATATGCTCTTAATATGTAGTTAATAAGGATTTATCTAGGTATCTATCAATGTATTTTTGTTAGTTTGGAATCACAGGAATGCACCAGAGTGGATGACACTTAGAGGTGAATGTGGGGGGGCGGGGGGGGGTGGGCTGCGGGGGGGGGTGGGCTGCGGGGGGATTGCGGGGGTGAACTTCTTATGGGGGGGGGGTTGGGGCCAGAGAGGAGGGATTTAGAGCGAGGTCCGCTACTTCTGGCTCCTCATACTATGGGCACCTAGGGAGGGATGTCTAGGGGGGCGATGTGGGTGGGCCGGATGAAGGATCAGGGAAAGTAGGGAAAGTAGTATAAGTAGATCTGAAAGCGGCCCCCTCTAGAATAGGTTGGTATTTATGAAAGGGGATTCTGCAGTAGGTGGTGTTATATTAGTTATACGGGGTGTTTTCTTCTCTCACTCCTATAAAAGCAGGCCAGTTGGATCAGGTTCAAACCCTGGATGGTTTTTTCCTCCCTACCCTATCTAACCTGTCCCGCTTTGGATTATATGGACCAAGATAGGGGAACGAGGGAGAGATAATTAACTGAGAAGAAGTGTGAGGGAGAAGGGTAGTGGGGGAATATGGGGGAAAATAAATAAATAGAAAACATGGGTTTGAACGGGGGTGTGGATAGGAGAGAGAGAAGACAACAAGTAGTCTCTGGGAGAGGCAGAGATTGAACTGGAGTCGGGGGGGGGGAGTAGAAGGAGATGGGGTGGGAGCCACCTGACCGGTCTTGTTACTTCCCCTATAGTAGGTATACACCCACGGTGGTGATTGGAGAAAGGATCCAGTCCAGGGTGTTTTTTTCCCCGTTAGGGACATAGAAGGGGGGGTGGGGGATAGATCAAGGGAGGGAGGGAGGGGGGTTGGGGGGGTTGTTTTTTTTTTTTTTTTTTTTACCTCCCTGGTTTCTCTCTAGTTCTCGTCCTCCGTTCTTCTTTACCTACCAGATCCCTATCTGAAATTGGAGATGGAAGCATTAAGAGTAACGTCATTAAATGCTAAAGGATTAAATATCCCAGAAAAGCGCAGGATGATGTTGGAAGACCTAAAAAATTGGGGGACAGATGTAGCATACGTGCAAGAGACCCACTTCAGGGCAGGGGACCTACCATTTTTACAGAATAGATTCTTCCCATGCGTATACCATGCGATGAATCAGGAGGCAAAGTCTAAGGGAGTCTCTATTCTGATATCCAACCGGGTGGCCTGGAGGCTTCAAGATAAATATTCAGATCCCAATGGTAGGTTCCTTTTCCTGAAAGGGAACATAGGAGAGGTCAAAGTGACTCTGGCCACTATGTATGTACCAAACAATAATCAGGACGTATTTCTTAGAAGAACCCTAACAGAGCTTAGAGATTTTGCAGAGGGTAAATTAATAGTGGGGGGGGGGATTTCAACATCACGCTTGATCCTAGATTAGACACTTCCTCGGGGACATCATCAATCCCAGGGAATACTAGAAGGGGGATAATAAAGAAACTACACGAAGTGCAGCTAGTAGATGCCTGGAGGATATTACACCCAGATGAAAAAGACTACACCTTCTTCTCAAACCCGCATCAGAGATATTCCCGAATTGATCTTTTCCTGATTCCCCACTATTTGATTACAGCAGTTAAGGATATAACAATTGGAAACATAACGTGGTCAGACCACGCCCCGATTAGTCTGTGTCTCTCCCTCTCCAGTGCAGTATTCACGCAAGATAGAATTTGGCGGCTGAATGAAAGTTTACTACATAATCCAGAGGTTAAAAAGGATGTGGAAAAAAAGATTGCGGCATACTTTCAGGTCAATGATACGCCAGGGAGTGACCCAGGAATGGTGTGGGAGGCTCACAAGACAGTCCTCAGGGGAATCCTGATAAAACATGGATCATACTTGAAAAAAAAACGGGAGAAACAGATTAGGGAAATACTACTGGAGATCCAGAGACTGGAACTCCAACACAAAAAAACACAATTACCTACAGTAGGAAGGGAATTAGGTCAATTAAGAAGACAGATTGCAGAGATTATGCGATTTAAAGCTAAAGCCACTATACAAAGAGGTAAAAAGGTGAATTACGAGTTGGGGGATAAATGCAGTAAATTACTGGCAGGGAAACTGAAGGAAAAGAACAGGGCAATTTATGTACCGCAAATTAAAGAAAAAGGAGGACAGTTAGTAAAAAAACCAAGAGAAATAGCGCAGAGATTCAGGGAGTTTTATTCCTCACTATATAACCTACCTCCAGTAGACAATACAAAGGGGGGGATAAAAGAATATCTCTCCGATGCAGGAATGCTTAGACTGCCATCCCCAGCCCGGGAGTGTCTAGAGAGCCCTATTACCACTATGGAGGTTGAGGAAACCCTTAAAAAAGTAAAATCGGGGAAAGCCCCAGGGCCTGACGGATTCCCAATAAGTTACTATAAAGAATTTCCCACGATTCTAACAGGGCAGATGTCAAAATTTTACAATGAGTTGGGCTGTGCTGCGGCATTCCCTCCAGATGCACTCTTAGCCCACATTACCGTGATCCCTAAAGAAGGGAAGGATCCGGCGGAATGCGGCAGCTACAGGCCAATTTCATTGTTGAATGCGGACTTAAAACTCTTTTCAAAAATCATTGCCTCTAGACTCCAACCATGGATAACACAGTTAGTAGATCTAGACCAGGTAGGGTTTGTCCCTGGACGCGAAGCCAGGGACAACACGATTAAAACTCTGAACCTGGTGCACTGGGCTGGAGAAAAAAAGATTCCCTGTGTATTCCTGAATACCGATGCCGAAAAGGCTTTTGATAGGGTGAATTGGCGGTTTTTGGAAGAAGTACTGAGACAGGTGGGTTTGGGAAACCGGATGGTCAGATGGATTATGAGTGTCTACACGAACCCACGGGCCTCAGTAAGAGTAAACGGCGTAACATCACGTCCCTTCAAGATTTCGAACGGAACAAGACAGGGATGTCCCCTGTCGCCACTGTTGTTCGCTCTCACATTGGAACCCCTATTAAATAAAATCCGACAAAACCCGGATATTCAGGGGCTACAGATGGGAGAGCGGACACATAAAGTGGCAGCATACGCAGACGATCTGCTCTTTGCAGTGACTAACCCCCACGTGTCATTACCCAACCTAATAAGAGAAATTGAGATGTATGGAAGACTATCTAATCTGAAAATAAATAATAACAAATCAGAAGCAATGAGCATTGAGGTTCCAAGCCAAATGGGAGAGGTACTAAAAAAGAACTATAAGTTTAAATGGGAAAAGGCCTTAAAATATCTGGGGACACACATTGCATCGGACATAAGAAGCACTTATAGATTGAATTTCCCCCCCCACTATATAATGAAATAAGAGTACTCCTAGATAAATGGGGACTCGGGATGCACTCGTGGTTTGGGAGGGGAAGTATAGTTAAAATGTGTATTCTACCAAAGGTGCTGTATTTGCTTCAGGCCTTGCCAATCTCCATCCCAGCAGTTTTTCTTCGACAGGTAAACGCCTTATTCATGAAGTTTATATGGGCAGGGAAGCGAGCCAGAATTAAAAGAGATCTGCTGAGAATGCCAAAGGCTTACGGGGGGATGGCAGTCCCAAATATAGTTAAATACTATAGAGCAGCACATTTAACAAGGCTGGTAGACTGGTGCAGGCATAGGGAGGGTAAACGTTGGGTTGAAATAGAGCAATATGCTAGCCCGGTTCCTTTGAATAGAGCACCGTGGTGCTATGAAGCACTCCCGGGGGACCTTAGGAGACATCCTATAATAGGGACTACCCTACGAATTTCAGCCAAAATATGCAGAAACAAGAAACTTTCACCAGGTAAATCACCACTATTACCTATAATAGGAAATCCAAATTTCCCACCTGGGATGGAGAGGGGCACAGCCGGGAAGTTTAGAGAGAAAGGCCTTAATCAGGCCTCAGATTTCGTGTTATTGGGTTCATGGCCCTCCATAGGGGAGCTAATGAGGGTGGGTGGCCCATTTGAGCTTAGGATGTGGCAAGCATTGCAGGTAAGCCACTTCCTGAGATCATTGGGCCAAGCAATGGAATTTCAAAGACAACTGACGGCACTGGAGAGAAGCTGTAGCGGGGTGGAGCCACTCTCAGGAGTGCTATCCAAAATGTATGGGTTTCTGAACACACCCCCAGAAGAATATGTGATGCCGAGCATTAGTAAGTGGGAGAGGGACTTGGGGAGAAGTTTCAGCCCAGACCAGCATAAGCAAATAATCGCCCGGGCTTTTAACACTTCAAGATGCTCGAAAACCCAAGAAGCTAACTACAAGCTTCTTACCCAGTGGTATTATACCCCAGAAAGGTTACATAAATTTGATAACGAAGTAGAGGAAAACTGCTGGAGATGTGGGGAGGAACAAGGAACGCTTTTACATGTGTTTTGGTCATGCCGAAAGGTCAGACAGTACTGGGAAGAAGTACGGAGAATCACCCAAAAATTTATTGAAGATCTGATTCCAGATGACCCTGCCTTCTTCTTGCTGCATTTATCACAGATTACGGAGCAGAAGTATAGGAAGTCGGTAGTGTGCCATCTGGTTAATACAGCAAGGGCGGGTATTACCTTGAGGTGGAGGGACCCAAGGCCCCCATCTATCGCGGGATGGCTTAATCGGACTCAGGAGGTAGGAGCAATGGAAGACCTGGTTCTTTCTGCTCATAATAGGAGTGTGCAATATAAAGAAACTTGGTCAAATTGGAATCAATTTATAAGAACAGAGGAAGGGAAGAGACTTATGGTGGAGGAATGAGGGAGGAGGCTGTCAGGAGAGAACCTGGGATTGAGGAGGGGAGGAGAAGAGAAAAGGGAAAGGGAAAATATATTTTTTATTTATATTTTATATTTTTCATATTTATATATATTTTTTTTTTTTTTTGGCGGGGGGCGGGCGGAGGGGGGAGTGATTTAAGAGAGTGAGGAAATGGGAAGGATGGGTGTATAGACCAACACTGGGTATATGATGAAGTATGAGGAATTGGTATTTTGATTTGTATATGTATGTATATCAGCTATAAGATGTTGTATACTACTTGTTTTCCTTTTTCTTTATTGAAAACTAAAATAAAAGATAAGTAAAAAAAATAATCCGTTCCAGGAGAATGCTCGTAATCCGAAGTACTTGCATATCAAAGTGAGTTTACCCATTGAAGTCAATGGAAACTAAAATAACTTGTTCCGCATTAACTTCAATGGCATGCAATACCGCATGCAGCCAGAAGCGGGGGCGCCGGAGAGCCTTGGAAACGGCCAGAAAGGCCCAAGGACAGTTCAGCTGACCTTGACAAACCTCGGAAAGACTCAGTTCACAAGCATTTCTGAGGTTTACCAAGGTCAGCCAAACTGTCCTTGGTCCTTTCCAGCTGTTTCTGTATAGGCCCATTCGGCCCCGGTGCCCCCCCACCTCAGGCCAAATGTGGTACTGCACACCGCTTTGGCCTGAATCCTGCTGATTTTGCAAGACAACACTCGCAAATCGAGTTAGGATTTTAGGAAATACAGTGTTCGTATTGCCAAATTCTCATTAACCGTGTTACTTGCAATCCGAGGTTCCACTATATTAAGAAAGGTGCACACAGAGGGATATTATGAATTCCACATATGGGCAGTTTTGCCACAAAACAGTTCCATTTAAGAGATACAAAGTGCATTGTTTAGGCAGAATTTTATAAATGTTTACATGTTTTAAAAATATGATGGCCATTAATATTGTAGAATTATGGTGTTAATAAGGCTATTTCAGTATATTGCAGCTTTAAAAACTAGTCCTTTGTCATTCCGATTTGTGGAAAGCATGACTAATAATTGTACTGTGGACAGATTCTCTTATGTCTCCTATGCTGTGGATCTCTTCAGCTCCTCCTAAGTTACTATGGGTCTCTTGGCCGCTTCTCTGATTAATACTTGCCCGGCCTGTCAGTTTAGGTGGATGGCTATGTCTTGCTAGGTTTGCAGCTGTGCCATACTCCTTTCCATTTCCCATTTTCAGATGATGGATTGAACATTGTTTCATGAGATCTTCAAAGCTTGGGATATTTAGTATAACCAAATTCTGCTTTAAACTTCTCCACAACTTTATCTCTGACCTGTCTGGTGTGTCCCTTGCTCTTCATGATGCTGTTTGTTCATTAAGGTTCTCTTACAAACCTCTGAGGGCTTCACAGAACAGCTGTATTTTTACTGAGATTCACTTATACACAGGTGAACTTCATTTGGTATCACTAGATTTTGGTTAGAGCTATCAGGGTAAAGGAGGCTGAATACAAATGCACGCCACACTTTTTTTAGATATTTATTTGTAGAAAAAAAAATTGAAAACCATTTATAATTTTCCCTCCACTTCACAATTATTTGCCACTTTGTGTTGGTCTATTGCATAAAAAACAATAAAATATGTTTATGTTTTTGGTTGTAGCATGACAAAATGTGGAAAATTTTAAGGGGTATGAATACTTTTCCAAGGCCCTGTATAATTAGCCCTTGGATAATATTGCTAGTTCTATCTGACACAGACGGAATAGATATGACATTTATGCTACATTACTGTAACTACCCTTTAACATCTCAGAGGGTCTTTTAAAAGCCTTGTGATCACCAACCATTGCTGCAATTAATATACATTTCACTACGCAAAGTGACTGTAGTGGGCATTCTTGTATATAGCTGAGGAGATGTCGTTTTCTTTTCTTGCTGCAAGTAATCTTGAAAAATAAATGTATTTCTGGATTATTCTACCCTAGAAAATGATTAGTCCAGGAAATACAAATTATAAATTCAAATTGCATTTGGCAATTCCAATTACAGTCATTATTTTTTAAAATGTGGCAAGTCTCATGGAAAAGGTTGTTTCTTTCATCATTTAATAAAATCATTGCCACAAGTAACAGAATCATATCATTCAAGTTATTATTACAGTGTCATCATTCTAGTACCATACAATTTACAGAAACTGTTTCTTTATGTTGCCATTAGTTGGTTGCACTAATTCCACTTTGCAAGGAAGTGAGAAAGAAATTCATGCAGCTCCCTGTAATGGTGTTACTGATTCTCTACATTTGTTTCACACTGTGTCCTCGAGAGTAGATTTGCGAAGTTCTGTTGCAAAATCCTAATAAACTAACCAAGGGTATTATATATCAAGTAATGCCAGGAATCATTTAATTGATAACTTTTATAACAAGGTAATTATTATTAATCAGAAGAAATACATATTAATCGTTACAATTATGCTTAAATATGGGTTAAACATATGAGTTATAGAAACTAAAGAAGAACAAAAATAGAGAATGAGTGCAACATTTAAAATTCAATCAAAACCGAACATAATATATATTATATATAATGAGAGTGAATTATATAGTGAATGTCTAGCCAAATAATTTTTTTGATAGAATGGGAAAGAAGTTTCTACTGCTAGGGCATAACTAATCGTTATCAGTTGTTGCATTATTATACACCAATCAGCCATAACTTTATGACCACCCACCTAATATAAAATAGGCCCCCCTTTTGCCACCAAAACAACCAATGTTGTCACCAAAACATGTATGGTCCTAGATCTCTGAAGGTATTCTATGCTATCGAGCATCAAGCCATTGGTAGCAGATCTTTTAAATCCTGTATGTTGTGAGGTGGGGCCTTCATGGATCACACTTGTAATTTGCCACAGATGCTTGATTGGATCCAGAGCTTGAGAATTTGGAGGCCAAGTTAACATGTCAAGCTCATTGTTGTGTTCCTCAATTCCATTCTTGAAACATTTATGTAGCTTAGCAGAGTGCATTAAAAAAAATCCATGAAAGTGTAGAGTTAAACATATGAAGGTACACCTAGTGGTAATGAACACAGTGTAAAACAATATTTGAAACTATCAATGAATAAATATCTTTCAAAAAATTAAGACCAAAAAAGTCTCTGATATAGTGAAAATGATGAAAAAGTTCAATATAAATCAAAGTAATGGTACTCCCTAAATATATTTGGGGGAACCCCAAAGCACCCTCCCCATGTTGAGAGCATGTGGCCTGGTACAGTTCAGGAGGAGGGGTGCTCTCTCATCCCCCCCTTTTCCTGCTGTCTGCCAGGTTGCAAGCTTAGATAAGGGTCAGGTATGGATTTTGTATTTTTGCACAGGGTTCCCCTTAACCACTTAAGGACCCCCGCACGCACATATACGGCCACAGAATGGCACGTACAGGCACAAGGGCGTAAATTTACGTCCCCGCCTGAGTGCGGTTCGGGGGTCCCATTGGGACCCCCTCCGCGGCGTGCGGGGGTCCCCCTACCTCTGGGAGCGATCCGGGATCTGCGGGCGGATGTCCGTGATATCCGCCCCCCCCGCGATCGCTCCCAGCCAATGGGAGCGCGCTCCCAGCCTGTCACTTCCTCCTCCTGTGTTTACACAGGAAGGAGGAAATGATGTATTCTCTCATCGCAGCGCTGTTTCCCAGCGCTGCTGATGAGAGAAGACATCACAAGTAAGTGTGCACCAACACAACACTGACACACACTCACATAGGCATATTAACCCCTTGTGATCGCCCCCCCCCCCCACCCCCCTGTCACAGTGTCACTGAATGCAGTGATTTAATCACTGCATTTAGTGTCAGTGTGACAGGCAGTGTAAAAAACAGTTAGTGTTAGGTTCAGGATAGCCCCCCCACCCCCCCTAATAAAGTTTTAACCCCCTGATCACCGCCCTAGTTAACCCTTTCACTCCCTATTGCCAGCGTCACTAAGCGATCATTTTTCTGATCGCTGTATTAGTGCCGCTGTTCCCGCTAGGTAGCTATTTTTTTTTATTGCGATTTTTTTTTTTACTAAAGACATGTGGCTAAATAAATTTTGGCCTAAATGTTTGACTAAAATTTAGTTTATTTGATTTTTTTTTTAACAAAAAGTAAAAAATAGTGTTTTTTTTCAAAAATGTCGCTCTATTTTTGTATATAGCGCAAAAAATAAAAATCGCAGAGGTGATCAAATACCACCAAAAGAAAGCTCTATTTGTGGGAAGAAAAGGACGCAAATTTTGTTTGGGAGCCACGTCGCACGACCGCGCAATTGTCTGTTAAAGCGACGCAGTGCCGAATCGCAAAAACACCTTGGGTCATTTACCAGCGTATTGGTCCGGGTCTTAAGTGGTTAAAATCCATACCAGAGCTGAAGGGCCTGGTAATGGACTGGCGGAAAACTCATGCCATTTTTTCCCAATGTTTTTTATGTTTATTGCCAGAATCCGGCAATACATTACAGCTGCGAGCCTTTTGAATATTTCTTTTCTTTACAAATGTAATTTTGCTGCTCTAATTCATAACACTATGTATGGCCACTATATAAGCAGCCTTACATAGTGTGGGGCGTGGACTCAGCCCCCTGAGCCATGATTGGCCAAAGGCACCCTGGCGATCTCGCAGTGCATAGACGGCCTCACAGTTTATTATGGGGCTTTCCGCGGATACTTGAATTTTCTGCGAATGTCCCATAAAGTTATACATTTGGCAAATAGATGAACACCTGATGTTTCGAGTCAAACTCACTTTCGAATCGAACATCAGGCTCATCCTGTCGAATTTGGTCGGACAAAGGTCCGATCGTGTGTACAGGGCTTTACTTTTCTCTTTCCAACTTTCCGCTCACTATACAAGAATTTCTGTCTGCATCAGCTGCCACATCTGCAGACTCAAGCTCTAGGGTTGTAATTCTGAGAGGCTCCTATAAAAAACAGTTAAAGTACTGTTTAAGCAGTATATACAACCTCCCTTTGTTTTTGATGATGTGATTTAGCTTATGATGTCTGAAAGGGAATGAATACTGTGTGTAGCATATTACTTTTATGGAAATCTGAACAATATAAACTTTATTTTTTGGTTCTACAAAGCTTTTTTTTATGTGATTTAGGCAAAAAAGTCTATAAGAAATTGTAAAAATACTACCTACAGTATAATGTCTGTAGCATATTAGTTCTCTTTTAATCAGAAAAGTATAATAAATAAATTGAATACATGTGAACTATGATGTCTGTAAAATATAAACTCTCATTTGTTTTTTAACCTTGCAATATTTGGTGTTCTGAATCACTAGCCAGCGATGTCTTTTGTAAAAGCAAATTGTCCTTATTTCTCCTAGAAAGGCAAACAAAGCAGCTTATCTTCAGAAACAAACAAAACAGTCCATACACTCTATTTTGACACAGAGCTTCAGCTCACCACCATAAATGTATCCCATCACAGGATTTTGAAATTCCCACCTGCTCCAGAGGTCCTAAAATTATTACAGAAGCCCAGCAGCATCTTATCAAAACAAACATCCCATTTTTTGGCCTGTCTCCCAGTTCACTCATCTAAATTCCTGACTGCTAGAATGTAGAAAATCAGCCAGGAATCCCAGGCAACACCATGGAATAGATAGGGTCATGATGAAATTTGTTCAACGATGTCACTAAGGATTTCTGCACTGCGTTTATATTATAACATCAGAGATTATGTTATTTGTGATGGGGTTGTGTTGGGATAGAATTTCTGAGGTGAAAAATGTCATCCATGGGAGAGTTCCAAGGCCAAATCAACTGCTGACCAAAAAGAACACAAAGGTTCATCTCTTTACCAAATAAAATCTTGATTATCCCCAAGACTTTTAGACAAATATTCTGTGGACTGATGAGACAAAAATTTTACTTTTTGGAAGATGTGCATCCCTTTACATCTGGCATAAAACGAATACAGCTTTTTATAACAAGAACATCATACCAACAGTCAGACATTGTGGCGGTAGCGTGATGGTCTGGGGCTGCTTTGCAGTTTCAGGATCTGGATGACTTTCCATAATTGATGGAACCATGAATTCTGCGCTCTACCAGAAAATCCTAAAGGAGAATGTCCGGCCATCAGTTTGTGACCTCACGCTAACGTGCACTTGGGTTATGCAGCAGGACAATGATTCAAAGTCCACCTCCAAATGGTTCAAACAAAGCAAAATTTAGGTTTTGGAGTGGCCTATTCAAAGTCTGGACTTAAATCCAATTGAGGTGCTGTATCATGACCTTACACAGGCCGTTCATGCTGGAAAACCCACCAATGTGGCTGAGTTAAAACAATTCTACAAAGCAGAATGGGCCAAAATTGCTCTACAGCAATGTGAAAGACTCATTACCAATTATCGCTAATTCTTGATTGCAGTTGTTGCCGCCAAGGATGACACAACCAGTTATTAGGTTTAGGGGGAAATTACTTTTTCACATAAAGCCAGGCAGGTTTGGACAGCTTTTTTGCCTTAATAAATGAAACCATCATTTTGTATTTACTTGGGATATCTTTGTGTCATAATAAAATTTGTTTGATGATCTAAGTCATTTAAGTATGACAAATATATTAAATGGCTTTTTAATGGTGCTAACATGCTTCCACGTCACCGCACCAGGAAGTAAAACACTTCCGCGCATGCGTCGAAACCATTCGGCACGTGTGCGAGAAGACATGTCTGCTGGTTAGCGTACTAACCAGCAGACATGTCGGGCGGACGGGTTCCCAGCCGACAGATTGGTAAGCGTGCTTTCCAATCTGTAAGGTGGCCAAATCCGTCGGCTTGCCCGTACACACGATCGAATCTGTCTGCTAAAACGGTCTAGCAGACCGTTTCCAGCAGACAGATTTGATCGTGTGTACGAGGCCTTACACTTACCTGAGACCCATCTCTGCCCAGCGATGTCTACAAGTCCCTCGGCTGTCTGGTACTCTTCCTCCTGATTAACTGAGACACGGCAATGGCGCCATTGACTCCCGCGGCTTTCAATCAAAGTCAGTTAGCCAATCGGGAGAGAGAGGGGGAGAAAGGCAGATCCGTGTCTGAATGGACACACAGAGCTGCAGCTTGGCTCGGGTGCCTCCATAGCAAGCTGCTTACTGAGGGGGCACTCAACAGGAGGGAAGGGCCAGGAGCAGCGAAGAGGGACCCGAGAAAAGGAGGAGTCGGACTGCTCTGTGCAAATGCATTGCAATAGAGCAGGTAAGTATAACATGTTTGTTATTTTATTTATTTTTTAAACAAGACTTTACAATCACTTTAACATTGACTTGCAAGGAGAGGATCAATCATTGGTTGTGTTAATGATTTGTTATCAATTTAAATATAGAGACCACTGTTTTTGCTCACCTCTATGCACATTCACATTTGGCCTCAAATCCTCATTTGTAATGATTAAAGTTCTATCTTTTGTAAATCTACAAGGTAAACAATCTCTGAATGCAGATAAATAAAGCTGGGCTAATTAAGTGATTACAGGAATGTTAAGTTCTAAAAACAGAAAATTCAGGCTTAAAATAAAAATATATATATAAAAAAACTCCTTCTATATGTTTGTTTATCAACAGGAAAGTATTTACACAAAATAAAACAACACTAATAATACAACAAACCCTTTAGAGAAAAATGGTAAATGTGCCATATTATGTAGACCCAGTCACAAGGAAAGCATATGTTCCCAATCCTTACCAAGTTATCTGCAAAAAGAGGTTCACTCAAATAGACATGCGGAAATGATACATATATTCCACCAATCAACTATGTTAAATATAATTTAGCTTCATTTCTTTAAGACGTTTTGACGTGTACTTGTGTCATAACAACTTTATGTTCAAAGAAATACATCTGCTACTTTAAATCTTTTTTAAATAGTTGAAAATAAGACTGACAGTTTTTTCTTACAGTACATTACATGGAAATTACAGTCATAGAAATTGCACAAAGATGCATAGACATGTGTTTTTTCATGCTTGAGATGCTTCAAAAAAGGAAATGCCTTGAGTTTTATAAAAGGAGATTATTATTAATGCAACAACATCCTTTCAGTTACAATTACAAATGTACTTCGATAACATATGATCATAAAAATTTCTTTGCATATTTGTGAAAAAATTAATACATGTTCCTCAGCTGAGAACACACTTAAAGCAGAGTTCCTCCCTAAAAATGAATTTTCTATTAACAGCTTGCCTTTAATGTAAAAAAACAAAACAAAACAAAAAACATTTTACTCACTTCTATCTGGCTGTTACTAAGCAGATTTCGTAATCTGCCTAGTTCCTGGTCCTAGGTGGTTCAACTTCCTGTCCTAAGACCCCACTGCCTCCTGGAAAATGATGACATTCATTTCCGAGGAGTCTCTCAGCATTACTGTGTCTTAAAATCTCCCAGCATGCACCTCTCTCTGCAATGATTTCTCAAATGATTGGGGAGCTATTAAGATGTTTTAGGGACTATTTAATGTGATTAATTTAGCTTGCAAAAAATAAAATAAAAAATTATGCCCGAAACCCCACTTTAAAGACATTATAAAACCAGTCTAACCAATAGTAAAGTGGCATAGAAATTATTTTATAATAAAGGAATCAACATAGACATGCAAAGCCTGGAAAAACACCTTTGGATCCTGCAAAATTTAGACCCATCTCCCTACTAAATAGCGAAATAAACATTTATGCTAAAATACTGACCACCAGACTACAACCCCTTATAGGATCACTAATACATCCAGACTAAGTAGAATTTATTGGAGGCAGACACGCATTCGTTGGCACAAGAAGATTTATTGATCTCATTCAATGGGCTGAACACCATCAAACGCCTTATTTGCTGTTATCCCTGGATGCAGAGAAGATGTTTGATGGGTACATTGGGGATAACTTAGACAAGTATTGAGTGAATTTGGACTAACTGGATTCTTTGGAGAAGACATTATGGCCTTATACTTTGTTCCTAGTGCTAAAGCATGGATTTCTGGTATGTTGTCTGACTCATTTAAGATAACTAATGCCACTAGACAGGGCTGCCTGCTGTCATCCCTATTTTTTGTCCTTGTTATTGAGCCATTAGCAGAGTCCATCCACACTTGCAAAATGATTGAGGGCATACATGTGGACAGAGAGGAGCATAAACTCAGATTATATACCGATGACATCTTGATCGCTTTAATAAAGCCCCTGGCCCGGATTCACAAAGCACTTACACCAACGTATCTCGACATACGCCGTGTAAGTGTAAATATGCGCCATCCTATGTGTGCGCCGTGACCACAGAACTAAGATACACCTAAAAACTCTCTTCAGTCCACCGACGTAACTTGCCTACACCGGCGTATCGTGGGCGCATAGTTACACTGGACGCATCTGGCGCTCCCATTGATTTCCTATTTAAATATGGAAATGAGGCAGATACGTCGATTCAAGAGCGTACTCTTGCCCGGCGCATAATATTCATGGTTTGCGTACGTCATACGTCCAGCGTAAAGTTATTCCCCATATAGGAGGCGCAACTCATGCAAAAGTATGGGCCAGGGAATGAATGCCGTCGTATTTTACGTCGTTTACGTAGTACGTGAATAGGGCTGGGCATAGGTTACGTTCACGACGTAGGCAGTGATTCGACATTTCTTAGGCAGTTGTTTCGACGTGATTGTGAGCATGCGCACTGGGATACGTCCACGCGACGGCACATGCGCCATTCGTTTTAAGTACTTGCCTAGCACTGGGCACATCATTTGCATGGGGTTAAGCTTCATTACCATGTATCACGCCCACTTCCAGCCCACTTCCACTTACGCTGCCTTACGCCGATGAATATACGATACGCCGGTGCAGAGTTGGGAGCATTTTCTTTGTGAATTCCATGCTTCCCTCTCTGCGTTGCGCCGGCGGGTAAGTGAATCGAGGCCCCTATCTTCATTGCCAGCACTTCAAAACATCCTAAAAACTTTTATCACCATATCGATTTATAAGGTTAATGAATCTAAATTTATGCTCCCCTTGCAATTACCTTTAGCGCAGATATCTGGGATTACCTCCTTCTCTTGAGCACACTCATCACAAATAACATACATTGGTAATAAATTGACATCTCCTGGTACAAACATTTTTAAGCCTAACAACATACTCTTGCTTAACAAACTATCAAAGCTTTGTAAAGACCTTTCTAAAGTCACAGCCTCTTGGGCAGGAAAAATAACCCTCACTAAAATGTTCCTCTTGCCTCATGTATTGTACTTTTTCAGGACAATTCCTCTACCCATATTGTTCACACATCTTCAGACACTGCAAACAATTATAGACAACTTTATTTGGGAGCACAGAAAAGCAAGAGTGAACATGTTATCTTTTTACACTCCAGGCAGGCCTAGGAGCTCCAAACTTTTCTACGTATTACAAAGCGGTTATTTTAGACCAAACAAGATTCTGGTGGTCTCCATTGGCAGATAAAAGATGGCTCCCATTGGAGCAACACACACTAATCTCCAAGACCCTCTGGATACTATCACATTAACTCATAAAGTTCCTAGATCCTTCTTGGACACATGCCAACGCTACTTACCGCACCTGGACTTCTACTATCAGATTATTAGCCCATGATCAACATGCAATCGACTCAAACACTCCACTATCCTCAATATCCTTGCTTATCCCAAATCCAAACACTTCCTCATGGAACTGTCAAGGACTCTCTCTGATGCCCACATCTATACACAACAAATGCTACATCCATTCTGTGACTTAAACAAGAATGGCAATATTCCCCACAAAGACTTCTATAAATATTTACAAATTTGCCACTTTCTGGCATCTTCAAAAAGAGGCAATGATCCTTTTTTAAAGGTCTTATACTCATTTTACACATCTGAAAGAACATTGAAAGGCGGAATACTGCTGATCTACACCTCTCTATGTTCGAAGGCTCTTCTGGACAACCTTCCAGCCATGATAGCATGGGAACGAGACTTGGAGATATCGCCTAAAACACAGCAATGGCAGATAGCCCTCTATTGGCAGTTTGGGCAGTTTACTTTGACTCTTTGGAGGAATTCCTAGGTATTTACCTGTGTGGCAGGATCCTAGTGACATCATCATCATCGGCAATGATGTCACCAGGAGACCCCATGTTTTTCTTTTCTTTTTTTTAGGTGTGAGGTATCTCCATAAAAGACCTAAAGGAGTCTGGCATATTTTTTCTCATTCTTGTTGCTGGATGTACTGCAGCAAACATTACATTCATTGCCAGCATCTTAACCACTTAAGCCCCGGACCAATAGGCTGCTAAATGCTCAGAGGTGTTTTTACAATTCGGCACCGTGTCGCTTTAACAGACAATTGCGCGGTCGTGCGATGTGGCTCCCAAACAAAATTTGCGTCCTTTTCTTCCCACAAATAGAGCTTTCTTTTGATGGTATTTGATTGCCTCTGCGATTTTTATTTTTTGCGCTATAAACAAATATAGAGCAACATTTTTGAAAAAAAATCAATATTTTTTACTTTTTGTTATAAGAAAAATTGAATAAACTAAATTTTAGTCAAACATTTAGGCCAAAATTTATTTAGCCACATGTCTTTAGTAAAAAAAAATCGCAATAAAAAAAAAAGTTACCTAGCGGCAACAGCGACACTAATACAGCGATCAGAAAAATGATCGCTTAGTGACGCTGGCAATAGGGAGTGAAAGGGTTAACTAGGGCAGTGATCAAGGGGTTTAAACTTTATTAGGGGGGGTACGGGGCTACTCTGGTCCTAACACTAACTTCCTGTCACACTGACACTAAATGCAGTGATCAGTACATACCGTATATGATCACTGCATTCAGTGACAGTGTGACAGGGGGGTGGGGGGGTGATCGCAAGGGGTTAAATGTGCCTATGTGTACTGGTGTCAGTGTAGTGTTGGGTGCGACTTACTTTGACTCTTCTCTCCTCTCAGCAGTTTGAAAATACTGCCGAGAGGAGAGCTGCATTACTTTCTCTGCCTATGTTTACATTTTACAGGCAGAGGAAGTGACACGGCGGGACACGATGCGATTGGCTGGGAGCGATCACGAGGGGGTGGACAGAAACAAACCGCCGTCCCCTCAAGATGGATCGCTCCCAGAGGTAAGCCGCCCGCCGATCGGACCCCCGACCCGCTAGAAGGCAGGGAATGTATATATACGCCCATCTGCCTGTACGTGCCATTCTGTGGACGTACATAGGCCTGCGGCGGGCGTTTAAGCGGTAAAAAAAAAAAAAACAATACACAGATGCCTCTAAACAATACATACCAGACCTATTGCTTCCTGTTTGCTGTTTTCTTTCTTTTTTTTTTTTTTAAACAAACAAGATGTCAAAGTAATTTGCTGGCAATTTTAAAATATTTTATATTTCTATTTAAATGTCAGTGCTAAAAATATCACTGCTCCCAGCTTCATGGGATATTTTTGACACTTTCTTGCCTATTAGCAAATAAAATAGACATTTTAACCACTTCCTTACTGAGCACATATACCCCTTTCTGACCAGGTGAAATTTCAGCTTGTGGCACTGCATCACTTTAACTGACAATTGCGCAGTTGTGCGACGTGGCTCCCAAACAAAATTGACGTCCTTTTTCCCCCACAAATAGAGCTTTCTTTTGGTGGTATTTGATCGCCTCTGCGGTTTTTATTTTTTGCGCTATAAACAAAAATAGAGCGACAATTTTGAAAGAAAAAATATTTTTTACTTGTTGCTGTAATAAATAGCCCAATTTTTTTTCTCAGTCTAGGCGATACGTAGTCTTCTACATATTTTTGGTAAAAAAAAAAAAAAAATCGTAATAAGCGTCTGGTTTGCGCAAAAGTTATTGCGCTTACAAAATAGGGGACAGAATTATTATTATTTTTTATTATTTTATTTTTTTACTACTAATGGCGGCGATCAGCATTTTTTTCGTGACTGCGACATTATGGCGGAGACATCGGACACTTTTGACACATTTTTGGCGCCATTCACATTTATACAGCGATCAGTGCTATAAATATGCACTAATTACTGAATAAATGTGACTGGCATTGAAGGGGTTAACACTAGGGGGTGAGGAAGGGGTTAATGTGTACCCTAAATTGTGTTCTAACTGTGGGGGGAGGGGGGGTGACTGGGGGAGGTGACCGATGCTGTGTCCCTATGTACAAGGGACACAGATCGGTCTCCTCTCTCCCCTGACAGGACATGGATCTCTGTGTTTACACACAGAGATCCACGTCTTGTCCCTGCAGCCGCCGATCCCAAGTGCCTGGCGGACATCACGGCCGCCAGGCACGCGCATCGGCATGTCAGCGATGCGGCAGGCACGCGCGCCCCCCAGTGGCCTGGCAGAGTACAGGCCATAAAAACACGGCCTGTTAGAGATTCAGGACATCCCTTCGGCCGTACAAAGTCGTACGGCCGTTGGGAAGTGGTTAATGTAACAGATCGATTGATTTCAATGGGTTCAGGTTTGGCAAACCCCTGTCAAACAAGAGCACAAGGCAGTTTAGCTCATCACTAATGCCGCGTACACACGATCGTTTTTCTTCATGGAAAAAACATAGTTTTTCGGCATGAAAAACTACACACCGTCATTTGCCCACACACCGTCGTTTTCAAAAAATGATGAGCAAAGCGCGGTGACGTACGACGGCACTCTAAAGGGGAAGTTCCATTCAAGCCACCGTCTCATAACTTGCTTCTGAGCATGCGCGGGTTTAAAACATTGTTTTAAATGTAGTTTTAGCCCACACACGATCATTTTTTACAACCCGAAAAACGAAATTTTTTAAAACAACGTTTAAAAATGCAGCATGCTCAAATTTTTTTGTTGTGAAGTCCACACATGATCATTTTAAATCACGTTTTTAAAAACTTAGGGCCAGATTCTCCATTTACACTACGCCGCCGCATCGTACGGCGGCGTAGTGTAAATGGCCCAGCATATACCCGCGTAAATCGGAGGGGGCACTTGCTCCGTAGTTTGCGCGGGGTAGCGTAAATGGCCCAGCATATACCCGCGTAAATCGGAGGGGGCGGCTTGTATTTTAATTAAGCGCGTCCCCGTGCTGATTGAACTGCGCATGCGCCAGCCGCGACGAAATCCCAGTGCGCATGTTCCAAAGGACATCACATTTTCTCAATGTAAACAACGTAATCGTAGCGTACGCCAGCCCCATTGAGAATCGACGTACGCAAATAACGTAAACGACGCACAACACGACGCGGTCCTGAGGCCATACTTAACATGGCATCCGAAGGCATCCGACGGGACATCGTAGGGTTACTCCACATCTTAGCAGGGGTAACCTTACGCAGACGAAAATGACGTTAACCACGACGGGGCGGCGTAAAAGCTTTCGGGAATCGGCGTATTAGCCTCATTTGCATAGGCAAATGAGAAAACAACATAAAGGCCACCTAGTGGCCGGAGTTGTCATTACATCTACAATTCGCCAGTGTAATTGTTTTACACTTGGCGGATCTTCACCGGTATCTATGCGTAAGTGATTCTAGGAATCACACGCATAGATACACGGCCAAAAAAACGGCGATACGACGGGGTATCTGAGATACCCCGTCGTAGCGCCTCTGAGAATCTGGACCTTAGTTTTTTTCCATGCCATGCATACATTTCAAACCTCATAAAAGCCCTAAATACGTATGCCCTTTTTTCAAGTCTGTGCTATTACTACTTCAAATTGTTGGCTTTAAATTTGCTGAAATACAAGTGAACACCAATAAAGAAACTTGCCATACTGGTGGGACACTGTAAATTTTTTAACCCTCTAAAAGGGATGAGCCGAACACCCCCCGGTTCAAAAATTTGTTCGAAAACGCGAACACCGTTTAAGTCTATGGGACACGACCATGAAAAATTAAAAGTGATCATTTTAAAGGTTAATATGCAAGTTATTGTCATAAAAAGTGTTTGGGGACCCGGATCCTGCCCCAGAGGACATGTATCAATGCAAAAAAAGTTTTAAAAACTGCAGTTTTTTCAGGAGCATTGATTTTAATAATGCTTAAAGTAAAAAACAATAAAAGTGAAATATTCCTTTAAATTTCATACATGGTGGTGTCTATAGTATGCCTGTAAAGTAGTGCATGTTTCCCGTGTTTATAACACTGCAGAAAATGAAATTTCTAAAGGAAAAAAAGTAATTTAAAACTACTCGTGGCTATAATGAATTGTTGGGACCCGGCAATACAGATCGAAGTCATTGAAAGTAATTGAAAAATAAAAAATGTGTGGGGTCCCCCTAAATTCTATTACCGGGCCCTTCAGGTCTGGTATGAATATTAAGGGGAACCCTACACCAAATAAAAAAAAATAGCGTGGGGTTCCCCCCAAAAATCCATACCAGACCCTTAACCGAGCATGCAACCTGGCAGACCGCAGGAAAAGAGGGGGGACGAGAGAGCACCCCCCCTCCTGAACCATACCAGGCCACATGCCCTTAACATGGGGAGGATGTCCCTATGTTGATGGGGACAAGGGCCTCATCCCCACAACCCTTGTTTATCAGAATCTATAAGCCCCTTTTAACAAAGGAGAACTCCAGATCCCATCCCCTATGTGAATTGGTAAGGGGAACTACCCCTACCATTTCACAAAAAAAGTGTGAAAATGTTAAAAACAGCAGGAGATGGCTTGGGATAAGTCCTTTATTAAAAAAAAATGATTCCAGCGATGTAATCCAGTCTCGATGTCCAGCCTTGTAATCCTTTCTCGATGTCCAGCTATGATCCAATAATCCAGAGATGCTCTCCAGCGAGGTAAGCCCGGGTTTCCCCTTGCATCAGAGGGGGACGGGGTCACGTGTCAGGTGGCCCCGCCCTCAGCTACATAAGACCTGTCAGGTTGTGGTGACAATATTCCCGGGGTGTCTCCGGTGGAGACAGGATGTGCTGCGCTGGACATCACCACTGGAGCTTGGACCTGGATGGAGAGGAGATCATCCATCGCTGGACCATGGGGAGGAGAGCATCCATCGCAGGATACCGACAGTGTTGGAGTGGAGACCGATGTTGGATTAACATTAGCAATTTAGATTTTTCAAGTTCGAGTCCCGCAGACTTTAACGGTGTTCGGATGTTCGAACTAATTTATCGCCTGTTCGCATGTTCTGATGCAAACCGAACTGGGGATTGTTCGGCTCATCCCTAGTTGTAGACTATATAGCAAGGTGCAGTGCAGCAGAGGTGTTTAAATAGCTCACTTAGTGCAAATCTAGTGGTGGGCAAGAACACCAGCACGCACACGCATTCATGCCTGTGCAGTTGGTGTTTTGGCTATAAGGAATTCGCAGTTCGTGCATATTCATGCACCTATACACATTGATTCTTTCCTGACAATAGGTTTAGCTAATAGGAGTTCTCCGTCTGCACATAACTAAGTGTCTATGTATATTTTATCTTTTCTGACAATAGAAAAATACAGTTGGCCTCAAATGAGGAGAGGGACAGAGAGGGAGGTGAGTGGTGAACCTGAAAAGTGATTTATGGAAATAGAAGGATTCCAACACAACCTCCCTTACATGGGAGAGGGAAATAGGAGAAGCAGGGTCAGATTCTTGAAGCCAGGTTTCAGTTTTAACAAGTAGATACAAGGAGTTAGTTATAAAAAGGTATTGAACAGGGGTGAGTTTGTTACAGGCAGAGCAAGCATTCCAAAGGGTGCATGAGAAGAGGAGGCTGGTTTTGGGAAGAAGAGGAATACATACTAAATTGTGTGGATCACAGCTTCTGTCAGAGGGCGTGGGATAATGGTTATGTTGGCCACAGGTAAATGATGGAGAATCAGAGTTTGGGGACATATCTCCAGAAGTTAGGAGAAGCAGAAGGGTAAGGGAGGTAATATAGAAGTGTGAATTACATGAAGAAACATGTCTTAGGGCCAGATTCAGGTAGAGTTAGGCTGGCGGATCAATGGATCCGCCAGCCTAACTGTCACTTTAAGCCGGCGTTTTTGTTTTCTGTAACCAGAAAACAAGAAACGCCGGGTTGGAGTTCCGATGCGATCGGCGCAATTGAATTTCGCCATCGCATCGTTACTTCAACTTAAAAATGACGCCGATTTACGCTCAAAAAATATGTTAATGAGCGGGAATCGGCAATTCACGATCTTTTTCGGGCGCGACGCAGTGACTTTACGACGTTTCCGGAAGCGATACGCGGCGTATAGATAAAGCAGCCCCCTAGTGGAGTATCCTATGTTAAGTATAGGCATCGTCATCGCGTCGGAAAAAAAACAAATCGCGTCGCTTGCGTAAAACATTCATGAATGGGAATGTGACGTCATTGACGTTCACTGACAGAATTTGGAGCATGCGCACTGGGATGCATTGACACTCGACGCATGCGCAGTACGTTCGCCGCGGGATCACGCTTAGTTTGAATACTACACGCCCCGTACCCGCCCAATTTGAATTCCGCCGGCTCATTTGCGATGCGCTGCCGCAACTTTAGGAGCAAGTGCTTCATGAATAACAGCACTTGCTCCTAAAATTTCGTCAGAGTAACGTAAATGAGAAGCGTTACTCCAGAGCAAAGATGCTCTGATCTACCTGAATCTGGCCTTTAGTGTGTTGTGGATTTTACTGGTATGTGGGTTTAGAATTAGCAGGAGTTTATAAGTGCAGTAATAATGAGAGGACAGAAGTGAGGGTGATATATATAAGCTGTGGGGTGGAGAAGTGGTGAAGGAAAGAGAGTTTATGGAGGGAGGACACAACTGTGAGAGAAAGAGACAGAAAAGTGCATAAAACAGAATGATTAAAGCGGTAGTAAACCTGCTGACTTTTTTTTTCTTTACACCTGTAAGGGAAAACGCTACTAGCTCATTATGAAATACCTTAGAACGAGGCAGCTGACATTTCACCTTGGAGTGTCTTCCTGGTATCTTTCAGCGCTGTGAGTGCCTGGAGACTTCTTTCTAGCAAGGTCTGGCGGCTGCTGGGCCTTAAGGTGAAAATCCCCTGTGCGTATGCGCCACTGCATTTAGCAGCTCATTGCAAGGGGAATATCTCCTAAACCGTAAAGGTTTAGTAGATATTTTTTTACCTACAGGTAAGCCTTTTTATAAGTAAAAGTTAAATAAATAACTTTACTACCACTTTAAAAAGGAAAAATAAAGAAATATGAAGAAATATAACGAAATATGAAACAATAAAGAAATAAATAAAGGTAAAAAAAATAAGAAAAATAAAGCAGCCACCATGTCTAAGGATTGTTAAGCTGCGATATGTTTCATTTTTGTTTTTGCTTTTGGGTTTAATACTACTTTAACCATTCAAGGACCAAAGGATTTGCCTCCTTAATGACCAGGCCATTTTTTGTGATACGGTACTGCATTGCTTTAACTGACAATTGTGTGGGGGTGCTAAGTTAATCGCAAACAAAATGTATATATTTATTTCCCACAAATAGAGCTTTCTTTTGGTGGTATTTGATCAAATCTATCCAATTTGATTGGATGGTGTATGGGGCTCTGTGGAAAATCGAATACTCCAGCTGTGAAGGATTGTGAGAGCAAGCTGTAGCAAGTTGCTTGTATATATAACCGATGTGTCAGAATGCAGCAATATCAAAAAAACAAAAAACAAAATAGAATATCTAGAAACAAAGATCCCAGAGGTGTGGGATGCTTCTAATCAATTAGTTTGCCACTAACTGCAGTCAGCTTTGCAAGGCTGCCTCTGCCAGGTTGGGAACCTAGAAGCTGAAAAGTGAAAAGGGGAGCAGGAATGAGGCAACCAAGCAGCTTCTGGTGCAGTAATGATTTTATTGGAAATGTTTTGTAGCAGAATGTAAAGATTATTTTTTTCAAAATTTTCAGCCTTTTTTTGTTTATAGTGCAAAAAATAAAAACCACAGAGGTGATCAAATACCACGAAAAGAAATCTCTAATTGTGGGAAAAAAAGGACATCAATTTTTTTTGGATATAGCGTTGCACGACCGCGCAATTGTCGGTTAAAGCAACGCAGTGCCGTATCACAAAAAAGTCATGATCACGGAGTGTTTAAAAACCTTCCAGGGCTGAAGTGGTTAAATGATGTCTGTGCCCCCCTTTAAGCATATCTTACTTCTGTTTCAGTTCTGACACCCATCACCCAGACAGGAGGTCAACATTCCTTCATGTTTTTTTTATTGTTCCTGTGTCCCTATTGTAGGATGTCCCCTAACTTCCTGTTCTATCTGAGTATCAGTAAATGGGGAGATTTTTCGTGATCTGACCTTTAGCAGGAAGCAATAATTTAAACAAGAATATACACAACAAGAATATACACAACTATGCAATGCTGACAAAGGTTGAAACCTATCCCCTTCCTATACAAAGTTAAAAAATATACTGGAGTTGTACTTTAAATAGTATATATTAGACTCAGTAAAATAATGAACATAAAAACTTTCACCTACCACAATATCTATTAAATGTGTTTGTAAAATAATAAAAATGTGATTAGGAGATAAACATCTCCTCTGACTAGACAGCATTAAAGCAGAAGAGTTGTAAATTCTTTTTTATTAAACAATATGCTAATACACAAAATTAGCTATAACACAGATGCTCTCTTCTCACAAGAACAGATGATGATCTAAATAAGTAATCTATGTGCGTTCTTTCCATCTAGATGGCAACTCGTGGAAAATGAAGCCAAATGTGACATCACTGCTGGTACAGCCTGTTACTATTTCACTTTTGAGAAGACTGTTTTCATTGACAGATAGTACAGTGACGGGGAGGTGTCTTCCAATAAAAGTGCCAAAAACAGGTAATGTGCATTATAATGGATTTAAATTATTATTTTTATTTACAGTGTATATTATTAAAGTCACAATACAGTATATGACATTGTAGACATCCCCACAAAAGGGGCTGTATATTTTGATGAGGTAGCCGTCTATTTAGAAATCCATTTGTTAAATGATATAGTGAAACAAACCTTGTTTTCTTCTGAAAAGAGCAAGCATGTTTTCTAACATTCTTGCAAGGTACTGTATATAGGTAATTTAGTTAGGATGTTGCTTTCTAAACACAACTGGAATTAAAATATATATATATATATATATATATATATATATATATATTTATGTGTGTGTGTGTGTGTGTGTATATATATATATATATATATATATATATATATATATATATATATATATATTTATTAATACACATTATTAGTTGTGATAAATCTGCCTGTTGACGTGTATATTACAGACAGGATTTATGATTACTAAAATAAAAATAATAATCAACACAATTTTGGTTTTTAAACCATTGACCATACTTCCGCCCTCCGTGGAACACATGCCAAGCAGCGGCAAACCTGGATGAGTTTGTTCTGTGTACTGATGCCTGTTTTCCACTAGCAATCTTCTAAATTGCGTCTTTGGTTGCACTTGCACAAAGCATATTCTTTCTTTTTTTTTTTTTTTTACGTTTTTATTGAAGGGGTCGTAAATATACAGGAAATACAATGCATCAACAGTAAGCACAAAGGTGCATAGGTGCATAAATGCGGGCACAGCCGCAATATAGTAACAGTAAACTGAACCAACAGTACAAGGTATATATTCGGGTATGACAGTGTAAACTTTAAAGAGGGCACATCATGTCAAAATCCATCATCAACAAGCATTTATACGTTGTAACAGAACCTTTTAGGGTATGATGAGGGTAGGAGTAACCGGGGCCGGAAAAGGAAAACAACGTAGGTATCGGTAAGTGCCGTCATTTAGCGTCAAGGGTAGAAGCGAGGAACAAGGAGATTTGTTTGGCATTACAAATGGGGTAGAGCAACCATAGGGGAGTGATGTATGCGTGGGGTAGTGAGGGGGATCGGAAGTGGGCAACTCGTTATATGGGATGCGGTAGCCAAGGCGGGGCTGATATCAGCTGTAATATATGGTCAGCGGTTGATTTTCGATAGGAACGGGGTCAGGCCTGGGAAGGGGTCTGGAAGAGATGCTCAAAGGGGGTGGGTTGGGGGAACAAAGATAAGGATCGGTCATTGCCTCACCACAGCTCTCGGAAATCGCCTAAGAAGCGACTGCTTTGTATTTGTCCGTAAAATGGAGCCAACAAGACCAGATTTCTGTGTATTTATGTGGTGTGTCGTGGGCTTGGTGTATCAGCTCTTCCATCATTGCCATTTTGTGTATGCGTCTGAACCACTCGGACAGAGTGGGGGGTTCTGTAGACTTCCATTTTGCTGGGACACAGAGTTTTGCTGCGTTTACGAGGTGCATAGCTAAAGACCGTCTGTAGGTTCTCGGGGGAATGTTGGAATGGTGAAGCAGAAACGGTGCTGGTGAAAAGTCAAGGTCATCAGTGGTGATGTGGAGAATAAGGCGGTGGACCTCAATCCAAAAGGATTGTAGTTTGGGACACGACCACCAGATGTGCAATAGGGAACCATTCTCAGTTTCACACCTCCAGCATTTCGGGGAGATAGAGGGGAAAATGTTGTGTAGTCTAAGGGGGGTCTTATACCAGTGTGAGAATATCTTAAAGAAGTTTTCCTGTACGTGGACATTCACTGTTCCCTTGTGTATACACAAATAGATGGTTTCCCAGTCTCTGTCTGTGAGGTCAATGGAAAGGTCTGTCTCCCATTTTTGGCTAGCCCAATTAAGTTTTGGGCTTTGGTCCATAAATAGCATTGTGTATATGGAGGAGATCAAGTGAGTCAGAGGTGGCTCACTTAAACAGAGTCCTTTGAAGGGGGTGTGTGTACGGGACCAGTTGGGTCTCGGGTTGGGTTTGATAAAAAAGTTTCTAATTTGGACATAGGTCCAAAAAAGAAATGCACCATTCATCATGGTTGCCGCTAGCGTCTCATAGGGGATAAGTTGGCCAGCATTAAAGAAGTGTTCTGCGCGAACTTGTTGATGGGGCCAGATATCTTGTAGGAAGGGAGAGGATATCCCTGGGCTGAAGTCAGGGTTCTGTCTAAGTGGGGTCATCGGGCCCAAGATGGAGGAGATTTGATGCTTAGCACAGGAGTCACGAAAGGAGATCAACGTAGGATGGATAAAGGGGTGTGTTCGGCAGGGTGGGGAGGCATGGCTCGATTTAATCCAGGGAGCTTGGGAGAGCGGGGTAGGCAAGAATGAGTGTTCCAGGCGTACCCACGCCTTTGTGTCCAAGTGCACATTCCAGTCCACTATCCTAGCCAGGTGACAAGCCTGGTGGTATTTGCGAAGGTCTGGCAGGCCAATGCCTCCTTTGAGTTTAGGAATAGTGAGCCTGGCATGACTAAGTCGAGGTCGTTGTCCACCCCAGATGAAGTCAGAACAAGCCCTACGTAGTGTGGAGAAAAAAGCATTAGGGAGCTTGATCGGGATCGTTTGCAGCAGATACAGGATTCGGGGTAAAATATTCATCTTGATTGCGGCAGCTCTGCCAAACCAAGAGAAGGGTCTCGTGGACCAGTGTTTAAGGTCCTTCAGCAAGAGTTGGAGTAAGGGGAGATAGTTAGTACAGTATAGGTCCGTCAGGGAGGAAGGGAGCTGAATACCCAGGTAAGTGAGCGAGCGAGTGTTCCATTTGAATGGAAAATTGGCTTGGCATTGCAAGCAGATGTCAGGGGGGAGAGTGATGTTGAGGGCAGTAGATTTGGAAAAATGTATTTGTAAATTAGCTAGGTGGTTAAAGGTAGTGAGGTCTGCGAGAAGATTTGGGAGTGCCGTGATAGGCTCTGTCAAGAAGAGAAGGATATCGTCGGTGAAGGCCGCTACTTTATAGTTGTGGTGGTTAATGTCAATCCCTTTGATGTCCGGGTTGTCTCTGAGGCGTCTCAACATTGGCTCAAGCATGAGGATGAAGATGAGTGGGGAGAGGGGGCATCCCTGGCGGGTCCCGTTGGAGATGGAGAAGACATTCGATAGGTGGCCATTGACACGGACCCTGGCAGTGGGGTTCGTGTAAAGTCCTAGGATGAAATGAAGCATACGAGGGGGAAGGCCTAGGAATCACAGGGTTTCCGACATGTAGTCCCAGGCCACTCTATCGAACGCCTTCTCAGCGTCAAGGGAGAGGAGGAATCCTTATTTGTGGTGCGATGTGAGCCAGTGGTGGATGGAGATGGCCTTAAGGGTATTGTCCCTCGCTTCTCTGCCAGGGACAAAACCAACCTGGTCTAAATTTACAAGTTGGGGTAGGAGGGGAAGAAGTCTATTGGCAAGCATTTCCGTGTACCACTTGAGGTCCACATTTAGTAAGGAGATAGGTCTGTAGTTGGAGACCTCAGATGCATCGCTACCCGGTTTTGGTATGACAGCAACATGTGCCGTGAGCATGTCTCTAGGGGGCATGATATGATCACTAAAAGAATTGAAGGCCGAAACTAAAAGGGGGGTCAGGAAGTCAGCATAGGTCCTATAACAGCCAACCGTCACTCCTTCCGGGCCGGGGCTTTTTCCGGGCTTCATTTGCTTCAGTGCCAATTTTGCTTCCCCAACAGCTAATGGGGTGTCTAGTTTCTGAAGCTTAGCAGCAGGGATGGGTGCAGGGCAGTACTGGGACAGAAAGTCTCTGATCGCCTGTTGTCTGGAGGGAGATTCTGCTTTGGACTCGTTGGGGTTGATGTTGTATAGCCGTGTGTAGTATGTAACAAACTGTTCAGCTATGTCAGGGGGTGAGCTGAGTTTGCGACCTGTCGAGTCAGTCAGGGAGTGGATTGTCATGGAGGCTTTTTTGGCTTGTAAAGCTCTAGCCAGTAGTCTTCCTGCCTTATTGCCATACTCATAGAAAGCCTTCTGGGAAAGAATGAATTTACATTTAAGTTCTAGTCCCAGAAGTTCCAATAATTCCTTTCTGGATTGCGAGAGGGCCTGGAGGGTGATAAGGGCCTTAGATTGTTTATGTGATTTTTCTAGTTGTTGAATTCGGGCAGTAAGGTCTAGGAGATGTTTTCGTTTTTCCTGGTAACGCTTGGCAGCAGCAGCTATTAGGAATCCCCGGATCACACATTTGTGTGCTTCCCAGTTACTAAG
Source organism: Rana kukunoris (assembly GCA_029574335.1). Taxonomy (NCBI): domain Eukaryota; kingdom Metazoa; phylum Chordata; class Amphibia; order Anura; family Ranidae; genus Rana; species Rana kukunoris. The sequence continues at coordinate 199,253,855 of CM056052.1, forward strand.
TGGGGAGGTGTCGGTGGGCTTGTTTTCCTCGAAGTACTGTTGGATACGGAGCTCAGTATCCTGAGCTATAGACGGGGCTGTGAGTAACGAGGGGTCTAGTGTCCAGGACCGTGAGCGAGAACGTTTTTCTGTAAAAAAAAAAGACTTTTTCTCGTTTCTGTTATCAAATTTAGAAAATTTGTAATTTTTGTTCATAAATTTTGGCCAAAATTTATACTGCTGCATATCTTTGGTAAAAATAACCCAAATGTATCTATATTATTTGGTCTTTGTGAAAGTTCTAGAGTCCACAAACTATGGTGCCAATACCTGAAAATTGATCACACCTGAAGTACTGACGGCTAATTTCTTGAGACCCTAACATGCCAGAAAAGTACAAATACCCCAAAAATTACCCCTTTTTGGAAAGAAGACATAAGGTATTTAGAAAAAGGCATGGTGAGTTTTTTGAAGTTGTCATTTTTTTTCCCACAATTCTTTACAAAATCAAGATTTTTTTTCTTTTTCTTTTTTTTTTCACAACATTGTCATATTAGCAGGTTATTTTTCACACACAGCATATGCATACCACAAATTAAACCCCAAACACATTCTGCTATTCCTCCTGAGTGTGGCGATATCACATGTGTGAGACTTTTACACAGTGTGGCCACATACAGAGGCCCAACATGCAGGAAGCACCATCAGGCGTTCTGGAGCACCCAGGCCAATTTCTCTCCTGCATGTAAAAATCATAATTTATTTGCTAGAAAATTACATAGAACCTCAAAACATTATATATGCTTTTTTAGCAAAGACCCTAGAGCAGGAGTCTCCAAACTACGGCCCTCCAGGTGTTCAGGAACTACAATTCCCATCATGCCTAGTCATGTCTACGAATGTCAGAGTTTTACAATGCCTCATGGGAAGTGTAGTTCCACAGCAGCTGGAGGGCCGTAGTTTGGAGATCCCTGCCCTAGAGAATACAATGGCGGTCATTACAACTTTTTATCTTGTACAGTATTTGCGCAGCAATTTTTCGAACGCGTTTTATAAAAAAAAAAAAACAGTTTTGTGCTTAAAAAAAAAAAAACAGTAAAGATAGCCCAATGTTTTTGCATAATATGAAAGATGAAGTTACGCTTAGTAAATAGATACCTAACATGTCACTCTTTATAATTGCACACGCTGGTGGGATGGTAGCGCAGTAACGTGGCGGGTGCACGCGCGTGCCCCACTAGTGGCTTGCAAAGGTGAGGGCGTCATATGACGTCCTCCCAGGACAGGAGGACTATCTTGCCGTCGTCAATTGATGGCGGCCAGTAGTAAAGTGGTTAAATAAAATATAAGAGATTGGCTTGCACTTAGTAACTTATACCAAACATATTAAATCCTAAAATTACTCCTGACCATGAAATGGCAAAAAATCACGGTAACCAAAATAGTCCCTCGGTAAAAGTCTTACAGATCATCATTTAAGACCTAACTATAAATGATGGCCCTAGAATTATTGCTCTCACTCCAAAATTCATGAAAATACCTCACATGTGTGGCTCAATTGCTGTTTACATACACACGAGAGCCCTACACTGTTTGCATTCATGTGTGTAAACAGGATGACTGGGTTGTTTTATTTATTTATTTATTTTATAAATAAATAAAATGTTTTGTTTTTTTGTAATATGTTTTATTTTTTTTATATATTTTTTAATTTGATGTTATAGCTATTGCAAGGGGATTAATAGGCTCTCTGTGTAATAGCATGGGCAAGTAACAGGTTATCTTAATGAGACATCAGTAATCTATTAGACCCCTAATATCTCCTCTGCCCTTCAGTCCAGCCCATCAAACACAAGATTGTGTTTGACCAGCTGTTTACCTGTTTCAGCAGGGAGATTGACAGCTCTGAAACTGGAAATGCCCAGAGCTAAGCGTTTCTAAGTTCAATAATCACATAAAGGATCATAATTCAGAGGGTTATCTGACACTTGTAAAACATTTTGTGTGCACTTTAGTAGGTCAATTAATGGGGTCTTGTTTACTGGGTGTAAGAACACATGTGTGCTTATGTGAACCTGCAGAACAAGTATGCATATAATCTTCAAAGTCACTGCTCTCACACGTTTCCTTTTAGTAAATCATATTATTGAGTACTCTTCCATATGCTAGTGCTGTAAAAGAACTGCCCTGGGTTCTCACTATAACACACATTTAGCAGAAACCTGTACAGGTAAAAATAGTAGCTATAATTTTGAGTATTAGTTGCTGTCATATATTAAATAAAGGTCACATTCTAAACTGTCAGTTTAGTACATTTGAATAAGTTAGTAAACTACAAGGTCTAGAGCAAATTTCTTCAGAATTGGGGAAAAAATAAATTGCTAAATGATTTTGCAAACAATACTGCAACTTTCATCCTATTATTTTTAAATCTATTTCAGAGGTACAGGCATGTGAACTGACTCAATTACACAGGTACACTGCAAATGAGCAACCCTTTGCAAAGTGGATTCACCAAACAGAAATGTAACTAATGTGAATGTAAGCTAATTTACTGTGCACTGAATATTAGGGTAAGGTGCATAACTATAACTGTATAGAAAGGTTGTGATGTCAGATTTAGTTAGCATTTCAGGTGAAATCTGTAATTGTGGCTCCACATCCTGGCAAAACCTAAGAACTACATTCTGCAGGTGTTTGCTTTTCTCATAGTAGTACTTTCTACTCCCATACCTCAGCAATAATACGTGCTGATGCACAATATACAGTTTTCAGTATGTTCTTTTAATATATACATTTTTTCATAGTGCATGGATAAAGGTAAAACGTCTGTTTATATATACTATGTTGATATCAGGCAAGTAAAAGGGCTATTAATATTGTTGGACAAGCAAAACTCTAACACAGCCATTTCAACTAAAATAACTCGAATTAAAGCCATGGGCGGTTCCTGCTCAAGCTTCCAGCATACTTTGTATTTATTTATTTATATTTTTATTCTCAACAGAGATCTATCTTTGTATAGGCTTTAATTTGTTCTTGGCTCTCTAGCAGGAAAACATCTGTAATGTTTCTACGTCTGTGCCTGGGGGCATTCAATCCCTAGATAAAACAGGTTTATTTTTGAGGAAAAGACAAATCAACAAAATAATGATGTGACTATTCAAGGAACAGTATGAAACTGTTTAGATGTGTAAAGAAAGGGTAGTTTAAATTTGAGTGCCAACATTCGCTACAGTTTTATGAGTTACACTGAATGAAACTGTATATTGGTATTTTTATTTGCAGTATGTCTGAACTTTAGATATACAGTATGGTGTGATTTTGATTTGTATTTATCAAGCAGCATTTTCAGTGCTACGTTTTTAACAAGGTTTGTTCATATTCTCGATTTCCATTTTTTGTAAAAAAAAAATTACTTTTAATTATGTGTGCATTAGTGCCTACAAAGTCCAGTGTTATTTTTCCCATTTAGTATTTAAGGTAGCATTTTATTAAAAAATAAATTATATTTAAATACTTAAAATGTGTTTGCTCCCTGCAATCCCTTCTACAATAGTACTCAGAGCGATGGTCAGCATGAATCAATATGGCGCTGCTGTAATGCATATGTGCTGATGGCAAAAATGGTGAGAATAGGGCCATCTAATGGGTAAGAAAAGTCAGACTAATGCTTTATACCTATTGTTTAACCACCCAAGCCAATTCTGACTCTTTTCTCATAGGTGTAAAAATCAGCATTTGTTTTTACTAGAAAATCACTTAGAACCCCTAAACATGATATTTATGCAGCAGTGTTTAACCACTTGCTTACTGGGCACATATACCCCCTTCCTGCCCAGGCGAAATTTCAGCTTTCGGCACTGCAACGCTTTAAATTAAAATTGCGCGGTCGTGCGACGTGCCTCCCAAACAAAATTGACGTCCTTTTTTTCCCACAAATAGAGCTTTCTTTTGGTGGTATTTGATCACCTCTGTGGTTTTTATTTTTTGCGCTATAAACAAAAAAAGAGCGTAAATTTTGAAAAAAAATACACAATATTTTTTTACTTTTCGCTATAATAAATATCCCTTTATAGTTTAGGCCGATACATATTTTACATATTTCTGGTAAAAAAAAAAATTGCAATAAGCGCATAGTGATTGGTTTGCACAAAATTTATAGTGACTACAAAATAGGGGATAGAATTCTGAAGTTTTTTTTTTTTTTACTCGTAATACGGCGATCTGCGAATTTTGTCAGGACTGCGATATTGCGGCGGACACATCGGACACTTTTGACAAATTTTTGGGAACATTCACAATAATACAGCGATCAGTGCTATAAAAATGCATTGATTACTGTATAAATGTGACTGGCAGGGAAGGGGTTAACACTAGGGGGCATGGAAGGGGTTAAATGTGTATCTTGGGTGTGTTCTAACTGTGTGTGGAGTCGGACTGACTGGGGGGGTGACCGATGCTGTGTCCCTATGTACAAGAGACACAGCATCTGTCTCCTCTCCCTGACAGGACGTGGAGCCCTGTGTTTACACACAGAGCTCCATGTTCCTGCTCTAAAACTGCCGATCGAGGGTACCTTGCAGCCATCACGGCCACCAGGCACGCGCATCGGCATCTCGGGGACGCGCCGGGTGCACGCGTGCGCCCCCCAGCGGTCAGAGGACCTGGATTTACAGAGCCACCGTGAGGCCGTCATTTGACAATGGCCCGGGGCTCAAGTGGTTAAAACACATTTTTTTTGTGAAATAATTAATGTTAATGAATTTTAGTGCACACAAACACAATATAATTTTTTTTTGTAACCTAAAGATGATGCTGCGCTGAGTAAATAGATACCCAACATACCGCGGAATGATGATAAACTAAGATATTTAAAAATCTTCATAGGCAATGCTGTAAAAGCCTTTACAGTTTACCAGTTTAGAGTTACACAGGAGGTCTAGTGCTCTCACTATTACATTTGTGGCTATACCTCACAAACGTGGTATGATCACCATTTTACAAATGTGTGTGGGACCAACATATGCGCTCACCTTCGAGCATGAGCACGGGGGTGGGGATACTTTCCATTTTTTTTCTGAAGCCTCGCACACACGCTCGGTTTTCTCGGCAAGAACCATCAAGAAAACTGCTGGCATAGCTTTCTTGCTGAGTATACCGGCCGTGTGTATGAGGCTTTCGGGTTTCTCGTCAAGAAAACTGCCTAAAATCTCAACGAGAAAAATAGAGAACATGCTCTCTATTTTCTCTTTGTGATTCTCGCCAATGTTTTCCTGCCGAGAAACACGAGAGTGTGTATATTTACCTGTCGCCATGGAAACCCGCGCATGCTCGAAATTACTTTGACGCATGCACGGTAGCTTCCTAGACATAGGTAGGGTTCAGCAAGATGGCGGCGATGGCATCGAATGTGATGAGCGCATGCTCGTCGTACGCGATGACGCAACCGCGTTCTTGCCTTTCAAAAGAACCGTGGTTCTTTTGAAACAATTGTCTGTACATTCGGGTGGCAAGAGATTCTTTCCAAGAATATCGTCAGGGAAAACTAAGTTTATTTCCTGATGAGATTCTGGCCCGTGTGTACAGGGCTTTATTATTATTTATTGTATTTCATTTTTTTCCACTTTCTCTTTATATTTTTTAGCAAATTTGTTGCTATCTAAAGGGATAAACAACATTCCTTATGATAGCAAGGGCTTTGGCAAAATTCTTATGGAGAGATCTGGGGTTGATTAGATCCCAGATCTCTCCTCTGCCGAAGACCGGTTTGATCAGGTGCTGTTACAAGTCGATAACAAAAAAGGAAAAAACTGCGCTAGGATACACAATGGCAAACAGATGTTGGCACAGAGAATGCCAAAAAATTCTAGTTAAAGCAGCAACTAACCTGAAAACATAAAATCAGTGAATAGACAATGGGAAAAAATATAAATAGTTGCACTATACCTTAAATTAAACCTAAAAAGGGTAAGTATTGAGACACTGGCAATTACTAAATAATTGAGAATTTAAAACAAGTTAAATTAATTTTGAATACATTCATAAAGTGAAAATAATGAAGTTCATAAGTGCAACAACCTCCAAAATGTGCCATCAATGAAGTGACCACATATAGATAAATTCAGAAAGTGCAAAAATGAGTTCCTATAAGTTACGGATAAAGTCACTATATAAAATCACTGCTGGTATACATAATCCAAAATGGAAATCAGATTTTCCTCTTAGAATCTGAAGACCGAAGTGAAGTCCACCACCATTTAGTAAGTAGATCTGGGAAAAACAAAAACGATAAAGCATGATTCCAATTGCTTCAGTAAGGGAACAATTCCGTCCTGATCTACCATGAAAGTCAGATATTCCCTGGTGCTATTACCACCAGTATTATTACCTCTGAATGTTAGTATCCCGTTTCATTTTGTGAATTTAAGAATGCATCCTGCACTGAGCTGACAAGAGATAGGATAGAAGAAATCTATTCCACATTTTCACAGCTCTTACTGTTAAGAAGCTTTTCATATGTGGAGTTTAAATATATTATCCTCCAGCCATAAGGAGTGCTCCCTTGTCCTCTGTAATGACCTGACAGTGCAAAACTCAACACTCAAGTTCACTATATTTTCAGTTCAGGTAAACTTTCCCCATAGCTGAGCTTCTAAATTCCTTTTATCAGTTTGGTTGCCCTTTTCTGTATTTTCTCCAGTTCTCTAATATCCTTTTTGTTAACAGGTGCTCAAAACTGAACTGCACATGGGTTGTGCAGTTCCAGATGAGGTCTTATTGGTGATTTGTACAGGCGAAAAATGATATCTCTCTCTTTAGAGTCTATTTTTTTTATATAAGAAAGGATTTTAATCGCTTAGGATACCACAGTTTGGCATTCCATGCTATTGTTAGGTCTATGATCTACCAAAATACCCAGATCATTCTCAAGCATTGACTTCCCCAGATGTTTTTCTCCTTAAATGTAAAATGCATGCATGCCTTTAGCCCAAAAGTGCATAATTGTTTTAAGGCCGTGTACAAACGATCAGTCCATCTGACGAGAACGGTCCGAAGGATCGTTTTTAATCGGTTAACCGACGAAGCCGACTGACGGTCTGATGTGCTTACACACCATCGGTTAAAAAAACGATCGTGTCAGAACACGGTGACGTAAAACACACGACGTGCTTAAAAAAAACAAAGTTCAATACTTCCAAGCATGCGTCGACTTGATTCTGAGCATGCGCGGCCTTTTGACTGATGCCTTTGCATACTAACGATCGGTTTTGACCCATCGGTCAGGCGTCCATCAGTTCAATTTTAAAGCAAGTTCTCTTTTTTTGGACCGAAGGACAACTGACCGATGGGGCCTACCAACGATCGGTTTGGACCATTGAAACTGAACTTCAGTCCGTTTTCATCGGTTTTGACTGATCATGTGTACGCGGCCTAACACTTTAAACATTAAATCACATATGCTACAAAGTTGTCCACTTACACAGTAGAGGTCAGCTTGCAAGTTAAAGACATCCTGCAAGGCCGTTAATTCCACTGTCTTTTAACCAGTTTTCTATCCATTTACATACTGATTTTTATAAGCATGTAGGCTTTATCTTACACATTAGCCATTTGTGGGGAACTTTGTCAATTGTTTTTGCAAAATCCAAGTATACGGTAGTCACAGACACTCATTTGTTTAAGTTTTTGCTTATTTCCTCATAAAAATAAATCATATTTGTTTAACATCTTCAGACTTTTGTGAATCAATGCAGAATGTTGTTTAAAATGTTGGTTTCAAGCGAAAAACTCTCCTATATGATCTTTTATTAAACTCTTAAAGTATCTTCCTGACTATGGAAGTTAAACTAACTGGTCTAGTTTCTTAAAAGACTATGGGCCAGATCCACAAAGCACTTAAGCCGGCGTTTCACGAGATGCACGACGTAAGTCTAAATATGTGCATGCGTATCTATGCGCCGTATCCCCAAAACGATGTACGCCTGAAATCCAGAATTTTTCGACCAACGTAATTTGGATAGACCGGCGCATCATGCGCGCAAAAATGCGCTAGACACACCATTGATTTGCTATGCAAATATGCAAATGAGGGAGATACGGCGATCCACAAAAGTAAGTTTGTGCGGCGAAGGCTACGCGCTGTGCGCATCAGCTGCATGTCCGGTCTAAAGTTAGTCCATATAAAAGCAGCTTTAGATTTGGACAATCCGTCTACATGTCAGATAAAGCAACACCGTTAGGGATGAGCTGAGCAGCCACACTTACAGGACAACAATCTGTATGCCAACATGCCAGGGGCATCCTTGCTCATAGCTATACTACTGACTTTAGATGAGCGCAGAAGGAGAAGGGCACGGAGGAGGGCACAGAGGAAGGAACAGAGAAGGGCACGGAGGAGGGCATGGGAGAGGATATACCGCACACGCATAGACATCTTTGGCATGAGTGATTATGATGTGTATCGCATCTTCAGATTCAACTCTCATGCCATCATGGAATTAACCACAACCCTGCAGGAGGACATCACCAGCCCAACACAACGCTCACATGCAGTGCAGCCACTGTGGTCCCTAGATCACACACACCACATCCTCATCACATTGGATTAGCACAAGCCCACAATGCAGGACTTGTGAGCAGGAACGCCACGCCACGGCTGCAATTATGTCACTGTACATTCATACACCATTCACACGGACCTGGGGATCACTTCTCCCTGGTCCTGGGGAACCCTTCTCCACCACAAATGAGGGTGACACCCTTTTCCGGCAGGAATGTCACCCCCACATTCAAAAATCATTCACAAACAGAAAAAAACATAATAAAAAAAAAATGTCCAGCAAAAAAAAAAAAAATGCCCAGCAAAAAATAAAAATAAAATGCACAGCAAAGAAAACACAGAAAAGCAAAAAAAAAATACCGCCGCTGGCATGACCCATGCCTGGGGCGGTCACGGCCACGGCCTCAGCTCAGGGGAGACTCATGGGGGGGTAATCCGGGGAAGGAGGAGCATCCCCTGGTCTCTGCCCACCGGGTGGCCTGCCCTCCAAGGCCACGGCAATTCTGGTCAGGCCAGCATTGAGGGTTGCTGTATTGGCCTGGATAGCCTGGGTGAGGGCCCGCACATCCTAACCGAGGGCCCGCACATCCTGACCAACGCCTGCTGTGGTAGCCTGCATTTCATTTTGGCAATTGATCAGAGCCAGGAAGTTGCAGGCCATGTCCCCAACTGAATCCTTTATGGAGGACAGGCTCTCCTCCATCCGCCCCAAAGTCTGGCTGACCTGTCCCAGATGGCGGGTCTGAAGGGCCTGGTCCCTTCTCAGATTTGCAGGTAGAACCTCGGCCACCCCCCTGGTCTTGTGGGTCACCTTCCTGCCTCCAGATGAGGCTTGTTGCCGGGGAGAAGGGGAGCCTCTTGGGGGGAGCCCTGTTGGGGGAGGAGTGGGAGGGGCTACCCCTGATGGAGGCCTGGCTGCTGCCAGCCATAGGGGAAGACTCCTCCAAAATTAACAAGTCATTCCCTGACATGACCTCCTCCTCAAACTCCTCCTCCTCAACCTCCTCAGAGGACTCTGGCCTTGTCTGGGGGTCTTTCTCATACTGTTGTCCCGGGGATGGTGCGGAACAGGCCAGATGGCCCAGCACCCTCTTGCACATCTGTGGATGACACAAAACATTTACAGGTTGGAGGATCCAAACACTTGCCACATATTCCCTCCCCCCCACACATGCTACACACCAGATAGAAAAAAAAATGTACCTGTCCTCACGGCCTCCTCAATGGAGTCAAAGCCACGCAGCCCCTCCACTTGCTGCCTGTTGAAGGTCTGGGCCACCACACGCTCCTGTAGAAGAATAAGTGACGCATTCCTAATCCCTGTGTATATAGAGCAAAGTTTTAAAGCACAAGTCCTTAATGCTGATAGTATTGACATAGTGCCTAATGCTGCGTACACACAATCAGAAATTCCAACAAGAAAAACGTGCACCATGCACTGTTAGGCTGACTCCTAAGTGCATGGTGCACATTTTTCTTGTTGGAAAAAACCCTTACTCGAGCATGCAGACTGGCAGGCGAGGAAAAGTGGGGGGGGGGGTGAGTGAGTGCCCCCTCCTGAACCATACTAGGCTGCGTGCCCTCAACATGGGGGTGTGCTTTCTGGGTGGGGGAAAAGGGGCTCCTATGGGGACAAGGGCCTTTTCCCCATAACCCTGAGCTGTGGTAGTCTGTGGGATAGGGGGCTTATCGGCATCTGGAAACCCATTTAACAAGGGGTCCCCAGATCATGGCCACCCATACGTGAATGAGTATGGGGTACATTGTACCCCTACCCATTAACCACAAAAAGAACTGTAGTGTAAAAAAAAGAAACGGGAGCTTTATTAAAAAATAAAAAAAACAATTTTCCCCAATGTAGATCCGTGGTCAATCATGATGCTCACCGCACCACCGGACCCCCCCCCAAAAAAAAAAACAATCTACCCGCGAGGAAGGCTTACTACTAACCTACGCTACCGTTTGACAGTTCTTAAATAGGTAAGGGGTGGAGCCACCTGGTGATGTCACCGGTCAGTGACATCACAGGGGTCCTTTTAAAGAGGAGGCTAAGAAACGTATGCCACGTACACACAACCATTTTTAATGGTCTAGAAAAACATAGTTTTTTCAACCCGATTATTGTTAAGCCTGCCTTGCCTACACATGATCCTGAAAAAATAAAATGCTTGAGCAAAGCACGGTGACGTACAACACCTACGATGGCATTATAAAGGGGAAGTACCATTCGGATGCTTTTGCTGATTTTGTGTTAGTAAAAGTTCTTTGTGTCTGTTACATCGTGATGAATGTGCTATCTCCATTACGAACCCTAGTTTTACCAGAACGAGCGCTCCCATCTCATAACTTGCTTATGAGCCTGCACGTTTATTTCACATCGTTAAAGCCTACACATGACCATTTTTTACGACGTTAAAAACGACAACGTGAAAAAGACGCGGAAATTTAGAGCATGTTCTAAATTTGAAATGCTCATTTTTAACATCGCGAAAAATGCTCCAGAGCCCACACACGATCGTTTTTAATGACATAAAAATAAAACATTTTTCACATCGTGAAAATGGTTGTGTGTACGCGGCATTAGCCATAGGTTTCTGACTAGAGGCTCAATGGGCAGGAGCTAGTCTTAGGGATCTCCTACTGTTACAAGGAGAACCAGAATAGGCTTCACATAACTTAGATCCATTACCACTAACCAATCAGGAGACATTTGGAAAATTATGAAAAAACATTGGCATGATGATGACGTTTTGAGTGAATTATTATTATTATTCAAGTCCAGTGTAGAAAAATGATGATATAACAAAAAAGTCTGTAATCAATTGATAATGTAATCCAACACCGACAATCCACCTAGTGCAATGGCCGCTCTCCTTATAATAGATGATAATGTGCTCTTATAGAACCATCCACTTATGAAGATGTAAGTGGAGCTCAAATTGCACATATAATGGGAATAAAGATCTCCATAGTGAAGTAGGTATACACAGTTTTATTTAAAAAATGTAGTAGCTTACATCTAAAAACCCTGAGATGTGTGCAAATCACTGTTACCAAGGGGTCCCACAGCGGTGCAGCGTGAAGCAATTCCGAACTTTCAGTCTCAGCTGGAGACCAGAAGTGATGTCACCTGGCTTTCCTTAATGCATTGCGTCACTTTATCAAGGGCTGAAGGCTGAGTGACTATCACCGGGTAATATAAGCAGGCGGTAACAAGAGTTTGACTCTAACATTGGCTGTTCGCCCGAACAGCGAACAATTTCGGGTGTTCACAGCAAATTTGAAGCGACGGAACACCATTTAAAAGTCTATGGGAGAAATCAAAAGTGATCATTTTAAAGGTTAATATGCAAGTTATTGTCATAAAAAGTGTTTGAGGACCTGGGTCCTGCTCCAAGGGACATGTATCATTGCAAAAAAAGTTTTAAAAGCTGAAGTTTTTTTGTGAGCAGTGATTTTAATAATGCTTAAAGTGAAACAATAAAAGTGAATAATCCTTTAAATTTTGTACCTGGGGGGTTTCTATAGTATGCATGTATAGAAGAGTATGTTTCCCATTCTCAGAAAAGTCCCTGCACAAAATGGCATTTATAAAGGAAAAAAAGTAATTTAAAACTACTTGTGGCTATAATGAATTGTTGGGTCTCGGCAATACAGATAGAAGTTATTAAAAAAACAACAACATGGGCTCCCCTTAGTCCATTACCAGGCCCTTTGGGTCGATAAACGCTTATTGCGATTTTTTTTTACCAAAAATAGGTAGAAGAATATGTATCGGCCTAAACTGAGGAAAAAATATATTTTTATATATATTTTTGGGGGATATTTATTATAGCAAAAAGTAAAAAATATTATTTTTTCTCAAAATTGTCGCTCTATTTTTGCTTATAGCGCAAAAAATAAAAACCGCAGGGGTGATCAAATACCACCAAAAGAAAGCTCTATGTGTGGAAAAAAAAGGCCACCAATTTTGTTTGGGAGATATGTCACATGACTGCGCAATTGCCTGTTAAAGCGACGCAGTGCCAAATCGCAAAACCTGGCCGGGTCCCTTAGCTGCCAGGTCTTAAGTGGTTAATAAAGTGTAAGAGCACAGGCATACGAGTGCACCGTTAAAGGTACAGGATGATGCAATATATGCAGTTTGCCTGTGCTCTGGCACACAATGGCAAATAAAATACAGCAGCCTTAATGGTGAGCAGTTTCTTAGATCTTAGACATTCAAAGTACATTTTGGTAGGCCATAAGTGCATATCTGTATATGTCAAACTGTTTTTCACTACTAACAATAGGGGGCATTACAGTGGTCCAATATTTTCCAACATTTATCAGAGCATAGGAACACATAAAGCCCAAACGTGTCTCTTTTATGAAAATGTTATTATGTTAAAATAATTTTGCATTAAATGAATGCCATGGTCCAAAATGACTTATAAATCATTTTTCTTTTCTACAGATTCTGTTAACCTTACACTACATATCCAATCCACCCAAGAATATAAAAACATATCAAATGCAATTGCTTTCCTTAGAGGATCACTACTTCCAGGTAAGTTGGCATACTCCAGAAGCTATGCAAGCTGTAATTGTTTTTGTTGATACGAAATTCAAATCTATATAACAGTGATGTAATTATACTCGCATATTACAACTTGAACTGTATCATGGTCATGCTTAGAGCAAAAATAGAAATACAAATGTAAATATTTTTACTTAGAATGATTATATACAGTATGTGGTTGTATATATATTGTATATACACTGCATATATAAAAAAAAATTCTGTTTAAATATTTTATTGATAACAAACAGTACAGAGTAAAGTAACAAACATTTCTATGCGACATGATAAAGGAGATACAATGATGCATCCTGGACAAAGTGATTATAGACATGACATCAATAGCATCTGAGTGCAGCTAGCTTAAAAGCAAGTACTACATACTAGGGGAAATCGGAGCAGCGGAGTCAACTAGGAGCATGGTATAAAAAATATATATTTTTTTTTATGTAGACAGCATGCCAAAACACTTCTGGTTGTATCCAGGATACCTGAACTGTTGCTTGCTGTACGCGTTTAAATTATTATTGAATGCAATTTGGGTAGGAGATGGGTATTTCCTGCACCACATTCCGATGAATTAACAATAAGCCTTAGGCCCTGTACACATGATCAGACATGTCTTATGAAACTGGTCCGCAGACCAGTTTCATCAGACCAGTTTGATGGTGTGTACCCATCAGACCGTTGTCCGTCAGACCAAAGTTTTAAAACATGCTTTAAAACCTGTCTGATGGAATCTGTCCGTCGGACAGGTTCGATGGTTAGTACACAAAAGCATCCGACTAAAAACCTGCGCATGCTCAGAATCAAGTCAACGCATGCTAAGAAGCATTGAACTTCATTTTTTCATCACGTCGTTGTGTTCTACGTTTCTACGCGTTCTGGTCTGATCGGATTTTGGTCCGATGGTGTGTATGCACATCAGACCATCAGACAAGTTGAATGAATGAATGAATGAATGAAAACTTGTAGAGCGCGGCACATGCGAACTGAATCGCCTCTGGGCGCTTGTTGTTCCTGTCTCCTTTGATATCAAAAGAGAAAAGTCTTGACCTTTTTCCTAAATGCTAGGTGGTTCTCCTCCAACCGGATGTTGGTTGGTAAAGCGTTCCATAGTCTGGGACCTTGGATCGCGAATCTTCTTTCTCCTTTGGACTTGAAGTTGGCTTTCGGAACCTGGAGCAGGTTCTGATTCGTGGATCGCAAAACGCGATTTGGATTATGCGCTTTTATTATTTCGCATAAATAAAGGGGTGCATTCCCATAGACACATCTATGCGTAAGACAGAGAGCTTTAAAAGCAATTCTGTCTTTAACTGGCAGCCAATGAAGGGCTCTCAGTGAAGGTGAGATGGATTCCCAGGGTTTTTTCCCAGTCACAAGTCTGGCGGCCGTATTCTGAACGACTTGCAGACGAGCGATTTGGTACTTGGGGAGGCCGAGGTAAAGGGCGTTTGCATAATCCAGCCTGGAGTTTACAATAGCTCCCACCACGACCGCTAAATCTTCTTTGGGGATGAACGGAGTGAGTCTGCGTAGTAGGCGCAGTAGATGGTGAGATCCGCTGACTACTGACCCTATTTGAGCGTCCATTGTCATAAAGGAAGGTGAGATGGATTCAGAGTTGTCTGATGAAAATGGTCCGTTAGACAAGTATGTCTGATCGTGTACGCCAGTAGATGGTGAGCTATGACCGCTGACTCACTGAGCTCTCTATTGTGTACAGTTCTTATGTCTGCATATTTGTTGAAACATCATCATTGTAGGAAGGACAAATGATATGGTTATGTGGATTTCATTGTTAGTTGTTACTGTAATGAAGTCCTGCATTACTTCAAGGTTTATTGTGACCTCGTCCATGACCAGGCCACACGGCAGTAACTGACAATTCAGTCATGCAATGCTGTACAAAATTAAAGAGGTTGGTTTGTAGGTAACAGGGGCATCTTTAAGAGTCAGGAATGTGTGGGACTTTAGAGGTGCTAACGTTTCAAATTATGATTACTAGCACATTATTTTTACTCTTGCTATTTGACACTAGAATGTCAAAGTTAAAAAAAAATGTTATAAATATTGAAGTCTGAAACTGTATACACTGGATTATTGTATGAAGACTTATCTCATTTGACAGATTTGACATTCTTTGTGTGATACACTGTTCTTAAATATGCTATCAACAACTCCTGAAGAAGCTGCATATTTGTTGAAACATGTTGAGAAAGTATCATCATTGTAGCATAAAAAATGTTTATTTTACCCAGTTTTTGACAAATGATATGGTTATGTGTTTTTAACCATGATTTAATTTCATTTTAAATAAAAATTGTTAGTAACTTGTTACTTTATATGTGTATGTAATCTTGCTGTTCTAGCGCCTCTAAAGTCCTGCATTACTTCAAGGTTTATTGTTTAACTACTTGACCTCTGGAAGATTTACTCCCCTCCATGACCAGGCCACTTTTTGTGATACGGCACTGTGCTACTTTAACTGACAATTGCGCAGTCATGCAATGCTGTACAAAATTAAAGAGGTTGCAAACCTCCCTTTAATGTTTGTACCTATAGGTCAGCCTAGAATAAGGCTAACCTATAGGTACTATAAACATCTTCTAAAGATGCTGCCTGTGCCATTTCTTCAGGAGCATGTGCCGCCAGACAGCGCGGTGACGTGGCGCCGCCACGTCACCGTCACCAGGAAGTAAAACACTTCCATTCGACGCATGTGCGGACGGGTTCCCAGCAGACAGATTTTAAAGCATGCTTTAAAATCTGTCTGCTGGAAAAACCTGTCTGTCCGCCCGTACACACGATCAAATTTGTCTGCTGAAACGGTCCGTCGGACCGTTTTCAGCAGATAAATTCGATCGTGTGTGTGCGGCCTAACAGATAACTGCAGTTTCAATTTTACATATCCCTTTGGTTTTCCTTCCCAACACTGAGGTCCTTTGGATAGAGTAACTATGAATGTGGTTGGACCTTTCTTAAAGTGCATTGGGAGGTATCAATATATTTTAGTTAGAAAGGATTATGCCATTCATTAGTGGTCCCTTATCAAAGTACCTTGGTAGGCAAAGGACTTTTTCAGATTTTTAGCTGGATAGTCATGCTTAAGAAGATTCTTAAGAAGATTCTTACAGACCGGGGAAGGGGGGGGGGTATGGTTACTGGCAAACTAAACAGAAAGCAGTTCAAAATATGTGATGGGGCTAAAGGCACAAATTGAGAATGTCTGTTAAAGTCCAGGTATGCCAAAATGCTTGACCCAGTGGCTGCCACTGCTGGGAAAGCTAAAAGGGACTCTGTATATGGTTAAAAAGAAAGTAAGAGCAACTCCTTCTAAGTGTTGCATGAAAGCACTATCCTTTTTAAACAACAAAATGGGCGAATGGTGGACTACAATGCCCAGCATGACATGTGATGTACCACAAAAAACAAATGAAAAGTACAGCTGACTCCAATTGCAAGATAACCTTCCTCCTTATGCAAAGAACTAAAATGAACATATTTGGACACTACATATCCCCTCAGTTCGCAAATCATACATTAAGGAAGCAGTCTTATCTGATCATTCTATGGTCCTCCTCATCTTACAAGGACACTTCACTAGGCCACCACTAACGCACTGTAAACTTAACAAAACGATACTTAATGACCCCATCAGGGTTCTAGAACTTGAAAAAGCATTAAAGGAATACTTTCTCCTTAACAACGTGGAGGGAATCTTGGCCAAGACCGTATGGGCAGCCCACAAAGCAGGGATCCGAGAAAAGATGATACAGATAGCAACTCAAATTAAAAGAGAAAGATCCTCGGAAGTAAAGAAGCTGGAGAAGGACTTATCCCTTTATGCAAACTCCACAGAAAAGACCCCTCGAAGGTCTCTATAGCCCAACTTGATGCTTCCTGCATTGCCTTAAACCTGCAGCTTACGGTCAAGGCTGAGAAAACCATCCGTTGGAGTGGAGTGAAATTTTATCAACATAAAGACAAGATGGGCTTGATGTTGGCCACTAAACTATCCCCAAAATTACGATCCTTAAAGCGGAGGTTCACCCTAAATATAGTCTTTCTCATGTGATCCAGTATACTGGCGTCAGTGCCAGTATGCTGTTTTTTTTTTTAAATCCCCCACTTACTGTATTATCTTCAATTTTAATACAGCCTATACAGCCCGTCACGAAAATACCCGATTTAGGACTCGGGTAATCTCGGCGAAATGCGGCGCCTGTGCACAGACCTAGGAGCTAACTGCGCAGGCGCCGTATTTCTCCGAGTCCTATTCTGGCTTTTTTCGGAGGGCGTGACGCGCCATAGCCGTAGGACTCGGAGAAATACGGCGCCTGCGCAGTCAGCTCCTAGGTCTGTGCACAGGCGCCGCATTTCGCCAAGATTACCCGAGTCCTAAATCGGGTATTTTCGTAAGATGTGACGCGCTATACTGGCGCCATCCACCACGGGGAAAATACATTTAAATTGAAGATAATACAGTAAGTGGGGGATTTAAAAAAAATAAAAAAACAGCATACTGGCGCTAACGCCAATATGCTGGATCACATGGGAGAGATTATATTAAGGGTGAACCACCTCTTTAACGCTCCTGAAAATTTGACTAAAGGACGGGTCCACAACCCTAAATACCCAACACATTTTACAAACATTCCAGACATTCTACACCAAATTATACCAGGGAGAAAACATAATAATTAAGTACAAAATAATTTCCCTTTTAGATGAATTTCCTATCCCCACTTTAAAAAATGATATAATGGAAGCCCTATACTACAAGATTTTTTCAGAAAATCTGGCCCTACGTCTAGCCAAATTCTTCAATTCTAAGTGGAAGGGGGACCCAGTAAATGGCCATCTCAATGTGGCATTCATTTAATTTATCCCTAAGCCAGACAGAGACTCAGAACTAGTAGAGAACTACAGGCCCATATAATTGATTAACAACGATTTTAAAATACTGACCAAAATCTTAGCAAATAGAGTAGGTTACTTTATAAACCGCTATATACACAAAGACCAAGTAGGGTTCCTCCCAGAAAGACAAGGCCCGACCAAGTTACGCAGGGTATAGTTTCAATCCTTCAATCCGGGTTGGACGGAGGCCCCCCAGGGGGGTCTGCTGCTATTGTTGGACCTTCAGAAGGCCTTTAATTCACTATCTTGGCCGTACCTCTTTGGGGATT
Source organism: Rana kukunoris (assembly GCA_029574335.1). Classification (NCBI taxonomy): domain Eukaryota; kingdom Metazoa; phylum Chordata; class Amphibia; order Anura; family Ranidae; genus Rana; species Rana kukunoris. The sequence goes on from CM056052.1 coordinate 199,272,153, forward strand.
CGGAGAGACCTTCTTGGGGCTATTGGGATTTCTATACTCTAACCCAGAGGCTAGGACTGCAGGGCTACTACTCTGACCCCATCAAAATCTCCAGGGGAACTGATCTTCGCTCTAGCAATCAAAACCTTATCAACAGCAATTAGATCTAATCCAATTAGATCTAATACAAACATCAACATCTAATGTGGACAAACCAATCACAATTGTGCACTATTCGCTGATGACCTCACATCTGTAAACTGCTGGAATCTTTTGCGAGCATCTCGGGACTACAGGTTAACCTGACCAAATTCCAAGCAATAAACATCTCCCTCAAACCTCTCGAATTTAAATGGAGTGACTGATCAATCCGATATTTAGGAACAAACCTCATTCCCAAGATCGATCAATTATACCAGGCAAATTTTCCTTCCATGTATCACAAACTGGAAACTGACATCAAAATCTGTTTCCAATACCAGTTATCTTGGCTTGGTAGAATTCACTCTATCAAGATGACTCTACTACCTTGACTCCTCTACCTGTTTAGATCACTCCCTGTTTCGATAAGAAGAGATTACCTCAAATCATTCCAAGGGAAAATTATCAAATGTATCCAGGGGAAAAAGGGTATAGGCTAGCCCAACGCATTCTCTACAATCCCAAATCGCAAGGGGGGCTAGCCCTCCCCAACCTGTTTAGATATTATCAGTCAACAAGGCTCGCCCAGTTATCTACGGTCTATTTTAGATATAAGAAGTCTGACTGGATTCACAGAAAGGCAGGCGGTCCAGACACTTACTCTAAACTATCTCCTATGGTGCCCACGAAAATCTAGATTTTGCCTAAAGTTATGGGATTACATAAGGCACCTTCCAGCACTGACATCTGAAATATGGCCTCTAGCGCACATATTCCACAATTCAAACCAGGCATGGACATCAAATCATTCCAGTGGTGGCTGGAATGTACCGTATTGATCACTACTTCTCTATTGCAGGCCCCATATCCCTGAAGCATTGTATAAACAAACTAGACCTAGCCAGGGCTTTTTTCAGGTGGAACTTGGGGGAACTCTTGGTGCCTGCTCTCCACAATTACTTGTAAACACAGAAGTCTGTTTTTTGTGTTTACAAGTGAAAGCTCTGCACTCTGTGTGTAACCCCCCGAACCCCTGCACCCTTTAAAACCCTCCTACTGTTTGTGAAATATGACCTGGGTCGTGGTTGGGTTCCTGCACATATTTTCTGAGAAAAAAGCTCTGGACCTAACAAAACTATGAGCGTTGGTGTGGCCAAGCAATGGAGCAGAAGGGTGGTATATCTATTACTTACACATTACTTTCCAAACCCACCTCCAAATTCCCATACATGGAAGCATGGGAAAAAGACCTACAGGAAATCTGGGACCTGGAGGATTGGCATAAAGCGGAAATGAGGGCCTTCAAAGGCATAATGGACATACTGTATCCTTAATAGAAGCCAACCTGAAAGTGATTACAAGATGGTATCTTGTACCCTCCAGACCCCCAAGTAGTACTGCTAAGCGCCCCCATTCCAAAACTTTCCCAAATAAACCAAACAATGTATCCTCTTTATGCTTCTGGGAGTGAAAATCACCATTGTCAAATCATGGAAACGAGCCATAGTGGCTCTCCTCCTCCTGCCAAGAGAAAGATATTGTGGATCATGACCCAAGAAAAAATCAGCTCAGTACTAAATACAACCAAAACATTTGAAGCAACATGGGAACCCTGGGCTAGTCACGTAGGATCCGCTCTCATTCCTGGCATCAAAACAAAATACGTGGGTAGATTTCCCTGAAATCTGGCACCTCCTCTTCCTTCCCTCTCTTTCTTATACTTTCTTTTCCCCTCTACACTTTTCTGTTTTATTATGAAGTTGAAGATAGCAAAAGTTCAATCTCTAATTTTGTTTAGTTTGAGCCTTTACCAATATCACAATCTCAGGCCTTAACGGGCTATCACTGGACTTAATTCTGGAGACTCCCTAAATTGCACTGTTTGTAATATCCTTAATTTTGTTGCTCAGCATAGGATTCCTCTGCAATTCTGGAAACCACTGTAATTTCCAAGTTGCAAAGCCAGACATCAAGACTATGGGCACTTAATGCTATCACCCATGCCAGTCGCTTCCTGACACAGTATGCACCCATAAGGGGTGTCAGGAACGACAAACGATTAAGTGTCTGCGCTTTATATGGCCCCTTCCACACGGGAACGGATACGGTTTCAGCGGTCCACCAGCTCAGCAGGAGATCTCTCCGCTGACCTCCAATGAGCCGGCAGATGACAGGTCCCTCTCTGCTCACTTAGCGGGGAGGTGCTTTCCAGCACCGCTGTCTCCTATGGAGAGATCGGATGAAAACGGTCAGCATGTCCGTTTTCATCAGATCTCACCTGGACCGATCACCATCTGTCTGATTTTAGCGGATCAGATCAGGTCGGATGTCAGCTGACATCCGACACTCCATAGAGATGTATGGAGTGGCTGTTCAGGTCCGCCGAAAAAAAACTGACAGGCAGACCTGAACGGCCCAACCGTTTGAAAGGGGTCTATGTCTCTATTTGCCCAGAACACAGGAAGTAGTCCTATTCTATTGCCTGAATTATGCTGAGTGATACATGTTTATTCAGATAACAAGCTGTCTTAATCCAATGTTCTAACCTTTTGTGATTTGGTTGTCATCTCATGTAATTTGCTGATTTTTCAATAATTATTTTGAAAGTTAAAAAATTACAAGGGGAGCCTGCTTTGTTTCTGGTGCACTTCGCTGATGTAAAGAAGAAACATTTTTTTTTTCAGTCACTCATCATTGTCTATAAAAATTATTTTTAAGTGACTAAATGTGCAGTGAGGTAGAAACACTTTTGTACATGTAGCAATTTGCATAAATGTTCGCTTAGAGGACATTTGTCTCCTTAAATATAAATAGACTTTATTACTCATATGAATATAACTAATATCTACATACTAATTATATAACTCCTTCTAATGCATTTTCATGTACACTACTAAATTAGATAGTATTCTAATGGTTTTCATCCCCACTATTTAAAGGATATTTATCTTTATAATATATATAATGGAGGAACACAGTGGAACATTCATTGAAATATGCATTTTTTTAAGGAAAAAAAATCGCAATGCTAAAACTTTTTTTATATGATATGTTTCTAAGCAAATAAAACTGTAAAGAGATACAGTATATGCACATTTTTCTATCAGGAGCCATTTATTTTCATTATCTGCCCATTCACTTTATTCCTTGTTGTGAGTAGGGATGAGCTTCGTGTTTGAGTCGAGCCCATGTTCGACTCGAACATCGTCTGTTCGACCGCTCGTCGAAATACTAACAATACGGGTCATTCGTGCCAAATTCAAGTGACGCGCCATGGCCCAAAATTCACTGCGGCATTGCGTGCTGTTGATTGGCCAAGCATGCACTATGACCCGCATGCTTGGCCAATCACAGCGTGCAAAAAACGGAGAGCCATAAATGGCCAAAGCCAGGGTGGCTTTGGCCAATTATGGCTCAGGGCTTTAGCACACGCCCCACACTATAAAAGGCCGCTTGCAGGGCGGCCTCGTGTTGTGTGTTCCGGGCTTGTTCCAGATCAGACACAGAGAGCGAGAGATTGTCTTTTTTTCCAGCTAGATAGAGCAGGTAGGCTAGTCAGTTAAATTTACAGTGTGTAGAGGATATATATACATCCCAGAAGTTGTACATATACAGTATACACTGTATAGTTTAGTTAGATTAGTTCTTCCTAATCTGTCAGGCAGTTGATTGAGCTACCTGCAGTGTTCTCATGTGTTGTATTGTCCGTGTGCTCCGTGCACCTAAACCAACTTGCTGTATACTGCAAGTTTGCTCATTACTAAGTTATTTCCCTATCCACATTTATTTGCCATGCTGTTACCGACATTTTGAAGCCATTTGCAGCCCTCTAGCCTTTTCCCTTAGTCTTTTAGAGACATTTTAGTCGTCAAAAGTCTGGGTCCCCCTTGACTTCCATGGGGTTCGGGGTCAAGTTCAGGTCAAGTTCGGGTCCCGAACCCAGACTTTTTTCCGAAGTTCGGCCGAACCCGCCGAACACCAACATCCAGGTGTCCGCTCAACTCTACTCATTACTTTGCAACTAAACCGACTTGGTGCATAGTGCAAGTGTGCTCATTACTTTGCACCTAAACACACTTGGTGCATAGTGCAAGTGTGCTCATTACTTTGCAACTAAACCCACTTGGTGCATAGTGCAAGTGTGCTCATTACTAGGGTTGAGCGAATCCGAACTGTAAAGTTCGGGTTCGTACCAAACTTTTGTTTTTTTTGGACACAAACCCGAATAATTTGCTGGAAGTTATGGTTTCGGTTAGGAGTTCGGCAACGTAATGGCGGGCTGCATGGCAGCCAATCGCCATTTGTTTTACTTGTGTGACCTAGAAGCCATCACAGCCATGCCTACTAATGGCATGGCTGTGATTGGCCAGTGCAGCATGTGACCCAGCATGTGACCCAGCCTCTATATAAGCTAGAGGCACACAGCGCAGCTTGTCACTCTGCACTCTGCTTTAGTTAGGTTAGGGAAAGGCTGCTGCTGCTGTCAGGGAGAGATTTAGATAGGAGTCAGACTGTCCTGCTTCAGAAACACCAGCACTGCATATGTCACTATGAGATACTCTGCAAAATAGGTTAGGAGAAGGTTCCTGTTTGTGCTTGTAGGGAATAGAAATATAGGAGTCTGTCTTGTTTCTAAAATCTAATTACACCAGCACTGCATTTATTACTGTGAGATACTCTGCAAGATAGGTTAGGGGAAGCTTCCTGTTTGTGCTTGTAGGGAATAGAAATATAGGAGTCTGTCCTGTTTCTAAAATCTAATTACACCAGCACTGCATATGTTCCTGTGCGATACTCTGCAAGATACATTAGGGCAGGGGTCTCCAAACTTTTTAAACAAAGGGCCAGTTTACTGTCCTTCAGATTTTAGGGGGGCCGGACAGTGGTCAGTGGGAATAAAAAATAAATGAAAGTTATAGTGCCGGTAGTCAGTAGGTGGAATAGTGCCCCATAAAAGGTATTATTTATAGGAATAGTGCCCCATTGTTGGTGCCATAGGGAGGAAAAATACACCATCATTGGTGTCAGTGGGAGGAATAGTGTCCCATCATTGGTATTAGTGGGAGGAATAGTGTCCCATCATTTGTGTCAGTGGGAGAAATAGTGTCCCATCATTTGTGTCAGTGGGATAAATAGTGCCCCATCATTGGTATCAGTGGGAGGAATAGTACACCATCATTGGTATCAGTGGGAGGAATAGTGTCCCATCATTGGTATCAGTGGGAGGAATAGTGTCCCATCATGTGTGTCAGTGGGAGAAATAGTGTCCCATCATTGGTGTCAGAGGAAGGAATAGTACACCATCCTTGGTATCAGTGGGAGGAAATGTGCATCATCGCCCGTATCATTGGGAGGAATAGTGCTTCATATCTGTAGGAGGAATTCCCAAGGGCTGGATAAAGGCATGCATAAGTCCACATCAGGCCCTGGGGGCCACAGTTTGGAGACCACTGCTTTAGGGGAAGGTTCCTGCTTGTCAAGATTATTTTTTTTTTTTTTTTATGTTATTTTAAGTTATTTCCCTATCCACATTTATTTGCCATGCTGTTACCGACATTTTGAAGCCATTTGCAGCCCTCTAGCCTTTTCCCTTAGTCTTTTAGAGACATTTTAGTAGTCAAAAGTCTGGGTCCCCCTTCCATGGGGTTCGGGGTCAAGTTCAGGTCAAGTTCGGGTCCCGAACCCAGACTTTTTTCCGAAGTTCGGCCGAACCCGCCGAACACCAACATCCAGGTGTCCGCTCAACTCTACTCATTACTTTGCAACTAAACCCACTTGGTGCATAGTGCAAGTGTGCTCATTACTTTGCAACTAAACCCACTTGGTGTATACTGCAAGTGTGCTCATTAGTTTGCACATAAGGCTATTGTTATTTTTTATTAAAAAAAATAGCTTTATTACAACTTTAAGAAAGAAAACTATTGAAGAAATCCTATCTAAGAATTGGTAAGCTGTGACATAATAAATGTTTGCTTCTGGGTTTAATACTGTTTTAAGAGTTATGCATATACAATATGTTATATGATGTTTTTCCAGGATCATGCTTGAGGTGACAAATCTTAACTTCATGCTTTACTCTTTTTACACTTGGGCTAACAATTCCAGATATCAGTCCATTTGTATCTCTTTTGTTTACCTCCAATCAAGCCATGATCTGCTTGTTTACCTCCAATCAAGAGAAGGTTACTGGGCTCTACATACACAGTCATAGTCTAAAAAACATTCTATTCTCACATGTAGCTGTAAATAAATCATTTTGAAAGGCTTTAAAGTTTAATTATATCAAAAATCTGCTCTACCTAAAACACCAAATGTCCTGGCTCTGTAACTGAAATGTTTTCTCAAACATCTAGTCCAAAAAGATGTGTAGCACAAGCCTTTGTTGTATCTTTGCACTTGTAAAGAGGCATTAGCGAAATGTTGAGTTCAGTTGCTGCTTCTATAAGGGTGAACTGCACATGGTTCAACAAAGTATTGCACTTGTCCCTGTTTTTCAAAGTTCAATCTCTAAATTTGTTTAGTTTGAGCCTTTACCAATATCACAACCTTAGGCCTTAACAGGCTATCGCTGAACTTAATTTTGCAGACTCCCTACAGTACATTGCACTGTTTGTGGTATCCTTAATTTTGTAGCTCAGCATAGGATTCTTCCGCAATTCTGGAAACCACTGTAATTTCCAAGTTGCGAGGCCAGACTGAGGGCAATTAATGCTATCACCCATGCCAGCCGCCTCCTGGCACAGTATGCAGCTATAAGGGGTGTCAGGAGTGACAAACGATCAAGGTGTCTGCGCGTTATATGGCCCCTTCCACACAGGGACAGATCTGCTTGCAGCGGTCCGCCAGCTCAGCAGGAGATCTCTCCGCTGAGCCGGCGGATGACAGGTCTCTCTCTGCTCACTGAGTGGGGAGGAGCTTGTCCAGTGCCACTGTCTCCTATGGAGAAATCGGTTGAAAATGGACAGCATGGACGGATGGTGACGTATCACCATCCATCTGATTTTAGCGAATCAGATCGGGTCGGATGTCAGCTGACATGTCACTGCTGACATCCGATGCTCCATAGAGATGTATGGGGCAGCCGTTCAGGTCTGCCGAAAAAACTGACAGGCCCAACCGTTTGAAAGGGGCCTATGTCTCTGGTAGTCCAGAACACAGGAAGTAGTCCTAGAATAGGACTACTTCCTGTATTCTGGTCTACCAGTGTATGTAAACACAGTACATGAGTTTTTGACAATTTATTAAATTTTTTGATTTTTTATTAAAAATAAAAAACAAAGTCCGCCAGTGTAGATCCATTATCAATCACTCCACACTGCCGGACCTGAAAACCTTAAAAAAAAAAAAAAAAAAAACTCTGGTCTCATCAAAGGCCAACTGCCTGTTTCTCCATCTGACATTTCTTAAATAGCTAAGGGGTGGAGTCACCAGATGATGTCAACATGTGAAAAAATCGACCCAGCATTTGTGATTTGAATATTAGCCATCACAAAGGTGCGTAATATGTTTATTTTCTAGGATCATTAGCTTTAATGGTAATACTGCAATATTTTTGTGAAAATACATGTATTAGGCTAATTATGGTGAGGGCTGGTTCTGCAAGTTTTTTTTTTATAAATAGACCCCTAGGTGTCATTACAGCACAGTCTTTATGAGGATCAGTAGCTGCAGATACTAGAGAATAATGTCTATCTCAGTTAACAGTACAGTACAATAAGCTACTTTATTTCATGTCTGCAAAAATATGACCGTGAAGTCAAGGGTGGGTCTGGGTATAAAGCCAGACAGCTGGAGGGATATCTAGGCTGGCAGCACAAATGAGTGGGTGAAGGTTTCCCAGGTTTGTTAAAATGGGTTGATGGTTGGAGACCAAGGGCCAACCCAGTTATAGATTAATATTCTAGTTACACTGGGGTCTCAAACTGGTGTCCCTCCAGCTGTTGGTAAACTACCATGACTAAGTCCAATGACTGAGGCTGGCAGTTACAAGCATGACTCCTACAGGCAGAGGCATGATGGAACTTGTAGTTTTGCAACAGTTGGAGGGCTGCCAGACCCTGCCAGACCCTGCACTATTCAAACAGTGCTCTTCACAGTGGCTGCTGGAGAAGCTATTTGCTATTGGGATCCTGCCTGGCTGCCTGCAAGCCTAATCAACCTGAGTGCCAGAGGGTAGTAAACAGGACTACCTATATTCTCTTTGCATATCCAGAAGTCCAGGGGATTGGGGATTGTGGAAATGAAAGGGATCGTGGTAAAAGTAGTTAAAGGAGCCCACAACTTTATTTGAGCATAGTGAGTCAAGAGGCACTCTGCTACAATATCATGCACCATGGAACAGTCTAAATGCTTGATGCCAGAAGAAACTGGGAACATAGAAAAAAGGAAATATTGGCAAATCTGTTTCAAGGGCTTTGTCTTCTTAAATATAATTTGGATCTGAAGAAGTTGAATAGCATATTGGGATCACATGTGAGTACTTATCTTATTGCAGGTCCTAATTCTTTTCTAAAAAGTAGAACTGCTAAATTAAGTAATCACAATTTTAAATGTTAAAAACAACGCTTTTTTTCTTTGTTGGCAAACTTCACTTTAAAATCGTTGTAGTAATGGGGTAATTAATTAAGAAGCCACATGCTAAAGAAGAGACATAACAGTAAACACATGTCAGAAGTTTTATTGCAAAGGAATATAGAAGACAAAGGCAGAATTCCATCAAGCTTTTTCATTAGTATTGCGCTTTTGTGATTCTGCAGCAGTATTATTCTTCCATCAATATTTACCTGGGGTTAAAGCCTACTGCCAACTGGCTGTAATTATTTGCAGCAGACTGTGTTTAAAATAAAAAGAAGAGAATAGAAGAGATTTACATAGTGCTCATTAAGAAGTCATAGAAGGGTTAATGGTTGTATCAATATGCAGGGGTGGCAATATAACTTTAGATGTCTTGTTTCTTTTTAAAAATAAATTTAAGTATCAGTGTATATTTAAAGCAGTGCGGAATATATATTTCCTGGGATTGTTTGACCTTTTATCATCTTCAGTCTAACTAACTTAGTGAAAGCTGCAATTTTGGCAAGCCAGTTCATATAGCCCATGTAATGGTCATAGTATTAAATCCTGTTTTCTAAGATTACCTGGGACATGCAAACTGTATCAGCATATTCTGAATCAACCCAAGGAGTGCATCTAAACGGAATATACTGTATCTAGCATAGACCAAGCAGAAGCGCTTGCACATATACCCAAACCGTTTTTTAGTATATTTGTAAATTAAAGAATCTTCCAGATGTCCTTTTTATAGTGAGTCCAAACTTCATGGGGGAAAATGCCACATCCACCATGTGTGCTTATGATCATATTTTTAGGAAGAAAAATATCACTTCAATCTTGTTTACTTATAACCCTGTTTTTGGGCATATAGACTAACAATATGGAATGTCTGGAATACTACAGGTGTGACATAATACAGTTATCATGCTTCATATTACATTTCAAATGATCGCTGGCTTGAGTTATTTTGCTATTTTTGGGGAAGCGCTGTCTTATCATGTCTATTTTACTAAAATATATTATTTATATTTAAAAATAGAATATCAGTCTCTGCTTGTTAGGCAGGTCTGATCCTAGCGCTCTATGGTGGTGTAGTTTATAAAATGTGAATGGGTTTATGCAGAAGAGCAGCTATTATAACAAAGTAAATATAAGAGGATATGTTTCTGAGAAGTGAGAAACATTAACAGCGCTGTATGGGTTAATTTAGGGTACGTGTGAGCCCAAATATACCCAAATCTGCTATTATTAATAAGTGAAAATCACATAAAAAAATCATTCATATAATCAATGTTAAATGAAGTGTAGGTGATATTGTCCATCAACAACAGCAGCATTGATATGAATGTCGCATAATATTATCAAAAAAAACATCAGCAAAGTCTCTTAATCATTGTTACGTCCTTAGTGAGGGGTTAATCTTGAGTGTATCACTGTACTTTTTCCACAAACGTCTCCCTTAGGAGTTCTACTCACCAGATTTAGGTGGTATGAATCGCCTGTAAAGATTAGTGGTTGAGTCAAGTCTCCTTCTCAGATCAGGTTTCCTCTTTCCTTTCAATCTCCACTGAACATCCAATAGTCCTCCACGGGATCAGTTATATGGTATTCATAGGAACATTTCATGAGTGGTCTGTTTTGTTGATTCCTCTTGTTTTTGGGTTTGTGGACTGCGTGTGAAGAAATCAGGTGACCATATACGTAACAATCTGATCAAAAGACTCTTCACAGAAATCTTACAATGAGATCGCATCTGCTGAAGTGCTGATTCGTGTGAACCACTTGGAAAATTATGTCACACTTTTTCAAGGCAGCAACTGTCAAATCTTAAAGCGGAGTTCCACCCTTAAAATCACTTTGTTTCATTACATCCAGCATACTGGCGTCAGCACGTACTTACTTTATATAAAATCATTGAATTTCAGGCGCACCGCGGAATGTCGCCGCTATAAGGCGTCACGCCTTCTGGAAACAGCCGATTAGCATTCGGCTTTTCTCGGCGCCTGAGCACAGACCCAGGAGCTGACTGCGCAGGCGCCGAAAATAGCCGGTCCTAGTTCGGGTTTTTTCGGAGGGCGTGATGCGGCTATATACGGCGCCTGCGCAGTCAGCTCCTGGGTCTGTGCGCAGGCGCCGAGAAAAGCCGAATGCTAATCGGCTGTTTCCGGAAGGCGTGACGCCTTATAGCGGCGACATTCCGCGGTGCGCCTGAAATTCAATGATTTTATATAAAGTAAGTACGTGCATTAAAAAAAAAAGAAAAAACAGCATACTGGCGCTGACGCCAGTATGCTGGATGTAATGAAACAAAGTGATTTTAAGGGTGGAACTCCGCTTTAATAAATGAACATAGGGGGTTATTTGTGAAAGGCAAATCCACTTTGCACTACAAGTGCAAAGTGCCCTTGAAATTGCACTGAAAGTGCCTTTGGAAGTGCAGATCTGAGAAGGAGACTTGACTCAACCACTAATCTTTACAGGCGATTCATACCACCTAAATCTGGTGAGTAGAACTCCTAAGGGAGATGTTTGTGGAAAAAGTACAGTGATACACTCAAGATTAACCCCTCACTAAGGACGTAACAATGATTAAGAGACTTTGCTGATGTTTTTTTGATAACATTATGCGACATTCATATCAATGCTGCTGTTGTTGATGGACAATATCACCTACACTTTATTTAACATTGATTATATGAATGATTTTTTTATGTGATTTTCACTTATTAATCAAAGCAGATTTGGGTATATTTGGGCTCACACATACCCTAAATTAACCCATACAGCGCTGTTAATGTTTCTCACTTCTCAGAAACATATCCTCTTATATTATTTATATTAATTTATATTATAGGCCAGGGCTCAAAATTTCAAGTCCTGAGCTACTAGCCAGGCCTCAAGGCGTACTCGCCACCAGTTGCCACGCCCAACCCCTACCATGCCCCACCCCTAATCCCGCCTCTAGACACGCCCTCATAAATCTCATGAAATTACACTTAAATGTTTTATGAAGAATTAAGTTATAAAATAAATATTAACAACAACTTTATCCGTGCCCAAAAATGCAGCCTGCCCATGTCTACCAGTGCAGCAAAATGTCCCCATATTGCAGCCAGGAGTTCCCCCACAATTACAGCCAGGAGTCCCCCCACAATTGCAGCCAGGAGTTCCCCCCACATTGCAGCCAGGAATCCCCCCACATTACAGCCAGGAGTTCCCCCCACATTACAGCCAGGAGTTCCCCCCACATTACAGCCAGGAGTTCCCCCTACAATTGCAGCCAGGAGTTCCCCCCACATTGCAGCCAGGAGTCCCCCCACATTACGGCCAGGAGTCCCCACATTGCAGCCAGGAGTTCCCCCCACATTACAGCCAGGAGTTCCCCCCACATTGCAGCCAGGAGCCCCCCCCCCACATTGCAGCCAGGAGTCCCCCCACATTACAACCAGGAGTTCTCCCCGCATTACAACCAGGAGTTCCCCCCACATTACAACCAGGAGTTCCCGCCACATAGCAGCCAGGAGTTCCCCCCACATAGCAGCCAGGAGTTCCCCCACATTGCAGCCAGGAGTCCCCCCACATTGCAGCCAGGAGTCCCCCCCACATTACAGCCAGGAGTTCCCCCCACAATTGCAGCCAGGAGTTCCCCCCACAATTGCAGCCAGGAGTTCCCCCCACAATTGCAGCCAGGAGTTCCCCCCACATTGCAGCCAGGAGTTCCACCCCACATTGCAGCCAGGAGTTCCCCCCACATTGCAGCCAGGAGTTCCCCCCACATTGCAGCCAGGAGTCCCCCCACATTGCAGCCAGGAGTCCCCCGACATTGCAGCCAGGAGTCCCCCCACATTGCAGCCAGGAATCCCCCCACATTACAGCCAGGAGTCCCCCCACATTGCAGCCAGGAGTCCCCCCACATAGCAGCCAGGAGTCCCCCCACATAGCAGCCAGGAGTTCCCCTACATAGCAGCCAGGAGTCCCCCCACAGACATTGAAGGCAAGCTCAAAATTTAAAAGAATGATGGTCACCTCAGTCCAGACCCCCCCCCTCCCCAATACAGAGTCATCTTAGTTGTTTCTTACTTTGTACACATAGACAGTATAGTTCTTCTCCACACACCCTATAGGCAGGCTCAGGCAGGCTCCTCGTGTCTTGTCCTTTTTTTTTTGCAGTTACAGTTGCAGACAGCTCATGCGAGTCCTCCCCTCTCTGTCTCAGTGAGTCACCTCTCTCCCCCCGGCATGACGTCATGCGGCGCACGCCGGGAATAATCCAATCAAATCCTCGATAGGGGGGGGGGGGGCGAGAGGAAGCTCACAGGAGGAAAGGGAGCCAGAACAGAGGAGCGCAGTCGGCACACAGTAAAGTCAGTGCCAGTGTGCCCCCCTCCTGTTAAACTTGGTAGCGCCAGGGTCACTCGCCCCTCCCGCCCCTGCCTTGTACCGGCCCTGCTACCAGCTAACTAGATAGCCTTTGGGAGGAGGATAGGGGTGGTCCCGGGCGGCGCGCTGTCCAATCTGCTGCTAGCCTGTGAAGGGACAGCACAGCACGGCAGCTTAGCTGAATAACTGTGAGTGTCTGAGCGGCACTCGCACAGGACATAAATCTCCTCGCCATTGGCAAGGAGGCAAGCACAAATTTTGAGCCCTGTTATAGGCTAATCACTTTAGTGTAATTTTTGACTTGGCACAGGACTTCCATAATGTATATATTATCCAATACAAAATAACCACTTTTTGACCGCCTCATGTAGGTGTACGGCTCTACTGTTCATGTATCTAACCGATCCAGCCCTTCCAGGTAGGAGGCACCCATGGTGCACCCCCTGCGCTGACTGAGATGTAAATAGTCACAGCACAAGCCAGCAAGTGCTTCCCAATGATTGACCACCAGCACCCACTCATTAGTGAGGAGGAAGACAGAACAGAGTTCTGTCAATGTAAACAATACAGAGCTCTGTCCTGTCAGCAGGGATGTGGTGGTTTTTGTTTCCCTGCAAAGCACGGCATAAGAACCAGTAGATCCCTTAGCAGCTCAAAGTACACACATATGAACTTTGGTTAGGCACAAATGTAACCCTTTAATCACCTTATAAGTTAACCCCTTCCCAGCCAGTGTCATGAGTACAGTGATTTTTTTTATTGGGTATGTTTTATAGCAGAAAGTACAAAATATTGTTTTTTTAAAACTAAAAGGCCGCGTACACACGATGAGATATGTCCGCTCAAACTTGTCCGACGGACAGTTTAGAGCGGACATGTCTCATCGGATTTTGGTCAAAGCATGTTTTAAAATTTGTCCGCCGGTCAGACATGTCCGCTAGCCCATACACACGATCGGATTTGTCCACTGAACTGGTCCATCGGACCAGTTTCAGCGGACAAATTCGATCGTGTGTACGCGGCCTAAGTCTTTCTTTCATTTATCGCATTATACATAAAAAAAAAAAAAAAAATCAGTGGTGATAAAATACAACCAAAAGACTTGTCTATTTGTGTGAAAAAAAAAATTATGTCAATTTCATTTTGGTACAGTGTTGCACAACAGCACAATTGTCAGTTAACCACTTGACCACTGGGCACTTAAACCCACTTAATAACCAGACCAATTTTCAGCTTTCGGTGCTCTCACATTTTGAATGACAATAACTCGGTCATACAACACTGTAACCAAATGAAATTTTTGTCCTTTTTTTCCCACAAATAGAGCTTTCTTTTGGTGGTATTTTATCACCTCTGCGGTTTTTATTTTTTTCGCTATAAATGAAAAAAGAACGAAAATTTTGTAAAAAAAATAATTTTTCTTCATTTCTATTATAACATTTTGCAAGGGTAATTTTTCTTCATAAACTTGGCCTAAAATGTATACTGCTACATATCTTTGGTAACAAAACAATTTTTTTTAGATATTATTTAGTCTGGGTGAAAGTTATAGGCTCTAAAAGCTATGGTACCAATTACTGAAAATTGCTCAATTTGATCACATCTGATGTACTGACGGCCTCTCTCATTTCTTGAGACCCTAACATGCCAGAAAAGTACAAATACCCCCCAAATGACCCCTTTTTGGAAAGAAGACATTCCAAGGTGTTTAGAAAGAGGCATTGTGAGTTTTTTGAAGTTGTCATTTTTTCCCACAATTCTTTGTAATATCAAGATTTGTTTCATTTTTATTTCCTTTCCACAACATTTTCATATTAGCAGGTTATTTCTCACACACAGCATATGCATACCACAAATTACACCCCAAAACACATTCTGCTATTCCTCCCGAGTATGGCGATACCACATGTGTGAGACTTTTACACAGCACAGCACCATAAGGCGTTCTGGAGCACCCAGACCAATTCTGACATTTCTCTCCTACATGTAAAAATCATCATTTATTTGCTAGAAAATTACATAGAACCCCAAAACATTATATATGCTTTTTTAGCAAAGACCCTAGAGAATACAATGGCGGTTGTTGCAACTTTTTATCGCGCATGGTATTTGCACAGCAATTTTTCGAACACATTTTTTTTGGAAATAAAACAGTTTTGTGCTTTAAAAAAAAAAAAAAACATTAAATTTAGCCCAATGGTTTTGCATAATATGAAAGATGAAGGTACGCCGAGTAAATACCCAACATGTCACCCTTCAATATTGCACACGCTCGTGGAATGGCGCCAAACTTCGCGACTTAAAAATCCCCATAGGTGACGCTTTAAATATTTTTACTGGTTACATCATTTTAGTTGGAGAGGAGGTCTAGGGCCAAAATGATTGCTCTCGCTCTAACGTTCGCAGCGATACCTCACATGTGTGGTTTGAACACCGTTTTCATATGTGGGCGGGACTTACGTGCTTGTTCGCTTCTGTATACGAGCACGCGGGAACAGGGGCGCTTTAAGTTTTTTGTTTTTTTTTATTGTTCATTTTACTTTATTTATTTTAGTTTGACACCTTTTTACCCAAAAATAAATGTTTTGATTACTTTTATTCCTATTACAAGGAATGTAAACATCCCTTGTAATAGGAATATAGCGTGACAGGTCCTCTTCAGTGAGATATGGGGTCAATAAGACCCCACATCTCACCTCTAGGCTGGGAAGCCTGACAAAAAAATGACCGCAGGGAGTATTGCGCAGGGAGTATTGCGCAGGGAGTATTGCGCAGGGGTACTGCAGAGTATTGTTCAGAGTACTGCAGAGTATTGCGCAGGGGGTACTACAGAGTATTGTTCAGAGTATTGTTCAGAGTATTGCGCCTGGGTACTGCAGAGTATTGCGCCGGGGTACTGCAGAGTATTGTTCAGAGTATTGCAGAGTATTGCGCCGGGGTACTGCAGAGTATTGTTCAGAGTATTGCAGAGTATTGCGCCGGGGTACTGCGGAGTATTGTTCAGAGTATTGCAGAGTATTGCGCCAGGGTACTGCAGAGTATTGCGCCGGGGTACTGCAGAGTATTGCACCGGGGTACTAGGGGTGTCAACTATAATCGCTGCATCGGTGCATCGCGATTCGGGGGCCCCCGATGCGGAACCGATGCATGCGACTGTGTTAATCGATGTTTAGCCCCGCCCTGTCCCCGCCCCATCCCCGCCCCTCCCGGGAGAGCGCTCCGTTCAGATTTTACCTTCTCCTGACAAACTGCAGCGGAGCCGAGTGACACATCCATCAATCACCTTCCCTCTCCCCTCATCAGCCAATAGATAGTGATCCCAGGCGGCGTCATGGTGACGTAATGCAGAAGTGAGGAGCCACGCTGTGTGCACGTTGGCAGGGAGATGGAGCACTGGGGCTGGAGTTTGTGGTGGCTGGAGCTGTCCCTGCTGCTAAGAATGGTGGCGGCCGGCTTATAGAGAACGGAGCTCCGAGGAGGAGAGTGGAGCTATCAGTGCTTTTGGTCCCGGAAGGGTTCAGGGCAGCCGCGGGGTATCCAGCCGAAGGTGTAATGGAGGAGGATGAGGCAGAGCCGCAGGAGAGCCAGAAGAGCGGTAGAGCTAGGTAAGGGGGGCGCTGGGAGGACACTGAGAGGACTGACATGCTAAGGGATGTGCCAGACTGTATGCAGAATTCAGATAAATGGTGTGCAGTTCTTTTGCGGTGATGTACAAAAGAGTCTTATTAAATAGTGAAATATATATATATATATAAATCTGTGATTTGATTGAAATAAATCTTCTGTGTATTCAAAGTAATTCCAGCGCTGAGTGTGCTCTGCTGTGTTCAAACCATTCCTGATTGGTGAATGATTTAAACACAGCAGAGCACACTCAGCACTGGAATTACTTTGAATACACAGAAGATTTTTCAATCAGATCAGATTTATATATAAATATATTTCAGGACTATATTTGTTCAAACCAATGGCCACCACATAGCCCTCACCCACCTCACCTCCATTCACAGGCTCCAACCCCCACCATGCAGCCCTGAACAATCTGAGGTCGCACCCATTCTTATCTCTAGACCGACCCCTCAATTCTTCAGTTTCTTTCACCCCCCAGACTCAATCTAATAATATTTCTGGACTCCATCCATTCCTATCCTCCATCCTTTTTGGATTCCTATTTCCCTATTTCTGGACTCTTCCATCCTTTTAGTTCCCATCTCCAGACTACTCCATCCTTCCTTTCCTATTCATGGATTCTTCCTACCACATCTCCAGACTCCTCCATATTTGTAATCGTGATGCATCGTTAATCGCTGACATGATAATCGTAATCGCATCGAATCGTGAGACCGGTGAAGATGCGCAGCCCTACGGGGTACTGCAGAGTATTGCGCTGGGGTACTGCAGAGTATTGCTGGGGGGGTACTGCAGAGTATTGCTGGGGGGGTACTGCAGAGTATTGCTGGGGGGGTACTGCTGAGTATTGCTGGGGGGGTATGCTGAGTATTGCTGGGGGGGTATGCTGAGTATTGCTGGGGGGTATGCTGAGTATTGCTGGGGGGGGTATGCTGAGTATTGCTCGGGGGGTATGCACAGTATTGCTGGGGGGGTTGCAGGGATGGATGAGCAGGGATGGATGGATCTGTGACTGCAATAGTCACAGATCCATCCACAGCGCTGCCGCCATCCGCGCTCCCCCTCTCACACTGTACCGATCTGTACAGAGAGAGGAGGGAGGAACCGGCGTCATCAAATGACGCTGGTCTGTTTACATGTGATCGCGCCGTCATTGGACGGCGCGATCACGTGGTAAACCGCCGCTATCAGCGGCGATTTACCGTGATCCGTGACCCGCGGGAGCGCGCCTCTGGAATCACGTTATATAACGTGATCCCAGAGTTAAGCAACCACCTTGCCGCCGTTATTTTTCGGCAGGTGGTTGCTAAGTGGTTAAAATAACGCAGTGCCAAAAAGCAAAAAAATGGCCTGCTTAAGAAGGGGGTGAATCTGGAAGAGCTAAAGTGGTTAAAGTAGAATTGTGACCTCCTATTAAAAAAAAATGGTTGTAAGTGCCTATGCACTCATGGTTTTCTAATAGTGCACTGCAAAGTCACATAAATACCTGCTAATCCTGCATGTATCAGTATGGCAAGAATGATGCTCTGCTCCTGAACTCAGAGTAGAAGTGCAGCAACTATATAGGCTGTGCCTGCTTGGACTACAGTGAAAAGAAAAACATATTGCAAAGGCATGCCTTTCAGCATTGTCAATGCTGATTGACAAACTTATAGCTTGTAAAGCAGTACCTGGCCATGGCATGTTCTGCCCACTGCTTCCTAGATTAACAGCACTGCCTTTGATGCTGAAATCCTTCCACTGTGTGCTGCAGTGTCTGGAAGGATCATGTTTGCTTAATGCTGTCAACCAGGATTTCCACCAGTTTGTTTACAAACAGAAGCCAATGGGGATCCACCATTTAAAGGCAGTAGTGACCGATTTCTGTCCGCTGGTTGTACATCTGCACCTTTTTCTTTTTTTTACAAAATTCCAGCTCTACCTATGAACCAATATAGCATTCATGTACATCTTTTGCAAAAAATAAATCAGCTTTCCATTTATTCTACACATGTTTACCTCACTCTCTTCATGAATGTTTAAAAACCGTGCTAAATTACTTCTGTCTTACTTCCTGAGCAGAGGTCATGACACAGGAAATAGTTGACCAGCTGAGGGTAGATGATGCAGGGTATGTGCTAATGAGATAGGTTGGTCAAGTCCTTCCTGTGTCATGACCTAAAGTCTATCCAAGAGGTAAGGCAGAAGTAATGGAGCAGGGTTTTTAAAAATCTATGAAGACAGTGATGTAAACGCATGTAGAATAAATTGAAAATTGTTTTATTTTTGCAAAAAGAAGTACATACATGCTATATTGGTACATAGGGGAACTGGAATTTATAAATAATAAAAAAAAAGTGAACACAGGTGAACTTAGCATTTAAGGTATCCCAGAAGCATTTAAAGGATACTCCTTTTTAACGACTTACCTGTTTAACGACCGCTCTGACTTACGATCAGCTCTCCCCACCCAAACGATGCACTATACATCATTGTATTGTACCGTGCAGTACAGAATTTTCCTTTTTGTTCTGTACTAATGCAAATTAAAATGTTATTGAGCTGGAGATTTTTGTTTAGACCTTTTTTTCACAAAACAGTACAGTAGTTAAGAATGCCTAAAATATTGATTACTTGTGGCTCTTAGACAACCACCAATTCATTTAACAACCTGGCCATTGAAACAGAACCTGGTGAGGAGAGCCTGTATTATTAATTCTGCTCTTTCAGCCACACTCAAACATTTTTTTTATGTACATGCACTCATGGCAGTGCACAACTACCTAAGCCCTTTTTAAGAAAAAAGGTTGCAAATAGCCTTGAAATATGCCCCCAAAAAAAACAATGTTTGATCTCCCATAGACTTCAGGGGGATTCTGGTTTAGCAATGTTGTTCTTGAGTTTACTCATCCTTACTTCTGAGCAAAGGGAGAGATTGGGGGGCATAGCATAGACCAAATGTGTTTTAAAACAGAGGCAAAGTGGGTCTAATAGGACATCCAGATAGTATTTCTTTATTAAATACATGTACAAAGCATCTAAAACAGCCTGGTGTTCCAGTCGAATGTTTAAGTAATAATTTACCTTTTGCCAGGTGAGTGCTATGTTTAATTTATGAAAGGAAACATGCATATATATTGTAATCCTGATTTAGATCTAATTTGCATTGTGTCTTTACTCCTACTTAACTCCCTAATCCTGGATTGACTTCTGCTTTTGCTGCCTGCACTCTGGGGTGGTTTAGGCCTTAGATGTGAAAATTTGTGAATTGGAAAGTGAAAGTATTAAAGCACCACTCCAGGCAAAAAACATTTTTTCACTGTACCTTTCTCCCACCCATCTAACCCATCTTTTAAACTGCTTTATAGCCCCCCCCTCCCCAGCTGGCCAAGGCAGATATACTCACCTGAGTTCCACACCTAGGTCCCTCACTACCAATGGCACCAATGTGGGAAACTACCAAGCTAGCGCTGCAATGGCGCACCGCGACCACTAATGGAACAGATCATACATAAAAAGGGTGTTCTTAATATAAAAATTAAAACATTTAATATGAGTATGTATTTTTAGATGCATGATTCATGAATAAATATGCATACCAGGATTACACTTTCAAAACTTGCACCAACTGAAAACTGGTACAATATTTGTAAAGGATGCACACTATTCAGAAAAAAAAGGGTCACAAATGCAGATATTACTCAGTTTTAAGATGCTACTAGTATATCAAATATACCCCTAATATTGGGTTTGGTTATCAAATGCATTTATGTTAAAATATATCTTTTTTTTCAAGACAGGTACATTATTATTGGTAGCTCTCACTATACTTTGTTTGAGGAAAACAGCAAAACATGGGCAAGTGGTGCTGCTATTATGACCTCAATGATCAGCTCCATAATATCAAAAATGAAGTCTGGCTGGAGGCCACAAAGGACAATCATTTTCTGCTCGTGGGGAGGAGCCCCATTTGGTAACATTGGCTCTTACAAGTGGGGAAAGGTAAATGATTTAAATATATTTTCTCCATCTTGTTGGGGTTTCTAAGACATATAACTCACTCAGATCACCAGGTCCTAGCTTTAGATAAAATATAACTTTAGAGCAGACCGATTCTTATATGGATGTAAATCCAAACATATACCCAGTGAAATAAATAGCCCCAGATGGTACAACGAGATGAAACAAATCTCACTACATAAATGTTACATGCATATCTGCTGCCTTCAGTTTTATATATTCTTTAGAAAGTTCAGATCGTGTTAAGAGATTTTCTGTTCCTGTTCAGCACTGGAATTGGATTCTGGGCACACAGCCAAAAAAGCTGATTGGAGAATAGCACCCCCCTCCTCCACATAGGCGGAGACTCTCATAGCTGTTCTGTGAAAAGTTTAGCGCTCTGCTAATCTATTTGTAGAAACCTACCAGACACAAAATTCTGCCTGGTTTTATCACAGTTGATGAAAACTTGTCAGAAGTTATCATGCTAATAACAGAAAGATGGAGCAGGAGAAAGCCACGGGACTTAGTGCTTTGAAAATAAGAAAACACTGAAGATATATGTGTCTAGCTCAAATTTCATGAATCAGGTTTACATCCACTTTAAAGGGTACCAATTGAAATGACAGGCTTTGCATTCCATATATGTTTATTTTGATACTCAGATGAAGGTAAGATAGACTACCATAAGTTATCACAGTAGATTTTAGGGAGAGAATTTTATGTCTCTTCCTAATTCACAGTGGTAATACTTAAGGGCTTCCCTTTTTCTCATACTATAAGTACACATTCAATTTAGCATTTGTAAAGAGCTCAATCAGAAAAAGTAGCAGAAGCATTTGTAGGACTATTGCAGTTCATGTACAACAATGAGCCCAAAATGCTTACATGTGTGATGTTTACATCATATCACAAAATGGCTCAACTTTACTTGTTAACGTTGAATCCATTTAGCTCACATAAACATGGGGAGACATTTTTCACATCCCATGGATCAGAAAATTTGTGATTGTCAAAGTGTTCTCCCAATTTTACATCAAAATCTTCTTTTTATTCAATAGTATCCTCATGTTTAAGCTTAAGTAAACTGGCTTACATGCCGGATATAATGGATCTCAACATACAATCCTCTACATGTTTTGTGGTTAAGAACGCTTTCTCATTATTATCTACAAAATAATAGATGTAATAATAATCTCAATAATAATCGTATATCAAATCAGCTGTACCATAAAATGTTCAAAAAGAAAAAAAAGGGAAGAAAAACAATAAACAACAAAATATATGTAAATTGGGGATTTTAAGTCCTTGCATAGAGTAGAGTACCCAGAGTAGAAGGGATGGGGGACACTCACAAGCACATAATATCTAAGGGTTATACAAAGTAAAGGATGTAATCTTCTGTTATATACCAACAATTGGCTAGGGGGAGGGGAAAAAGGGGGAAGGAAAAAAGGAGAAACCAAAAAGAGGATGGGAGGAAAAGCCAAAGAGGGAAGGTAAAAGGAGACTTCTTTCCTTTCCTCGATCGTTCCCTCTCCTTCCCTTTTTCTCCTTTTCTCTTCCCTCTTTGGGTTTTCCTCCCTTCCCTCCCCCCTTCGGTTTTTCCTTTTTTCTTAGCCCCCTTTTTCTACCTCCCTCTAGACAACTGTTGATATATCATGACAGATTACTCCCTTATTATGTACTTGTGATTGTCCCCTGTGTCCACCCCGGGGTGGGGGGGACTACCTTTGGGTGCCCTGTTGTGTTGCTTAAACCAATTGTTGGCTACTCCGGGTAAGCAATGAAAGGACCTAAAATCATACATTTACATATTTATTGTTTATTGTTTTTCTCTCCTTTTTCTTTTTGAACATTTTATTTTATGGCTGATTTGATTTTAGATTATTATTACATCTATTATTTTGTAGATATTAATGATTGACTCCTCCTGAGGAAGCGATCTTAACCACAAAACATGTAGAGGATTGTATGTCGAGATCCATTATCTCCAACATCCCAATCAACACCTGGGGATAATCAATTACCACCTTTGAAATAATCAGTAATACTGCACGGCTGTAACTAGTTGATTTTAGTTTCAGCTCTTGAAATATGTAATGTGATTTTTAAAATGGTTTTTATATCATTAAATTGTTATTTTTTTATACTAATATACTAATTATTGTGAAATCCTTGGGTACCAAGATAGTCCATTTTGTGCCAGGGGCATGTTTGGGGCAGCCCCAGGCCTTCCATTTTATTTACTAACTGTTTAAAGATAATGGTACCCCTCTATAGTATTATCATACTAGAGGCATACTTTTAAATCACTTCATTCAACCAACATTTTTTCTCTTTCAATGTTTTTATTGAGTTTAACAAAGAACATACTACAAGCTGATATTATACAGTGTGTTATACATTGGGCAGCAGTCAATGACAATAATGCTAAAAGCACATATCAAGTTAGTTATCCATTCTAAAGCATGGGAATGAGCATTATCAAGCACAGTTAAGATTAGATGTGTAACTCTAGTCCCCTCATCACCCCATATGGGTACAAGCTGTGACTGGGGAGAGAGAAACACGACTCTTTGCATACATACCAGCTAGAAAAAAGTAAAAAGTAAAAAAAAATTAAAAAAAATAATAAAGATTGCATAAGTAGGCATAGATATCTACTGCCTTAAATGGGTGATATTTAAAAGTGAACAACAATGAACTGTGAACATGGGAATCAAATGTCGCCACCAATTCTATAGCAATGCAGACTGTCTACGTATAAAGGTGCAATCGCCCTGTTGGAGTAACGGAGATGCATAAGGTGATTGATCATAAAAACGTGAGCAAATATATAACCTTACTTACTTATCGCCTAGACCTGTCACACATTTCTTTGTACCAGATGGACCATGGGGACCACTCTACTTGCGCTGGCCTTTGCTAGATGCAAACAAACATTCATATGTACCATGCAATTGAGTGGTGGATATGACTTCTGAACAAGAAGGGCTTAGTTTAGACTGCCAGTTACGTGTAATGGTTAATTTGGCTGCTAACAGTATGTGTGTAACTATACTTCTGAAAGAATGGGGGAATTTTTCAATTCCTAAGTTTAAGATGGCAAGTTCTGGAGAAGGAGTAATCTGGATGTGGGTGACATTTTGGATGAGATTGAAAACATCAGACCAATATTGAGTCAAGAATCTGCAGGACCACAAAATGTGTAAGAGTGAACCGTGGGATCCACATTCTCTCCAACACAATGGTGATCTGGATGGGTCAATTGTGTGTAAGATATGTGGGGTTCTATACCATCTGAAGGCAATCTTATACGATAATTCCCATAAGTTGGTTGACTTAGTTGCTCTGTATGGTACATTTAGGGCCGCTCTCCATTGCTCTTCTGAGAACTGTGTTCCCAGTTCGGTCTCCCATTTATTCTGGGATTGAGTCTTAGTGAAGAATTGTTTGTTTTTCAGTGTCTGGTAGAATAGTGATATACCTTTAGCGTGTGAGTTCTCCCCAAACCAATAGTTCAGTATTTGGTTAGGAACATTTTGAAAGATTGCAGAGGAATGGATTAGACAGTGGGTGATTCTGAGTTATTGATAGTACTCTTTGTTAGGAAGATTAAACTCTCTTTGGAGAGTCGGAAAGGATTTTAGTGCTCCGGAAGTGTAAAGATCCGAAGCTAGGGTGATGCCTCTCATTGTCCATGAAGAAATATTAATACCCGGTGTCAGGAAGGAAATAGTATATAGTGGGATGGGGAGTGGGGCTAGGGAACCCCTATGTGGTGATTTTAGGGTCAAGTGTTGAAAGGCTGACATAGACGCTAATACAGGTGGGGATAAAATTGCAATTTTCTTCCGTTTGTGGAGTGTGCTAATGACCCAACTATGAAGGTCCTTGCCTGGGACCTGTTGGCTTTCTAAGTCTTTCCATAAATTCTGCGTGTGCGGCGTAAACCATACCTTTAATTGTGCTAATAATGAAGCTAGATAATCCCTGAGGTCGGGGAAACCCATGCCTCCGGCTGTTTTATGCCTAATAAGTTTAGATTGCGAGCATCTCGCTTTTTTCCCCTGCCATATAAAGTGGTTTAACACAGATTGTAGCTTACAAAAATATGATGATGGTATAGGGATTGGTACATTGCGTAAGAGGTATAATAATTGTGGGAGCTTAAGCATCTTGAAGGATGCCAGTCTCCCCATCCAGGAGAGTGTAAATTTGGCTAAGTGTGATAATTCAGATTGAAGGGAATGGAGGTAGGGAATACAATTTTCTTGGAATAAGGAATTTGGATCGGCTGTAAGCTGTATCCCAAGGTATTTTATAGATTTGTCTGCCCAGAGAAAGGGGAAACGATCAGAGAGGATCGATTGTGTAATGGGGGAATATTAAGCCCTAGAATATGGGATTTGGACTCATTGACTTTGTAATAAGAAATGGAACTAAACTCTTGCAGAGTTGAGTACACAGTTTCTAAAGAGGATTGTGGGTCTGACAGCATAAGAATCACGTCGTCGGCAAATAGACAGATTTTATGTTCCTCTGTGCCAATTTTAATACCTATAATTTTTGAATGGGAGCAAATCTTGTGGGCCAATGGTTCCATAAGGAGATTGAATATTAAAGGGGATAGTGGACACCCTTGGCGGGTCCCATTAGATAAAGGGAAGGTGGAAGAGAGCATTGCTGAACTGTAAACTTGAGCTGAGGGTTTGGAGTAGAGAGCCATTATGGCGGAAAGAATGTGACCCTGGAATCCAAACTTTTGTAATGTCTGCTGGAGGTAAGACCAGTGTATCCTGTCAAATGCCTTCTCTGCATCTAAAGCCAGAAGCAGAGAAGGCACTTTATGATGAGTAGAGTGGTGTATTATGTTGATTATACGTCTGGTAGCGTCTACTGTTTGTCTCCCTTTTGTAAAACCTGACTGGTCAGGGTGTATTAACGAGGGGAGGATGTCAATAATCCTGCCCGCAATTACCTTGGCATAAAGTTTAAGATCGTGGTTTAACAATGAAATAGGGCGGAAATTTTGGGGTGAAGAGGCTTCCTTACCAGGTTTAGGCAATGTGATAATTAAGGATTTTAACATATCATCAGGGAAAGAAGAAGAGACTGCAACCGCATTGAATACTGAAGTGAGAGGATCCGTTAAAATAGATGCAAATTGTTTGTAGTATTCGGTAGCAAAGCCATCAGGCCCTGGTGCTTTGTTGAGTGGAAGGAGTTTGATAGCTTTTGCTATTTCCTGCACATTGAATGGGGAATTCAAAGTTTCAAGTTGGAGATTGGACAGAGTGGGTAAATTTATAGATTGAAGAAAGGTTGTTATGTCAGAAGGGGTGGGTTGTTTAGTGTTAGGATCTTCCTTTAAGTTATATAAGGAGCTATAATATGCGCTAAATGCATTAGCTATATCTTGGGGGTTAATCAATTTTTCTTTAGTATGCGGGTGGTAAAGAAATGGAATGGATGATTTAGTACGTTGCCCCTTAATTTGATTAGATAGGAGTTTCCCTGCTTTATTACCATTGGCATATAGGGTAGATTTAAAGCGTTTGTAGTTGAATTCAAATTGGTCCAATAACATGGATCTAAGGTCTAATCGGAGTTGGCCCAGTTTGTTTTTTAAGTGGTCTGATGCTTTTTGTTTATTTAGGAAATCAAGATTGTTGATTTCTTTGATGAGGTTATCAATGCGTTGCGATCTCTCTTTCTTTGCCCTAGAGCCTTGCTGAATAAAAATACCCCGCATGTAGGCCTTGTGAGCTGCCCATATTGTTGCTGGG
Organism: Rana kukunoris; assembly: GCA_029574335.1. Classification (NCBI taxonomy): domain Eukaryota; kingdom Metazoa; phylum Chordata; class Amphibia; order Anura; family Ranidae; genus Rana; species Rana kukunoris. The sequence continues at coordinate 199,298,606 of CM056052.1, forward strand.
TTGGCGACTAAATCCTTGTTGGTAATAAAAAACTGTTCTAAATGATCCTTCAGGATGGTGCTGAAGGCGTTATTTTGGAGAATTTTAGTGTTCATCCGCCAAAGGAAAGTTGGTGATCGATGAGGAGAGTCCGCTAGGGTAATACTTACTGGAGAATGGTCTGACCAAGTTGTTGAGTGAATGCGAGAGGCAGAGATCTTTTGAAGCGTCCATTGATCGGTTAGAAATAGGTTGATTCTAGAATAGGAGTTGTGACACGGTGAGAAGAAGGTAAAGTCGCGTTCTGACGCGTGTTGGCATCTCCATACGTCTTGCAATTGAAATTCTTTCAGGAGAGGACCCAAGTAGGCATTACGGCGCCTGGATGGGATGGAGGAGTCCATATTGGAACCTGGAGCTAGGTTAAAGTCGCCACACCAAAGAAGAGCACCTTTTTGAACAGAGTCAATTTTCCTTTTGAGTTTCCTCAGAAAATTGATTTGGTGAACATTTGGCGCATAGACGTTCACTAAGGTAAACAGCGAATTGTTAATAGAACACACTAATATGATGAACCGGCCATTTGTTGTCCAGTATCTTGTCGTGTAGTACAAAGGTCATAGAAGAATGGATTGCAATTAAGACTCCTCTTTTCTTGGAGTTAGTACAAGCTGAGAAGATATGCGGGTACTGGCTGTTTGAGCAATTAGGTGGGGAGGAGGCTTTGAAATGTGTTTCTTGCACACACAAGACGTCGCAGTGAGAGTCTTTAGCTCATTTCCAGAGAGAAGCTCTCTTTGCCGGATGATTGAGGCCTTTAGCGTTCAATTTTAGGAATTTGATGGTCATATTGGGCGTAGAGGAGGCAAAAGTCCTAAGAAGTCTAGGATGTTAGCTTGATAGGAGCACCGTAGAGTTGTCTGCACGTGATAAAGCTGTAGGCCATATGGCAATAGCTAGAAATGGTAGACAACCAACAACAAGAACTAGAAAAAAAAAAACACTAATTATCTATGTGCCAAGTGGCCGAACAGTCCGCGTACAGGAAAGTGCTGTGCACTTACTTGGCTGTTGTGGGGAAAAAAAGTGGCGTAGACAGAGCAATGTAACAGACCGGGATATAGTTGGTAGCTTTACATAACCCCGTTAGTGATTGGAGGAGTAACGGGGGCGCTGAGGGAGTTGGGCAACTTGGTGCGGGATAGAGTTCCTGCGAGCCTCAGGTGATGGATTTGTGTCATCTGGAATAATGCCCCATGCACGGAGATATTGAAAACCATCATTCAGGTTGGAAACTATGAAATTAGCCCCCTTGTAAGTGATCGAAAGTTTGGCAGGATTTATCCACTTGTATGGAAGATTGTGATTCCTCAATGCTTTGGTCACTGTATTTAGCTCCCTACTCCAAAGACATGCTGGTAGGTAAATTGGATCCCGTCCAAATTGGCCCAGTATATATGTATATATGTGTGTATGACTGTTGTGTCCCTAGCGTGTCATGATCCTACGGGGTAAAAATGACTGCACCAGCCAAGCAGACACTGGCTGGTATAAGCGCCCAGAGGCGATTCAGTTCGCATGTGTTGCGCTATACAAGTCATTCATTCATTCATTCATTCATTCATACGCATTTGTAGAGTATATTGCGACAGATCGGCGAATATTTGGAGGTGCGAATATGGATCAGGAAGGGATTTTTTACTTTTGGCTGTTTGCACAAGTTGTTCCTTGACATGATAAAAGCGAATGCGTAAGATCACATCTCGTGGAATGGTGTCAGGTAGGGACGGTGGTTTTGGTAATCGGTGGATACGATCAATCATCATTTCCATATTTTTAAGGTCAGGTAATAATGCTTTGAAAAGCCCTTTCACATAGCTTGTTAGTTCAGTGGGTTGTACCGTTTCCGCGATTCCTCTAATTTTAATATTGTTGTGATGTGACCTGTCCTCTAAATCCGCTAGCTTACGCTTATGCTTGACCCACGCGTGATTCTCAAGATTATCCTCATGCGCATCTACGAGGTCATTCACAGTTGAAGCGAAGCTCCCCAATTGATTTTCAATTTGTGACACTCTGCCTGAGACTGAGGATACATCAGCATGCAGGCGCTGCATAATAGATAGCATATCTGACTGCATAGAATTCCACAGGGTGGATAGCATATCCTTGAGTGTGGTGTCTAGTATGGGCTGATCATTAGTAGGGAAGCTAGCAAATGGGTCAGGAACACTGCAGGGGTTAACCGCATTAACAATGTGTGAGCTCACCTCTGGCACCGCTGTGTAGTCTGTATCCAGCCTCATCTTAGCTTTAGCAGGGCTGCCTGTATTGGGAGTGCCTGGATGGGAGAAAGGCAAACCTTGATCAGGGTTGCTGAGCTCCATAAAGCCTTCACCAATCTCTCCAGCGCCGTGACTCTGTGAAGCTGGATGCCGTGATGGGAGAGAGGCAGACGCTGCAGCCGCGGCGCCATCTTGGATCAGTCCGGCGGCTGGCTGTGTCAGATAAGTGGTTATTTTCTGGGGGTGCCTGTCCCCCTTCCGTTTAGTGGACATTGCGCCACACTACAAGGGGGTGAGGAGGGTCCCTGGGAACAATCAGGTGGTAAAAACGAGGTCCTGTTGCGCTGCTACACGTCGCTGAATCCCGGGCTTTCACAGAGCTCAGAAGAGCACGTCCATGCTGCTCGGATGCCGGCCACGCCCCCCTCAACCAACATTTTTTATTACAATTTTTCTTTATTGTATAGAAATTAGAGTACAAATATCATTTGAAACTAAACAGTAGAAATGAATACTTTTGAAGAAAGGAAATAATATAGTTTCCTGCTAAGGCTCACACTTTAATGTAGGTCAAAACTTAATGACATATTAAGATTTTGTCAAACTTTTTTTTATATAATACATTTTGATGTTGCAATGAGCACAGAACAGTATGGCTACATATAATTGTTGTGTCTAAACTGGTCTAAATCTTCCTCTGCTCTTAATGTAAAGTAAAATTACATTATATTACTGTAAGGCATCATTTATGATTAAAAATACACAAAGCACTGGAGACTTGGAATAGTTAACTAAGAAAATTAATAGATGGACTTTTGCATCCGGTAAACATATAATTTATTTTAATTAGAAAAGCTGCATGCCAGCAATTACATCTGCCTTTGTTTAAAGGAGAAAAAAAAATCAGTGTTGGACAAAAGGGAACATTTTGTGTCACCCATTGAGGTAAATGTAACTGTTATACACTGCCTTTGCCACACTGAGATTTTCATGCAAATTTGATTATTGTTGTTGAAAGAGTCATGGTCAAGTTCATACAACTGATTCTCCTGTTAAGTCTTTTTTTTTTATATATATATATTAATTTATTAATGCTTTTGCAATGGCAACATAAATGTGGATTTCTAGTAAGGAACATACTGCCTTTGCAATGACTGCTTGATGTACTCCTCATGTCAAGAACATAATTTTAAGCCCTTTCAGCTCGCTGAGCATTGTAATGGTTTGTCACTGTTATGCTTTTAAGTAAATGCTGAGTGGATGTGTTGATTTTGTTACAGGAAAATGTGAATTCTATTCTCTTCAAAACCCTTGAAAAGCAAATGTGTATATTTTAAAATAGCCACATACTACTGTATATGTCTGAATCTTTGTCAAATGCCACTTTATTGGAAAAAGAAAATAATAAAATACATTCTTATTACAGGATTTTCAGGGAATTCTTACCAGCAATGCTGTGACATACATTGGTCTACCAAACTCCATTAGTGGCGATGGCAGCCTCCACTTAGTTCCATCACCCTCTTTACAACAATTAGCAACTGAAGTCATCAAAAAGGTACCATTATGTTACACAGATTGCACCTTGTACAACACAAGATCAATTGTATCTTATTTTTACTTACAAGATAATAATAATCATAATTTAATAAAAACTTAAAGCTTAAAGTCACAGTTGTCAGTACTACCTAAATGCATAATGCCAAATATATTATTCATCTTTGGGAAATGTGCAGAAAAAGGCAGATAAAAGCCACAGATCAGGGAGCAGAAGAATAACAAAAATGTGTAATAATTTGTAGACACTGTTATACCTACAAACTATGGGCCAGATTCTCGTAGATTGCAGCCGAGCGTAGCGTATCCTATTTACACTATGCCGCCACAACTTACAGACGCAAGTGCCGTATTCTCAAAGCACTTGCTCCGTAATTTGCGGCGGCGTAGTGTAAATGGCCCGGAGTATCCCTGTGTAATTCAAATTGGCAATGTAGGGGGCGTCTTGTATTTAAATTAAGCACGCCCCGTGCCGAACGAACTGCACATGCGCCGGCCGTAAACGTAGCCCAGTGCGCATGCTCCAAATCACGTCGCAAAAAGTCAATGAAAAAGTCAATGAAACCAACGTTTTACGTAAACGGAGTAAACAACGGAAAATGTCCGTCGGACATGTCCGCTGGTTAGTACGCCTAACCAGCGGACCGAAATCCCGCGCATGCGTCAAATTGATTTGACACATGCGTGGAAGCATTGAACTTCCTGGTTAGAGCACGTCAGTGACTTCAACGTCACCACGTTCTCTGTCCGCGGGGATTTTGGTCTGATGGTGTGTACACACATCAGACCAAAACATCCCAGGAGACATGTCTCATGTGTCCTCGTGTGTACGCGGCCTAAGAATCAGGCACATAGATACACCGCCGCACAAACAGAGATACGACGGCGTATATGGAGATACACCGTCGTATCTCCTTTGAGAATCTGGCCCTATGTCAGTGTAAACATTTTGCCATTCCACCAAACCTTTATTTTGTATGTCTTGGACATAGGTTATACTGCCATCATCAAAAGTGTAGACAGTGGCAAAACAAAAACTCCTAAACTAGATCCTGTAAAACACAGCCTCCATCCATCGTGCATCTGCTTTTTACTAGTGTCCTGGGAGACTGGACACCTTTTCCTTAGCTCTGTTGTGGAAAATCCTAATTATTATTTCCTCTTCTATCTCTGCACCAAGATATTCAATATCTCACAAACCTGAGTACACCCCTCACATGTTTGTAAATATTTCATTATATCTTCTGTGACAACACTGAAGAAATCACACTTTGCTACAATGTAAAGTAGTGAGTGTACAGATTGCATAACAGTGTAACTTTGCTGTCCTCTCAAAATTACTCAACCCATTAATGTCTAAACTGCTGGCAACAAAAGTGAGTACATCCCTAAGTGGAAAAGTCCAAAAATATCCAAACTGGGTCCAATTAGCCATTTTTCCTCCGAAAGTGTCTTGTGACTCATTAGTGTTACAAGATTTCAGGTGTCAATGGGGAGCAGGTGTGTTAAATTCAGTGTTATCCCTCTCAGTCTCTCATACTGGTCACTGGAAGTTGAACATGGCACCTCATGGCAAAAAACTTTCTGAGGATCTGAAATGTTTTTGTTGCTCTACATAAAGTTGGCGTAGGCTATAAGATTACCAAAACCCTGAAACTGAGCTGCTACATGGTGGCCAAAACCATACAGCGTTTTTTTTATAGGACAGGTTCCACTCAGTTCAGTGCATGTGCTCAGCATCATATCCAGAGGTTGTCTTTGGTAAATAGATGTATGAATGCTGCCAGCATTGTTGCAGACTTTTAAGGGGTGGGGGTTCAACCTGTCAGTGCTCAGACCATATGCTGCACACTGCATTAAATTGGTCTGCATGGCTGTCATCCCAGAAGAAAGCCTCTTTTAAAGATGATGCACAAGAAAGCCCACAAACAGTTTGCTGAAGACAAGCAGACTGGATTATGGGAACCATGTCCTGTGGTGTGATGAGAACTAGATAAACGTATTTGTTTCAGATGATGTCAAGCATGTGTGGTGGCAACCAGGTGAGGAGTACAAAGACAAATGTGTCAAGCATGGTGGTTGGAGTGTGATGGCCTGGGGCTGCATGAGTGCTTCCAGAACTGGGGAGCTACAGTTTATTAAGAGAACCATGGACGCCAACATGTACTGTGACATACTGAAGCAGAGCATGATCCCATCTCTTCAGAGACTGGGCCGCAGGGCAATATTCCAACATAACGACCCCACACACACCTCCAAGTTGACCACTGCCTTGATAAAGAGGCTGAGGGTAAAGGTGATGGACTGGCCTTGCATGTCTCCAGACCTAAAACCTATTAAGCATCTGTGGGGCATCCTCAAACAGAAGGTGGAGGAGTGCAAGGTCTCTAGCATGCACCAGCTCCATGATGTCGTCATAAAGGAGTGGAAGAGGACACCAGTGGCAACCTGTGAAGCTCTGGTGAACTCCATGTCCAAGAGGGTTAAGGCAGTGCTGGAAACTAATGATGGCCACACAAAATATTGACACTTTGGGCCCAGTTTGTTGCCAGTGCTTTAGACATTAATGGCTGTGTGTTGAGTTATTTTGAGGGCAAGCACATGTGCACTTATACAAGCTGTACACTCACTACTTTACATTGTAGAAAAGTGTAATTTCTTCAGTGGTGTCATAAGAAAAGAATAAAATATTTACAAAAATGTGAGGGGTGTACTCTCTTTTGTGAGATATTGGAAATCAGATTTTGAGCATCCTCAACAATTCGGTCTTCACAACAAGCATAGGTTTACTTATGAATTCACCATTGTATTCCTTTGTAACGTCAAGCAAGGCCTCACATACTCTGCTTGGTCTAGCCTCTGCACAGCAGCTATCCAGATCGGCGTATCCTTAGCAACAGCTTTGGAGGCTGTCTCCGGACCCTGCTGAACCTAAAAATGTGGGACTTGTTTGGAATATGATCTTCAGCCACTGGGCCATGTTTTTGGCACTTTCAGTAACTGTTATTCAGCAGCAGAGCACTCTCCAGGCCCAAAGCTGTGGAAGTGTGACTCTGAAGACTGGGATGGGGCGAAAGAATGGAATGGGGCAAAGATAGTAACCTCCAGGCACTGAGCCCTGCATTTTGGCACATTGTGGCCCATTTCCAGACCTGTGGTTACTCTGACAGTAAGCCACAAAACAAATGCAGAGCCGTAAAACTGCTGCTGGTGTGCCCAGTCTCTGAATTTTTTTTAAATAAGCCTATAGTTGTGGTCAAGACCTAATTGTTGAGGGTGCTCAAAATCTGATTTAAAACTTGGTGCAGACATCTAAGAAAATTAGTGAGACAGTCACAGAAGCAGGAAATTACATATTCTGTGCACCATCTGTGTATAGAACTCAAGGTTGCCTGGAGAAAGCACTCTACATGACGAGCTGGGACCGTGACCTTGTCCTTGACTGGACATTAGAACGTTGGCACACTAATTTTGCTCGTTCCTTTAAGGGCATTTTGAATGTCTCGCTGGTTAAAGCGAGCATCAAGGTCATGACCCGTTGGTACTTGGTCCCCACCCGCATCGCCAAATTCTAACCGCAATCCTCCCCCATGTGATTTAGGGGCTGTGGGCTTACTGGCTCCATCCTTCACATACTGTGGGAATGCCCCAGAATCCGGTCCTTTTGGCTTAAAATCTTCCGCCTTATCAGAAAAATCACGGGAGTGGGGGTAGCTCATGACCCCACCATTGCCTTCTCAATGGCCAAAAAGAACATTTCCTGGATAATGACCAATGAGAGGATTTCCAACGTTATCCTTCAAGCTCATCTCGGAACCCTGGGCTTCCTATGTTGGTATCATCCTTTGATTTGGTTTTGATGACCTGGGATTTTGGCCCTTTTTTTTTCTCCTCTCGCATATGAATGCCCTGAGTGTTTGGCCTTCCATGTACCTCCTAGCCCTCTGTCCCCTCTTCTCTCTCTTCTGTCTTTTCTTCTTCTGTCTTCCTTCTACACACTGCTCTACTTTCTTTAGTTGAATTATTTTAGCTATCGAGGCAGCTCTGGACCATAAAGGTCCTACTGGGATTTTCCCTTTGTTTGACTATTGTTATGCATTTCGGTTAAAGGTTTACAGCTAGGGATGAACATTGGCCATCCGATTGTTCGTCGAAAACGAACAAATCGGGTCGTTCGCGCCAAATTCGAATGACCCATAATTCACTGCGGCGTTGATTGGCCAAGCATGCACCATGATCCCCAAAAAACGAAGAGACCTAATTGGCCAAAGCCTGGGTGCTTTGGCCAATTAGGGCTCAGGGCTTTAGCACACGCCCCACACTATAAAAGGCCGCCTCCCGGGCGGCCTCGTGTAGTGTGTTCCGGCTTGCTTAGAGAAGTGAGACAGCCAGAGAGAGAGAGAGATAGATAGATAGATAGAGACACAGGGGCAGATTCACAGAGAATTAGATTCTCGTAGAGTATCAGAAATACACTACGCTGCCGTTTTTTACCTGGCTCTATGTGGAATCCAGGTAGATTTTGTCCAGTAAACGACGGCGGCGTAGTGTATTTCTCCCGTCGCAATCCATCTGCGCGAGTAGGGGGCGTGAAGCATTTAAAATAGGCGCGTTCCCGCGGCGATCGAACTGCGCATGCTCCGTTCGCTAATTTCCCGCCGTGCATTGCGCGAAAACACGTCGTCACGTCGTAGTAGCGTCGTTTACGTACATTCCTATTCCCAAACGAGTTACGTTAAAAAAAAAAAAAAATATTTTCAAATCGACGCGGGAACGACGGCCATACTTTACATGGGTTACGCACTGTTAGACCAGCAAAAAGCTCCTCTAACATTACGTAGCCAAAAAATGACGTAGGCGATTGCGAGGGACACTCGTACCTTCGTGGATCGCCGTAAAAAGTCATTTGCATATCCCGACGCATGAAAACGACGCAAACTCCTCCCAGCGGCCGCAAAAATATCGCAGTGTAGATCCGAAGGCTTAAGAGGACGTAAGCCTCTCGGATCGAAGCCCGAAGCCGCCGTATCATGGTTTGAGGATTCAAACTAGTGATACGGTGCGCGAAATTTGAAATTACTCCTGTCTGTGTTAGACAGGAGTAATTTCAAAGACAGGCGTAATTGCTCTGTGAATCTGGGCCACAGTGTCTAGATAGATAGATAGATAGATAGATAGATAGATAGATAGATAGATAGATAGACAGACAGACAGACAAGACAGACAAGACAGACAAGACAGACAAGACAGACAGACAGACAGACAGACAGACAGACAGACAGATAGATAGATAGATAGATAGATAGATAGATAGATAGATAGATCAGGGAGGCTACTAGTTAGTATAGTTAAATGTACAGTTTGTAGAGAATATATTGACATCCCTAGGAGTTGTCAATATATTTATAAACTGTATAGCTTAGCTAGTTCTGCTATTAGTATTTGTCAGGCAGGAGATTGTGCTTGATGCTCTAACGTGTTAGTGTACACGTGTTAGTTAATTGCACATAGACGCATTAACTGTTACTGCACGTGTGCTATTTATTTGCACAGAAAGGCAGTTGCTGTTCATGCAAGTGGGCTATTGAATTGCACAGAAACGCAGTCGCTCTGACTGTGCGTGTGCTGTTTATTACCACCTTAACGCATTTGGTGTCACCGCACGTGTGCTGTTACATATCACCTGAGCGCATTTGGTGTCACCGCACGTGTGCTGTTACATACCACCTTAGCGCATTTGGTGTCACCGCACGTGTGCTGTTACATACCACCTTAGCGCATTTGGTGTCACTGCACGTGTGCTGTTACATACCACCTGAGCGCATTTGGTGTCACCGCATGTGTGCTGTTACATACCACCTTAGCGCATTTGGTGTCACCGCACGGGTGCTGTTACATACCACCTTAGCGCATTTGGTGTCACCACACGTGTGCTGTTATATACCACCTGAGTGCATTTGGTGTCACCGCACCTGTGCTGTTATATACCACCTGAGCGCAGTTAGTGTCACCGCACCTGTGCTGTTATATACCACCTGAGCGCAGTTAGTGTCACCGCACCTGTGCTGTTATATACCACCTGAGCGCAGTTAGTGTCACCGCACCTGTGCTGTTATATACCACCTGAGCGCAGTTGGTGTCACTGTACGTGTGCTGTTACATACCACCTGAGTGCAGTTAGTGTCACCGCACCTGTGCTGTTATATACCACCTGAGCGCAGTTAGTGTCACTGTACGTGTGCTGTTACATACCACCTGAGTGCAGTTAGTGTCACCGCACCTGTGCTATTATATACCACCTGAGCGCAGTTAGTGTCACTGTACGTGTGCTATTATATACCACCTGAACGCATAAATATGTCTGGAAGGACAACAGAGAGAGGCAGAGAGTCACAAGGGCAAGCATGCTCTGCATGTAGAGGTAACGCTGGTAGTGTATGTGGTGCATCCTCTTCAGCACGTGGCCGTGGCCATGGCCGCTCGTCCTTCTTTTCGGAAGCTGGCCGTGTTGAGCCTCAACATGCAGAGAAATTAGTAGAGTGGATGACCAAGCCGTCCTCATCCTCCTCATCCTCTCTCACACAGACTGATCAAAGTTTATCTGGCAAGGCAGCTGCCAAGGCGTCCTCTTCCCTCTGCACAATGGCTTCACACAATACTTCCCTAGTACCACCATGTCCTCCGGAGGAGTCCCCCGAACTGTTTCAACACAGTATTGGGTACATGTTGCAGGAAGATGCGCAGCGTTTTGAAGACTCCGATGGCGGAATACTGATAGAGGAAGGCATTGATGTGAGGCCAGGGAGAGGGGGTGGCCGAGAGGGACAGCAATTTGTCAGTGATGATGTTCCCCCAGCTGGAGCATACTGCCAGGTTGTTGACAGTGATGAGGAGGGAGGGGATGATGAGGTCACTGACTCTACCTGGGTGCCTGATAGGAGAGAGGAGGAGGAGGAGGACGAGGCACAGAAATGTTGTTTTTCTGGGCTCCGCCACCAGTGCCTAAGCCCTAAGTTTTCTGCCCCTGTTTAAGAGGGGCACCTAATAACAATTTTTGATGCAATACTTTGCACGTCCCTCCTTGTTGTGCTCCAATTAAAGATAGTGGGAGGTGTTGCAGTGTTGTGTTGTGCCTAAGGCCTAATGTTTCTGCCCCTTTGAAAAAAGGGGCGTCTGATACAAATTTTTGATGCAATATTTTGCACGTGGCTCCTTGTTGCGCACAAATTAAAGATATTGGGAGGGGTTGCAGTGTTGTGTTGTGCCTAAGGCCTAATTTTTCTGCCCCTGTGTAACAGAGGCATCTAATAACAATTTTTTATGAAATACTTTACATGTGGCTCTTTTCTGCGGTCCAATTATAGTATCTGTGCGGGGTTGCAGTGTTGTGACAAAATTGTATGGCCCTGTTCCAGTAATTTTCTTGGTTGGATTCTTTTATCATTTGAGTTCATTCTATCTTTCTCCTACGTTATCATAGTGTCTTGTTTATTTCCCTTTACTAAATACTCATCATTGTCAATGTAAACACCACAAACATAGATTTAATATTTTAGACAGCATTTATATTGTTATACCTGAAGGGTTCCGCATGTACTTGCACTTTAAGGATGGTTCCATCCCGCAGGGATGACAAGGGTCAAGGGGCATAGTAGCCATCTTAGAGAGACCACATGTAGGAAGCATACAACCTGTAATGTCCTGAGATGGATTTTACAGTGTACAGTGCTGAGTCTCCTCCTCTGGATGAATATGTGTGACGGGCACACCACGCCACATCCCTGCTCGGCGGCTCTCCTCTCCTGAGTCTCCCTCCTCCCTGGCTGCATGGCTGCATGGCTATGATGGGCACATTGGGCGTGCCGGCGCCGCACACCACAGCTGAGGTAGGTGACGTCAGTGATAGTGTATGTCTGGTCAGTGTAGTGTAGTCTGTTAGTGGTTAGAGCAGTGTAGTGTGGTCAGTGTAGTGTGGTCAGTGTAGTGTAGTGTGGTGTGGTTTGGTTAGTGTGGTTTGGTTAGTGTGGTTTGGTTAGTGTGGTTTGGTTAGTGTAGTGTGGTCAGTGTAGTGTGGTTTGGTTAGTGTAATGTGGTTTGGTTAGTGTAGTGTAATGTGCTCAGTGTAGTGTAGTGTGGTCAGTGTAGTGTAGTGTGGTCAGTGTAGTGTAGTGTGGTCAGTGTAGTGTAGTGTGGTCAGTGTAGTGTAGTGTGGTTTGGTTAGTGTGGTTTGGTTAGTGTAGTGTGGTCAGTGTAGTGTGGTCAGTGTAGTGTGGTCGGTGTAGTGTGGTCGGTGTAGTTTGGTCAGTGTAGTGTGGTCAGTGTAGTGTGGTTTGGTCAGTGTAGTGTGGTTTGGTTAGTGTAGTGTGGTTTGGTTAATGTAGTGTAATGTGGTCAGTGTAGTGTAGTGTGGTCAGTGTAGTGTAGTGTGGTCAGTGTAGTGTAGTGTAGTGTGGTCAGTGTAGTGTGGTCAGTGTAGTGTGGTTTGGTCAGTGTAGTGTGGTTTGGTCAGTGTAGTGTGGTTTGGTCAGTGTAGTGTGGTTTGGTTAGTGTAGTGTGGTTTGGTTAGTGTAGTGTAATGTGGTCAGTGTAGTGTGGTCAGTGTAGTGTGGTTTGGTCAGTGTAGTGTGGTTTGGTTAGTGTAGTGTGGTTTGGTTAGTGTAGTGTCATGTGGTCAGTGTAGTGTAGTGTGGTCAGTGTAGTGTGGTCAGTGTAGTGTGGTCAGTGTAGTGTAGTGTAGTGTGGTCAGTGTAGTGTGGTCAGTGTAATGTGGCCAGTGTAGTGTAGTGTGGTTTGGTTAGTGTAGTGTGGTGTGGTCAGTGTAGTGTGGTCAGTGTAGTGTAGTGTGGTTTGGTTAGTGTAGTGTGGTCAGTGTAGTGTGGTGTGGTCAGTGTAGTGTAGTGTGGTCAGTGTAGTGTAGTGTGGTTTGGTTAGTGTAGTGTAGTGGTCAGTGCAGTGTAGTGTGGTCAGTGTAGTGTAGTGTGGTTTGGTTAGTGTAGTGTAGTGGTCATTGTAGTGTAGTGGTCAGTGTAGTGTAGTGGTCATTGTAGTGTAGTGGTCACTGGTCTGTGTAGTGTAGTGGTCAGTGTTGTGTAGTGGTCAGTGTTGTGTAGTGGTCAGTGTACTGTGGTTTGGTCAGTGTAGTGTAGTGGTCAATGTTGGTGTATGCAGGTTATGTCAGTGTGTGTACACTCACGCACACGTAGGTCTGGGTGTGTGTGTCAGGTAGGTCACCCGGCACCACTCCGCCTACCGCAGCAACCCCCCCCCCCGGTGCCAGCTTGGCTTGCGGGCTGAAGCCTCTGGTCTTTTTGGGACCTAGCAACGCCCCTGCCCGTTGGGCTACAAAGCGGAGCAGGTAGGGCGGGCTGTGTGGGAGAACCCCCCTCACACACCCACCATTGCCACCCGGGGCATGGAGAAAGGTGGCAAATTGCCTCTGGGGGAGGCCTGCCTACTCCCAACTCCTGCAGACCGGCTCCTCTCTCGAGTACACGCACAAAATACACATTTAAAAAAACAATAAACAACCAAGTATTATGCCCACAAACAGAAACCTTGAAACATCTATTCTTGGACTGTCTATATACACAACCTGAAAGAAAACCAAATGACGCAAAAGAATTAAAACAAATATTCAGAGTACACATGAAATTTACTTACGTGTTCTGAGAACTCTTCTAATTCTCCCCATCTGTTCTGGCTCTCTGATTTTCAAATCACACCATCGCTTCCGTAGCTGCTCACTAGACCTCTGCACCCCGAATTTTGCACGGATAGTCCTCCGCACCTTCTCCATTATCTGGGCCTTCAGTTTATTTGGGTTCTTGTAAGGCCCTTTTTTGCCGTCCTAGTCCTCCTTTTGAAGGACAGCCACCATCTCCACCATCTCTTCGAAGCTCATGTTGGTGGCTTTGTAACTCCTGCTCCTCCTGGGGTGTGCCTGTCCTTTCTCCTGCCTGGTTGCAGCTTGCTGTCTTCCCTCCATCATGTCTTCTGACTCTTGCATTGAACAAATGAAAAGGGGCGTGTCAATCACTCGAACGATCGTCATAGGCGGGGATACATGCAGAGCTTCACGCATGCGCAGTGTATAAAGGGATATTGCGTGAGTTACGTAGTCCGCCGTCGGTAGAATATGTCGTGGAAACGGTCGTGCAGTACGACGATAAGAAACTTGATCTTTGGACTTTATGATCAGTGGATGAGTTTGTGGGTTAGATATGGGGAAGCTAAGGCTTGACTATCATTTGTTTTTTTTCTCAATATTTTGACTTGCAGAAATAATGGAGGCCTTCAGAGAACAGGAGTTCTTCACAGAATTTGTTCAAAGGGGGCCCCGGATGGCAACCCCCCTTTTTTCTAGAATTTTACTTTCCCAAAAAAATAATTTATTGAGCCAAGATCTGGCATTGTAATGCCCCCCCACCCCTAAAATAATTGACATATTGTTGCCAAACAGCACGTGCACTTTGGGGGGCCAAGCCTGTATGGACAGTCTCACGGGCCACCACCACTGGAACATCAGTGGCCTCAGGGCTGTCTTAATGAGAGGGCACACCTGGGCACTGCCCGGGGGCCCCAGCTGAATGGGGGGCCCCTGCCCTTTCCCCAAAGCAGCTGGTCCTTGAGCCCGAGCTGCCCCGAAATTGGGGCAGCCCAGGCTGCCCCTCTACATCCCAGTTATCCCCCAGCACTCTGACCCCTCTACACCCTAGTTATCCCCTACCTTCTACCTACTTGATTTCTGTTTACATGCACTGTCTCCATTGTAGGGGCCCCAGAGCATTACTTTGCCCAGGGGCCCATGATGCTATTAAGATGGCCCTGAGTGAGTGGCCTCATCAGGCACAAGTGTCATGTAGTTTGTTGAGGGTCTCTTTAGGAAATTGTGCAATATGCAGGAGCAAAGTATGACATGGTTCTGATTCTACTTAAGAAACCTACAGTCCTTATCTTGTTTGCAATGCCTGTATACTGCTGTTCAAAGTATATAGGGCCAGACGGTCTTGTCAGGGCCGATCCTCGCTATAGGCTCACTATGCAAGCCGCTTAGGGTCCCGCAAAGCTGCAAAGGGCCCCCCAAATTACTAGAGGCCCCGCCTGGTGAGAAGTCATTTTAACCCCCTCACCCCGCTTCTAAACTCGCTGGCTGAGTCATTTCCGACAGCAGAACAGCCCCTCCCCCCGCTTCTCAACTTTCTTTAATGTGACATGTCACTGTCGTCAGCGCCCCCCGCTTCTCATTTTTAATGTGCCATGTCATTTTGCTTAGGGCCCCAGGGAGGTCAGGATCAGCACTGGGTCTTGTAATGACCTGGGGGGAGTGGTGGCGGGGAAACTCATGCTATTTTTTTCACTGATTTTTATCCATATTGCAGGGACCAACCATTACATTAAAGCCGCAAGCAGTATTAAATTACTTTTTTCTGAGAGTAATCTCATGTTGTGCAGGGACATTTCTAAACACGTGCCACTACTATAGACACCCAGCAGGTACCATATTTAAAAGGATTTTTTTTATTTTTTTCACTTTAAGCATCATTAAAATGGCTGCTCCTGAAAAAATTGCTGTTTTTTAAAACTTTTTTTTCCATTGATACATGTTCCCTGGGACAAGACCCGGGTTCTCAAAGACGTTTTCCATCAATAACTTGCATATTGGTCTTTAAAATGAGCGTTTTTGAATTCGAACGTTCGAGTCCCATAGACTTCAATGGGGTTCTAAATGTTCGCGCGAACGGTCGGTCTGGTTGACGGTTCTGGTGCGAACCGAACGCGGGTATGTTCGGCTCATCCCTATTTACAGCATGTCACTAGCTGGAACCAGGAATGTCAGGGTTTCCCCCCTCTCTCCTGGCCCCTATGATTTTGTGACCCTAATGCTTCATTAGAGTTTATTCTAGACCAAAGCGCCTTACAATTTAGCTTGCCTTTCCACAAATTAGGTACTTTACTGGGGTTGCTCCGCACTGCTCACCCCCGGGGCAGCTTGATCCCTTTGGGGGCACGGGGAGAGGGTGGGGCGGGAGTTCCAACCTCCTTAGTTTGCTACAACCTTGCTTGCTCTCATATGTTGTACTGGATTTGATAATTCATTGTTTTATACTTGCTATGGTCTATATTTGCTTTACTCTGTATTATTGCAAATCTTTAATAAAAACTATTAAAAAAAAAAAAAAAAAAATAAGAACTCAAGGTTGCCATATTGCACTGCATTTTACAGAACATTATATCACTATATATATATATATATATATATATATATATATATATATATACACACACGCAAGTGGAGTTACCCTTTAAGCTCATCCCTAACTAAAACTAGTATAGATATCTTACCCATCATTATTCTCCAACAGCTAGTCAATGCACTTTTTGCTTCATCATCTGGGAAGCACAGCATGCATCCCTTTAGCCAACCCCAAACTGTTTTTTTGTCTCCAAGGGTTAAACGCAGGGTATGCATGCTACCACTAAATACAGTAATAATAAATTGTTCATAAAAATTGGTGATGAAATGTAATTAAAATATTTGCTTGCAAACCTAACAAGACATTTTGCTTATTTACAACAGCTTGCACCGTAAATCCGATTTAGTTAAAACTAGCCCCATGCTTAAAGCGGAGTTCAACCCAAAAATGGAACTTCCGCTTTTCGGAACCCTCCCCCCTCCGGGGCCATATTTGGCACCTTTCAGGGGGAGGCATAGAAAGCTGCATTATCTGCAGGTATCTACGCCACCCCCCGCTGTCTTCTGTCTTCTGGGAGACACACAGGTCCCAAAAGACAGCAGGGACCATTTGGATCGTGCAGCGCATGCACAGTAGGGAACCAGGAAGTGAAGCCACAAGGATTCACTTCCTAATTCCCTTACCAAAGATGGTGGCGGCAGCACCCGAGCGATAGCTCAGCTTCGGGTGCCAACATCGCGGGCACGCTGGACAGGTATAAACAAAAAAGTCAGTGCTACTACCCATACATCACATGGAAAGCAGAAGTCCCGGGTGCTCGATCCACAGTCACTGGCTGTGTAGAATAATGAGGAAAAGATGATCCACACCCCGGTCGTTGCTTTAAAACAATTGACGTATTTATTGACAAGCCACAGTAGACAAACGCAAATAGGAAAGGTTGACGCGTTTCAGCCTATAAGGCCTTAGTCATAATTTTGCCAGGCTTCACTTCCTGATTCCCTTACCAAAGATGGTGGCGGCAGCACCTGAGTGATAGCTCGGCTTCGGGTGCCGACATAGCAGGCACGCTGGACAGGTAAGTGTCCTTCTTTTAAAAGTCAGCAGCTGCAGTATTTGTTGCTGCTGACTTAAAAAAAAAAACGCGGACCTCCGCTTTAAGTGGAAAACTGAGCTCCAAATTTCCTTCAAATCCCAATGGCTCAAAGCAATTAGGCTTAAACTTTCTGTCACTAATTGTGTCAACAATTGGGAGCTGGCTCTTAAAATACTGACTAGATGGTACCTCAATCCCTATAAATTGGCAAAATGTTCAACAATGCCTCATCCTTCTGTTTCTTTGGTTGTGGATCCACGGGTACACTTATACATATCTTATGGTCCTACAATGATATTCACAGCTTTTGGCAGAAAATTTTCCAAAATGTCTCTTGTGTCACGGATATTCTTACGCCCTTGAACCCAAGGCCTGGGAATTGCAGGTCATCTTTCAGAAAATTATTGACAATATCCTGCTGGCAGCTAAATTAATTATCATGAGACATTGGAAGCTCGATCTAGTCCCAAATTCATCTGAAGCTGTAAATAATATACATCAAAACTATCTACATGAAAGAGCACTGGCATTGCAATCTGATTCCCTCCACTCCTTCAAATCATTTTGTAACATTTGGATGGACTGGTATCCTTGTTCTTCTGTCTAAGTATATCATGCGATCTATATTATGTTTATGCCTGTAATAATTTCCACCCCTCCAGTTTGTGTCCATATGTTACTGGAATGTCATTTAACTGTAAAGCAAAAATTGTTGCCGTAATTGAGTTAAACTGAGATGTAAGGTCATTCCAATTTTACAAGGTTCCCTTTTTTGTGCACACCATTGGCTTGATCACTTGATGGACTGTCCTTTGTATTTTTGTATTTTTATTTTTCCTATATTGTATAACTGTCATGCCGCGACACACGGTCGTTTTTTGTCTTGTAAAAAACGAAGTTTTTCAAACTTCATTTTAAAAAACCACGTTGCCTACACACCATCGTTTTCTGAAAATTCTCTTGCAAAGCGCGGTTACGTACAACACATACAATGGCACTCTGTTCCATTCAAGCTTGCGTCATAACTTGCCTCTGAGCATTCACGGGTTTAAAAACATCGTTTTAAACGTCATTTTGCCCACACACGATGATTTTTTATGACACAAAAAATGACATTCTGAAAAACGACATAAAAAATTGAAGCATGTTCGATTTTTTTTTTTGTCGTTTTTCAGAAGACATAAAATTACATTTTGCCCACACACGATCATTTTATATGATGTTTTTAAAAATTTTGTTTTATTTTATCACAAAAAATGACCGTTTGTACGTGGCATTAGTGCCTGCATCTGCGATCCTTCCAGATATGTTTGTTCATACTGTATGCTTGTCTTAAATCTAATAAAAATTCATTACATAAAAAACAATATTAACTTGCATGTAATTTTCAAGTGTTTGTAGAGGGAAAGCATTTGGCTGCTGTTCCTCACACTAATTACAATTTGTTCTTTTTTTTAAAAAAATCTATAAACATTTTTATTGAATTTAAAAAGATAAGTTAATACATAGCAAATGTTGCCAACAGTATTCATTATAAGTCCATAGCATGCAGATACACCATGGACTAAAGCTGGCACACAGGTCACAGAATACAGTGAGATTAACAATACATCAAGTCTGGGGATACTGTATATATAAACTGAATTATCTGTCTAGTAGAAATATTCAAAGCTTGTTCATATCGCAATGCACATTTTGTCCTGTCCCACTATGCGTAGTACATACAGTTCGATAGAAACCTTACATTGAAATTTTAGAAAGGAGACAGAGAGAGAAGAAGAAGAAAAAGAATAAGAAAAAATGAGAAAAAGAAAAAGAAAAAAAAAGGGGGGGTAGGGATAGGGGTCAGAGGGGAGAGGAAAAATAGTTTAATTAGGGTTATCCCTGCTCCCCTTTCCTCATCCAGAAATACTATATGGGCTTCATGCACAACATGTAATCTAGGAATCATAGAGTTGAAAATGTTCAGTAGTTTTAAAGTGGATTCAGCATGCCCACAGACTTTGTTATTGTGTATTGTATTCAAAAATTCACCAGATGTGAAGCATAGTACCATCTGATTTCCCACATCTCCAGCATGTATTTGACATAGGTGGGAAGAATTTGTGAAGGCGAAATGGGGTTCTGTACCAATGGGTAGCAGATTTATATCAATCCTGAATGGCTACAGTACATTAAGATAGCATTTGTGTGTGTATTCGCGAATGGCTTCCCATCCCATTCCCATTCTTTTGTTTTCAAAAAAGTTTTATTTGGAAGACATGTAATAAAACAGTTCAGTACAATGCATTGGGATAGAAATAACAGAGAGAGTGTAAAATAATGGCCAAACATAAAAGAGGGTTGGGAGCATGGATACAATGAGGGTACATAGAGAGATAGTGGGGATATACATAGCCAAGAATATGGAAGCAGTGGTTATATCTGAGGCAAGTAGGGGTGAGAGACACACTGTTGGTTAAGGATATAAGTGGGAACAAGCTATCGGCAATTCTTAGTATATTAGAAAGATAGTGGGTGCAGGGGAAGTTTAGGGTATCAAAGACCAAAAAATCCATTTACTAGTAAAAAGATGCATAGTGTCAAACAGAGTGTGGTGGATTCTTTCAGAGAGTCTAATAGATTCCATTCTGGAAATAACCTGGGGCCATGGTAGGTCCTGTGATTTCCAGTTGCAGGCAATCATCCATTGTATAGCACTGATTAGAGAATGGATCAGTCTATTACATGGGGGTGGAACCTCGGGGACCGTGGCATAAAGTAAACATATAGATGGGGTGAAGGAGATTTTTTTGTTGAGAGTGCTTTCTAGTCTGTTTATAAGTGCAAGCCAAATAGGATCCAAGTGTTTGCAATCCCAAAAAATGTGGAAGTAGTTACCAACCTCTGGGCAACCTCTGAAGCAGCTCGGGGAGGTATTGGGATAGAAGGAGTGAATTTTAGCGGGGGTCATATGCCACCTAGTAAATATTTTTAGGGGGGTTTCTCTGAAGGCCGCAGCACGGTTACTTTTACGGAGATTATCAGTCATATCGGCCCATTGGTCAAGAGTAAAAGTGGAGTTAAGTTCTGATTCCCAGCACAACATTGGGGCTGATTTTTCTGGCTGGAGAGAGGTAATTAGGTTATTATAGAAACAAGAGATTAAACCTTTGTCTCTGGGGCAGGTTGTGCAGATATGTTCAAATAGTGTACTAGGAGGGGAAATTTGTGTGGAAAAGTATAGTGAGAAGAAGTCTCTGATTTGTATGTATTGGTGGAAACTGGAGGGTGGAAGGTTAAATTTGAGTTGCAGGGAAGCGAAGGTGAGAAATTTTGAGTTGAAAGTAAAGGATTTCAACGTGGTGAGATCTCTGGAAATCCAGACATCAAAAGGGGTCTTGTCTGGAAATGCGAGGGGAAATCTGGGGTCTCCGAGAAACGAAGCAAGGGGAGGGGATGGGGAGGAGAGATTGTGTTTAAGTTTAATTTTTTTCCAAATTTGCAGCATTTGGGCAATTATTGTGTTTTTCTTGGAGAGAGCATGGTGTGGTATTATGTTTAACCACAAAATGCCCCTAATGTTCAGGGGCAATATCGAAGATGTCTCAAAACTGAGCCATGGGATGTCTGGGTCTGTGGAGAACCATTGAGCTAAATGTGCTAGTTTAGCAGCTAGGAAGTAGGACCATAGGTCTGGTAGACCGAGTCCACCATCACGTTGGGATCTATACATGAGAGAGTAGCTGCTTCTTGGTTTCTTACCATTCCAGATAAATTTGTTGATTTCCCTCTGCAGGGCTTCTAGGCGAGTTTTGGGGACATTAATGGGTAATGCTCTGAAGAAGCACAAGATCTTAGGAAGGATGGTCATTTTAAAAGCGCATATTCTGCCCAGGTAAGAAATATGATAGGCAGACCATATCTTAAGCAATGCACTAATGTGCGAGAACAAGGGGAGATAGTTTGTTTTGTATAGCGGATTATGCGAGACTGTGATGTGAACTCCAAGATACTTAAGTGACGTGGAGGACCAAATAAAGTTAAAGTTTTGCTTCATGAGGGAGATAAGATCAGGGGAGCAGTTAATGGGTAGAATGGAGCATTTATTTGTGCTAATTGATAGGCCAGAGAGTTTATGGAAGGTGTTAAGTTCAGATAAAGATTGGGAATAGAGGTATGGGGGTCTGTCAAGAATAAGAGAGCGTCGTCTGCATATAGACTAAGCTTAAATTGGTGGGAGTCTTTGTGGTAGCCGTGTATGTTAACGTTTTGTCTGATGGCGTGTGCAAGGGGCTCAATGGCAAGAGCAAAAAGGAGGGGAGAAAGAGGGCAGCCCTGTCTAGTACCCCTGCTAAGGGGGAAGAAGTCCGAGTTACTGCCAGGTATTCTGATTCTGGTCTTAGGAAGGTGGTAAAGGGCGTTAAAGCCATGAATAAATCTTTCTGAGATGCCAAATTTAGGGAGGAGATGGTTTAGATACGACCAGTTGACACTGTCGAATGCCTTGTGGATATCAAGGCTAAGTAGACATAAGGGGCGTGAGTGTAGGTTTGCGTCTTGTACTAAGTTATTTTTTTTGTACTTTATATGTTTATTTGTTTTTTTCTTTTCTTTACATAAAACAGCGTATGGAAAGGCACAGGGCAATTACACTGCCAAAAACAAACATGAATACAATCCTCTTGACAAAAAAAATACATACATATTCGCTCTGGACCCTCCCATATACTCCCTCACTAAATCTTCCCACTCTAACCCTTTTCTTAATCCTCACTTTCTCTCACAGAGAGACAAGTGATGCATCCGCCATTTTCCTGCTCCCCCCCCCCCAAAAGAAGAGAGAAAAAAAAAAAATGAATAAAAGAAAAAAAGAAAAAAAAAAAAGGGGGAGAGAGAAGGGAGACCCCATCCTCTCCCTCCCTTAAACCACAAATCATAACAGGAAAGTCAGTTTATCCTTCAAATTATATTTTATATTATAATTCCCTGCGCGTATCTGATTTTTCGTTAATCAGGTTCAGTCATTAATCTTTTCCCCTCGTCTGAATTTTTAAATAAATTCCAGCTCTTCCACGTTTCTTTGTATTGTTTATTTTTACCCTTAGCTGAGAGAACTAGGTCTTCCATAGCTTCTATATCTCTAACTCTATTTATCCATTCTAAAACTGTTGGTGACGTAGTATCCCTCCACCGTAGGGGTATACCTGC
This sequence comes from Rana kukunoris, assembly GCA_029574335.1. Lineage (NCBI taxonomy): Eukaryota > Metazoa > Chordata > Amphibia > Anura > Ranidae > Rana > Rana kukunoris. The sequence continues at coordinate 199,320,907 of CM056052.1, forward strand.
TTTAGCTGCATTCACCAAATGGCAGAGTACTGAGTTCCGATAAGTCTGAACTGGGATCTCGGATAGGTGAAGTAGGAAAAAAGCGGGATCATTGGGTATTTTTAACTCAGAAATTTTTTGCAAAATTCTCATAATTGACAACCAATAAACTCTTATTTTTTTACAAAACCAAAATATATGAATCAATGTCCCGCTTGCTTCTCCACATCTCCAACATCTGTCAGAATTTTCATTGCAGAATTTTTTGAGTCGTACTGGAGTATGGTACCACTGCATTAAGATTTTATAGTTTAATTCTTGAGTTCGTGTACAGATTGAAGAGTTTAGAGTTAAAAAGATAATCTGTTTACGTTGTAATGCAGAGAAGGTCCTATCTAGGTCCTTCTCCCATTTGTTAAGGCCTGGTATCTCCTGATCCCCCCTAAGTTTATTTAATAGTCCATACATTTTAGAGATCCCTCGGGCTAGTGGTTCTAAATCATTACAGTACGACTCAAAGATTGTTAACTGACGATGAAAATTACTTCCCGGGCCTAATGATCTAAAAAAGTGACTTAATTGCAACGCCTGCCAGATATTGACTTCAAAAGGACCTCCTATTTGTATCAATGTTTTAATCGATGGCCAGTTTTCTGATATAATAAAATGTGAGGCCTGATATGCTCCTTTCTCTATTAATAACTGGAAAGATCCTCTTTCATTACCCGGGCTAAAACTTGGGTTCCCCAATATGGGAAACAAGGGTGATCGTGCTGTAGAAAAGTTCCCGTTTTGACATATACGTGCAGTAATTTTTAGTGTTGTGCCAATTATCGGGTGATTTTTAAGAGGAGCCGGTAATACTGTATAGCACCAAGGTGCTGTACCTAAAGGAACTGTACTTAACTGCTGTTCTATATTAACCCACATCTTAGATCTAGTATGTCTACACCAGTCCACTAATCTAGATAGATGTACTGCATAATAATACTTAAATATATCTGGGACCCCCATTCCACCAAGATTCTTAGGCATAGTCAACAGATCTATTTTAATCCTAGGACGTTTCCCGGCCCAGATAAAATTCATAAATAAACTACGTATCTGACGCAAAAAAAGTCACTGGAATCCTAATTGGTAGCGCCTGAAGTAAATACAACATTTTCGGAAGAACGGACATTTTAATTATACTAATGCGACCAAACTAAGAATGGGAACCAAGTCGCCATTTGTCAAGTAGGGCTCGTAATAGATTATACATTGGTAAAAAATTCATTTTAAAAATGTCCTTTTCTTTTGATGGGATATTTGTGCCCAAGTATCTAAGCATTGGACTCCATTTAAAACAAAAATTTGCCCGAATGGAGTCCTGAGAGAGAGGTGATAGTGACATGCTCATGGCCTCAGATTTAGTCTGATTAATTTTTAAATTAGAGAGAGTGCCATATTTCTCAATCTCACCCAGCAAAGTAGGGAGAGAAATATGAGGCTCAGTTACTGAAAAAAGCATATCATCCGCATAAGCAGAAACCTTGTGGATTCCTTCCCCAACCCTAATACCCCGTATATTCGGATTCAGGCGAATTCTGTTCAACAGTGGTTCCAAAGAGATAACAAAGAGAAGGGGTGAGAGGGGGCAGCCCTGGCGAGTACCATTTGAGATGCCGAAGGGTTCAGAAAGGACCCCATTTGCCTTTACAACCGCCTGAGGGTTCGTATAAACACTTTTAATCCAGCTAATTATTCTTTCTCCCATTCCTATTTGTTTCAGCACCTCAAATAAGAACCGCCAGTCTACCCTATCAAACGCCTTCTCCGCTTCTGTATTCAAAAATACACACAGTATTTTTTTGTCGTTTACCTGATTAATCAAATTAAGAACTTTTGTTGTGTTATCTCTACCTTCTCTCGTGGGGACGAACCCTATTTGGTCTAAATCTATTATTTGAGGGATCCATGATTGTATTCTGGTTGCTAATATTTTTGTAAATATTTTTAAATCTGTGTTCAGTAACGAGATGGGTCTGTAACCTCCACAATCCGCCGGGTCCTTCCCCTCTTTTGGAATTAACGTAATATGTGCTCTCAGGGTATCCATAGGGAATGTGGAAGTCAGACCCACTGCATTAAAGACTTTTGTCATTTGTTTACTTAGCAACTCAGAAAATTCTCTGTAGTAACTTATAGTAAAGCCATCCGGACCAGGAGATTTTCCAGATTTTAATGATTTTAATATTTCAGTCACTTCTTTTACCGTAATAGGAGTGTCCAGACTATAACGGGCTGGTGAGGGTAATCTCGTCATATCTGCCAAGGTTAGATATTCTGCTATCCTGGACTGAGGGGAAGTAGCGTGAGGCAAATTATACAAAGTAGCATAATACTTCCCGAATGTCTGGGCAATATCTTTAGGTATCTGTTTTAAATGTCCCTCTTTATCTTTTATTTGTGATATATAAGTTGACCTATTCTTTTCTTTAATTTTCCCTGCTAACAATCTGCCACATTTATCTCCTATTTCATAATCTATTAGTTTCCCCCGTTGGATTAGGGCTTTTGCTTTAAACCGTAAAATCTCCGACAGTTGTCTTCTCAGATGTCCCAGCTCTATACCTACTGATGCTGTCTGTCTCTTTTTATGCTGTGTTTCTAGGGCCTGGATCTCATCTAATAAGTTTTTAGTCTGTTTTTCCCTTTTCTTTTTCAAAATTGCTCCATGTTTAATTAAAATTCCTCTGATCACGGCCTTGTGTGCCTCCCAAATCATACCTGGGTCACTCTCAGGAATGTCGTTTATCTGAAAATATGCTATCATTTCTTTCGATACATCGTCTCTTACTTCAGGATTTTGAAGAAGGCTTTCATTCAATCGCCAGCATCCCTTACGTTGAGTGGCCAGGTTAGACAGGGAGAGACACAACGAAACCGGAGCATGGTCCGACCATGTTATATTTCCGATGAGGATTTCTGTAACATCTGAAATTAAATAGTGTGGAATCAAAAACATGTCAATACGCGAGTACACTTGATGTGGGTTGGAAAAAAAGTATAATCTCGTTCTTCTGTATGTAAGGTCCTCCATGCATCTACCACTTGCATTTCATGCATTTTTTGTAATATACTTCTTCTGACCCGACAGGGGACAGCTGAAGTTCCTGAGGAGGTATCGATTCTAGGATCTAGGGGGATGTTAAAGTCCCCTCCCAGAATCAATCTCCCCTCTATAAAATCCCTTAGTTCTGAAAGAATTTTTTTAACAAACTGGTCCTGCTGTTTATTAGGTACATAGATTGTTGCTAATGTTACCTTAATATTTCCAATGCTTCCTTTAAGGAAAATAAATCTCCCATTAGGGTCTACCCGTTTGTCCACTAAGCACCATGGCACTCGATTAGATATTAATTTTGAGACCCCCTTAGATTTAGCCTGCTGATTTGGAGCATGATACACACAAGGGAAAAATCTATTTTGAATAGTCTACCTGCCTTAAAGTGTGTTTCCTGAACATAGGCTACATCTGTCCCGGATCGCCTCAAATCGTTCAGCAACATTTTCCTTTTCTCTGGGACATTAAGACTCCTAACATTCAAGGAGGTAATCTTCACCTCATCCATTTTTCAGACAACACTGACAAAAAATAAATAAAAAATTTACAAAAATAAAATAAAAGGAGGGGGAGCACCCCACCCAAACCTACCTATACACCCCTTCCTAACCCCTTCTAATCCCTCCCTCCCCTCTAGGCCCAATCGGGCGAGCACCCAAAGCTGAGCCACCTAATTGTGACTTCAGTGGGTAAAACCTAATTGGGGGTTTTGGCACAAGATGACTGAGGGGCTCAGACCTAACCTCTTATCCACCCCGGCTCTGAGTTTACTATATTTACCATCTGTAATCAATCTTCTATAACGTATATATCCATTTTATATTTAAGCCAATCGCCTTATTACTTTATTTATATCCAAAAAAAAAAAGGGACGCTCATCAATACTACCCTATATGCTTCTTCCTACTCCATCTTTCGTAGGATCCGGGCAATCCACTAAAACTCTAACAAAACATATATCTATATTCTAATCATTGCACAATCATGTTCCTCCGCTCTCTCCCTGGCGGTCACATCTTCCTTCTTCAATTCCCGAAAACGAATCTTTAACGTTTAAAGCAAAGATTCTCTATCAAAATATAAATTTTATTCCGCAAGTATAATATTTCATATGGCCCCCCATAAAGAGCGGGCCAGAATACCAGATGGTTTTTAAAAATTAGATTTAAACTGAGAGTACCGCCAGAAGCGTGTTTTGATGTATAATAGCCAAAGTTAGGTAGAGGAACATAAATCTGCCCATCAGTAAATCTATACAATATCAACAAAATAACAATTCTCCGAACCCCTATAAACATAGCACACTTCCTTAATCAAAATATTATGCCCCACATTCCCCCAAAAAAAAAAGGGGGAGGGGGGGCCAGAAATCGCCAAAATTATATCCAGTTATCATTCACCTAAATTCATCGCCACTTAATATTACTGTTCCCTCCCTTTCTTTTACCATTTCTTCCCTTTCCCTTCCTGTATTTCTCTTTCTTTTGCCCCATTTTTTCCACAAATAGAGGGATTGGGAAGGGACATATAAATCCAATTTTTATTTAAATGATTAACCACTTACCCACTGTGCACCTACACCCCCTTCCTGCCCAGACAAAATATAAGCTTCCGGCACTGCGTCGCTTTAACTGACAATTGCGCGGTCGTGCGACGTGGCTCCCAAACAAAATTGGCGTCCTTTTTTTCCCACAAATAGAGCTTTCTTTTGGTGGTATTTGATCACCTCTGCGGTTTTTATTTTTTGCGCTATAAACAAAAATAGAGCGTCAATTTTTAAAAAAATGCAATATTTTTTCCTTTTTGCTATAATAAATAACCCAAAAAAAATATAAAAAAAATATTTTTTCCCTTAGTTTAGGCCGATACGTATTCTTCTACATATTTTTGGTAAAAAAAAAATGCAATAAGCGTTTATCGATTGGTTTGCGCAAAATTTATAGCGTTTACAAAATAGGGGATAGTTTATGGCATTTTTTTTTTTTTTTTTTTTACTATTAATGGTGGCGATCTGCGATTTTTTTATTGGGACTGCGACGTTATGGCGGACATTTCGGACACTTTTCTGACATTTTTGGGACCATTTACATTTATATAGTGAAAAATGCTATAAATATGCATTGATTACTGTATAAATGTGACTGGCAGTGAAGGGGTTAACCACTAGGGGGTGGGGAAGGGGTTAAATGTGTGTCCTATGAGTGTTCTAACTGTAGGGGGAGGGGGGGGTGACTGGGGGAGGTGACCGATTGTGTCCCTATGTACAAGGGACACAACCGCTCTCCTCTCTCCCTGACAGGACGTGCAGCTCTGTGTTTACATACAGAGCTGCACGTCCCCGCTCAGTTACTGAGCAATCGCGTGTGCCCGGCGGCGATCGTTGCCGCCGGGCACTCGCACGGGATCCCGCAGAGCGGCGGGTGCGTGCGCGCGCCGCCGGCGACGCGCGCGTGCCCGCCCGCGGCTTTAAAGGGACATCACGTCATATGACGTGATGTCAGAACAATGGAGTCGTCTGCCCGCCGTCATTTGACGGTGGGCAGATGACAAGTGGTTAAATAAGGAAAAAAAAAATTTAAAAACATCGAGAAATCCCTCCTAAAAAAAAAAAACGAACAATCCCTCCTGAAAAAAGTTGGAGCATGCTTTTTTCTCTTTCTTTTTCCCCTTTTTTCTCTTCTCTCCCTTTCCCTTTCCCTTCCCCCCCCTTTTCTCTCTCTTTATCCAAAAAAAAACCCTCCTAAAAAAAGTTGGGATATAAAAAAAAAAAAAAGGGTTGGGACATGCTTTTTTTCTCTTTCTTTCCTTTTTTTCTCTTCTTTCCCTTCCCCCTCTTTCCTCTCTCTTTATCCCAAAAAAATAATCGAAAAATCCCTCCTGAAAAAAAAAGTTGGGACATAAAAAAGTTGGGACATGTTTTCTTTCTCTTGCTTTCCCTTTGTTCTCTTCTTTCCATTTCCCTTTCCCTCCCCCCTCTTTTCTCTCTCTTTATCCAAAAAAAAATCCCTCCTGAAAAAAGTTGGGACATAAAAAAAAAGTTGGGACATGTTTTTTTTTCTCTTTCTTTCCTGTTTTCTCTTCTTTCCCATTCCCTTCCCCCCTCTTTTCTCTCTCTTTTAAAAAAATCGAAAAATCCCTCCTGAAAAAAAGTTGGGACATAAAAAAAGTTGGGACATGTTTTTTTTCTCTTTCTTTCCCTTTCCCTTTCCCTTCCCCCTCTTTTCTCTCTCTTTATAAAAAAAAAGCAACAAATCCCTCCTGAAAAAAAATTGGGACATAAAAAAAAGTTGGGACATGTTTTTTTCCCTTTCTTTCCTTTTTCTCTTCTTTCCCTTTCCCTTCCCCCCTCTTTTCTCTCGCTTTTCTCAAAGAAAAAATCGAAAAAATCCCTCCTGAAAAAAAGTTGGGACAAAAAAAAAAGAACGACCTATTTTATATCAGGGGTATTCTTCATATTCTCTATCTCACTTCAGATGGACCCAGGTATCTCCCCCCCTTCTTTTTTTCTGGGTTGGCGTTATTTTATTTATAGCCACATTTTTTATTCATTTAGAAAAATTAGGAATAAATTGGAGCCAGTCTGGCACTTCCACAGAACCTACTTCCAAAAATGTAAACAATTCTGGTAAGTCTGTGGGTTGTTTAAGAGGGAAGGATTGCTGATTTTTCTTAATTGCTAAAGAAAACGGGTATCCCCAGCGGTATGTCCCACCACATTTTTTAATGATATCTAATAGGGGGCATAGTATTGCTCTCTTCTGAAGGGTAGCCTGTGAGAGATCAGGCATAATTTTTATTTGAGATCCCTCGTATCTTATCTCTCCCGCCTCCCAGGATGCCCGGCTAATAGCCTCTTTATCTGAATATCGATGGAAACAGCAAATCACATCCCTAGGCCTATCTGCATTCACTGAGCGTGGACCCAGTGATCTGTGAACTCGTTCGAATTCAAATGTTTGAGATGGGGGAGTAACAATTATTTGAAGACAGATTGAATAAATAGTCGCTTGCAGTTTCTCTCTTTCAATTGTTTCTGGAATCCCCCTGAACCTCAAATTTTTACGACGATTACGGTCCTCAATTTCTTCCAGCTTTAACTGTATGTCATTACACGTCGGTGGCTATTGTGTTTGTGTCTGCTCTAAATGTGTAAACCGATTTTCTAGGACACTCAACCGACTCTCATTAATTTCTAATTTATCCGAAAGTGTTTTTATGTCTCCTCGTACTGCTTCCAAATCTCTCCAGTGTGTCTCCTCAACTCTGGCAACCAAAGCTTCCATATCTTCCTCCACTCTAGAGACAAATTGCTCCATATCAGCACGTGTTGGCAATGTTTGTAAATCTGCCCTTGTTGGGAGAGCCAAAAGCAGAGTCCTGATATCGATCTTCTCATCTCCATGTTTCTGCTTTATTATATCTGGGCTCAGATTTACAGTTGAGCTTTGACTCAAACTAGGGGAAACACAATCTTCTCCCCCCTCCATTAACCCTCTGATTACTGTTGATGTCAATATATTTCTGTCCTGTGCTTTTACTACAGTATCTGCAGTTTCAATGATCTCAGGCAATATATCTGTGAGTTTGGGGGTCTCTAGTGATAAATCTGTATATTGCAGTGTCTTTCCCTGTTTGCCAAGCCACACCACCTCGTACCTCTCCTGTATCTCCTGTGTCATGCACAGAGTATCGTACCGCCCACAGCGCTCCTCCGGTTCCCCAGACCTCACAGTCTCTGATGGCTCCAATGACACTGAAGATCCCTGCCCGCGCTCCTGCACGGCGGTGGCAGCAGCAGTGGCGGTAGCGGTGTCCTCTGCTGCAGAAGTTGCAGCGGCAGCGGCGGCCGCTGCGACTGCGCGGGTCAAAGGAAAAAACCTTCGGATCTCTGGCTGTTCCACGCCTCTCTGCACTCTGACACTGCGGGGTCCAGTCTCCCTCCTCCTCATTCCAGGAATCCAGCAAAGGTAACAGTAACGGTAAACACAGCACTAAAAGCCGTCACACATCCACTTCATTGAGTCCCATCCAAGTCCTGTTAATGGTTATGGCTTTTGTTTTTTAACTGTGACCGGTATGTAGAGTATAAATGATATGTGAGTTGTACAGGGTATACGAGGTATGCACTGCGGAACACACTGAATAAGCAGAGTATACACAGTATACAATGAATGTTTCTGCACAAATCCTCTGTCCGTCAGCCAGCAAGTCTCTAATCAGTCTTCTCATCAATCAGTCAGTGTCATCAACTTCTCGAGTTTAGCCAGGTGGTTTAGGGAGAGGTCTGAGCGTGTGTAATGGCCCATACATTGGCCCATCCCGATCGTCCGATGATGGATCGTACGATTTTCGGATCGTGTGTACACTACTTTCGACAGCCGATCACGACCGTTCATCCGATTAAATTCGATCGGACAAGCGCGAAAATTTTTCTCGTCCGATGTCCGATCGTCCGATTTTCGTTTAGTCAGTACAGCCGTCGTCCGACAATACAATACAAATACATTACAACACGTGACATCACTTCCGATCGTTTTTTTCTATCGTACGATAATTTTCGTGAGTTTAAAAACCTATTTTATTTTACTCGCGATTATTAAGCGAAAAAAGTCGTACGATCCGTCGGCCGATATTCAGATCGTGTGTATGGGCCATTACTCTACTCCTTCATCTTGCAAACACACCCCCCTCGTGCCATTTGTTTTTAGTACTTGTTTGAAGCTCAGTCCCCCCTTGTACTAAGTTAGTGACTAATCTAATATTATCAACAATCTGCCTACCCGGTATAAAGCCAGTTTGGTCAACGTGGATAAGGGAGGTGATCACCGAGGACAATCTGTCTGCAAGTAATCTACCAAAGAGTTTTAGGTCATTGTTAAGAACTGATATAGGGCGGTAGTTTTGTGGTACAGAATGGTCTTTTTGGGGTTTGGGTATCAGGGAAAGATTTGCCAGCAGCATTTCCTCAGAAAATTGACCGCCTAGTAGAATATAATTAAATAGCTTGGTGAGACTTGGTACTAGAAGGGGGGCAAATTTTTTGTAGTAAGCTGCTGTAAAGCTATCGGGACCGGGGACGGTTGAAGTTTTAATAGATTTATTGATATCTAAGATCTCGGCCTCTGTGCATGGCTCATTCAGTGAGGAGATCTGAGAGTCATTTAATTTAGGGAGATGAAGGGAGTTGAGCCAATCTAAGGATGAGGGTTTGGGGTAAGTTTGAGGGCCAGATAGGAGATTTTTGTAGAAGGAGGTGAACACCTGAAGAACGTCTTGAGGGTGGGTGACCAAGTTGCCCTTTGCGTTCTTCAATTTGTAGACGTGGGGGGGTTTGGTATCATGATTTAATTTGCGTGCAAACATTGTAGAGGCCGAATTTCCTTGCAACAGGAACTTGGCTTTAGAGAACCTGAGTGATTTTTCTGTATCCTCCGATAGCAGTGTGTTTAAGGCTTGTCTTTTAGTGTGGATAAGGTCGGTCAGTGCCGGTGAGGGGGAGGAATGCAATTTATTGTATAGGTCGCTCAACTCTCTAGTAAGGCATTTTATGTCAGTAAGTTTAGCTTTGTGTTTTGCTGTGGCAATATTTATTATGTGTCCTCTCAGGACCGCTTTGTGGGCCGCCCAAATAGAGGTGGGAAGCACCTCTCCGGGGACGTTATCATGAAAGTAGTTTTCGATATGGGATCTAATTTGTTGGAGGGTGGAGGGGTCGGAGAGCAGGGAGTCATTAAGACGCCATTTGAATGTAGTGGATGCTAGCCCAATGTGGGAGGTTTCAAATTCTACCATGTTATGGTCAGACCAGGGGCAAGGATGGATTGTTGCTTTAGATGAGTTGGCCAGGAGTATGGGGGTGCAGAACACATAGTCCAGCCTAGCGAAACAATCATGAGGATAGGAATAATGAGTGTAGGCCCTAATGCCAACATTATGTGCTCTCCATGTGTCAATCAATTGGGACTTGTTGATATGGCGGTTTATGGTTTTGGTGAAGGCTTTAGATGAGAGGGTTGGTCTGCTTCTGTCTAGTGAAGGGTGAGCGGTTAGATTAAAGTCACCACCAATGATCATATGTGGGGAGTATCGAGAGTATCAACATTTTTTGTAAAGAATGAGGTTTGAGCTTCGTTAGGAGCATATAAAGAAGCTATGGTTACTTTGCGTCTATTGATACAACCTTTCATAATAATAAATCTACTGTCAGTGTCTTTAAAGACAGTTTGTAGTTCAAAAATCACTGTATTTCTAATGAAAATAGCTACACCGCGTGATTTATTGGAGAAGGTGGTGTAATGGAATTGACTGAAAGTTTTATCAAAGTACTGGGGGTGGTTGGCCGTAGAAAAATAGGTTTCCTGCATTAGAATGATGTCTGCACCGAGTCTCTTATAATGTCTAAAAGCTTTCTTACGCTTATTAGGGGAATTAAAACCCTGCACATTGTGAGAAAAGACTCTAAGACCCATTACTTTGTAGGGGGGGAGCGCTGATCCCATTCCCATTCAGGGAGACTTAAAGATCTCTTTCCCATGCTGCATGCGCATAATCTGGGCTAACATGAGCCTTTTCCAGGGGTAGGACATATATCAACAATGTGTGATATGGTGTGAGTTGTCTTGTCCAGATTAACGTTGAGGCCTGGGATTAGGGATGGGCCCAATGTTTCAGTCAAACGGAAGTTCGACTCGAACATCGGGCCTTCGCCCATTCACCGAATTGCAAACATTATGGGGCATTTGTGGGAAATGTGAGCATTGTGGAACAGCGTTGTGCACTGCGAGATGTATATGTATTTCATATATATATAATACACTTCAGGCAGTGTGTGTGTCTGTGAGTGTATGTATATATATATATATATATATATATATATATATATATATATATATATATATATATATATATATATATATATATACACTGCTCAAAAAAATTAAAGGAACACATTTGAATCAGAACTCTTGGGATATTGATCTGGTCAGTTAAGGAGCAAAGGGGAGGGGTGTATACAGAGGGGGTTGTTAATCAGTTTCAGCTGCTTTGCTGTTAATTGAAGTTAACGACAGTTGCACTAGATGGCGAAACAATGAGACAACCTTCAAAACAGGAATGTTTTTTCAGGTGGAGGCGTCTGACATTTTTTTCTCTACTCATCTTTTCTGCACAAGGCAATACTTGGACCCTATAAAGGTTACACAGGCAGTTCCTAAAGGATGGCACATCAATACTTGTCATTGCCAGAAGGTTTGCCGTGTCTCCCAGCACAGTCTCAAGTTCATGGGGGACATTCCAGGAGACAGGCAGTTACTCTAGGAGAGCTGGACAGAGCCGTAGAAGTTCCTTAATAGTGTTGCTCACGAATATTCGCATTGCGAATATTCGCTACGAATATTGCATATTCGAGTATTCGCGAATATCGCGAATATCGCGGCGAATATTCGCTATTTCGAATATTCGAATGTTTTAAATTTTTTTTTAGAACAGATCACATCCTAGAGATCCCCATCGACGTCTAAAAGCATTGCTGGTATGATTAGAGACCTTGGGCCGAGTAGCTGCAGCGCTCATTTTATATTGCCGAAAAATCGCAATGCGATTATTCGGCAAATAGCGATATCGCGCGATTATTTTATATTGTAATATATCACGAATATTCTGAGCCAATCAGAGTACTCCATTCCGCATTTCTCGAAATTTCGAAATTATTTTGTATTGTAATATATCACGAATATTCTGAGCCAATCAGAGTGCTCCATTCCGCATTTCTCGAATATTCGCAATTATTGTGTATTGTAATATATCACGAATATTCTGAGCCAATCAGAGTGCTCCTTCCGCATTTCTCGAATATTCGCAATTATTGTGTATTGTAATATATCACGAATATTCTGAGCCAATCAGAGTGCTCCTTCCGCATTTGCCGAATATTCGCAATTATTGTGTATTGTAATATATCACGAATATTCTGAGCCAATCAGAGTGCTCCTTCCGCATTTGCCGAATATTCGCAATTATTGTGTATTGTAATATATCACGAATATTCTGAGCCAATCAGAGTGCTCCATTCCGCATTTCTCGAATATTCGCAATTATTTTATATTGTAATATATCACGAATATTCTGTGCCAATCAGAGTGCTCCATTCCGCATTTCTCGAATATTCACAATCGCAATTCGCAATTCGCAATCGCATTCGCATTCGCGATAGCGAAAATTCGCAATCATTTCATTTCGAAAATATATCACGAATATTCGTATTTAGCGAATATCTGTCGAATATTCGACTATATATTCGAGATATATCGCGAATTCGAATATGGCATATTCTGCTCAACACTATTCCTTAACCCATCTGCTCCTTTGTGCAAGGAGGAACAGGATGAGCACTGCCAGAGCCCTACAAAATGACCTTAAGCAGGCCACTGGTGTGAAAGTCTCTGACTTCATGGGGGTTGCCTGAGGGCCCGACATCCTCTATAGTGTGCTCTGTGCTCATTGCCGGACACTGTGGAGCTCGATTGGCATTTTACATTAAACACCAGAATTGGCATGTCCGCCACTGGTGCCCCATGCTTTTCACAGATGAGAGCAGGTTCACCCTGAGCATATGTGACAGACATGAAAGGGTCTGGAGAAGCCGCAGAGAACTATATGCTGCCTGTAACATCGTTCATCATGATCAGTTTGGTGGTGGATCAGTGATGGTCTGGGAAGGCATATCCATGGAGGGACGCACAGACCTCTAAAGACTACACAATGGCACCATGACTGCCATTAGGTATCGGGATGAAATTCTTGGACCCATTGTCAGACCCTACGCTGGTGCAGTGGGTCCTGGGTTCCTCCTGGTGCATGCTACTTAAATGACCAGATCAATATCCCAGGAGTTCTGATTCAAAAGTGTTCCTTTAATTTGTTTGAGCAGTGTGTATATATATATATATATATATATATATATATATGTGTGTGTATATATATATATATATATATATATATATATATATATATATATATATATATATATATATATATATATACAGTATGTGTGTGTATATGTATGTATTGTAAGGGGTTAGCTCGGTAGAGGGGGCGCGTGACCCTCTGGATGGGTTCACTACACACTGAACTATAGAGAGAGGCAGCCGAAGATGGTTGAAAACAAAGAGTTTGGTTTATTTTTCCATATTGCTGGAAACAAGTGCAAGCAGCCAAACAGCATAAACAAAACAAAACATAAAATAAACCCTGGCCACTTTGGGTGTCTACCTTCACCACACAGGAGCCTATCTATGGAGTCTGGCACAGCCTACTGCTGGGCAGACCCTGCTGGTCATACAGCAGAGAAACAATAGTCTTTTTGATTTTTATCACACAGAAAAATCAACAACCACCTCACCTCTTCAGAAGTCTTTCTCACTGTTCTCCTTAACTCAAAAAGCCTCAGGATGCAGCAATCAGTAGTCATCCTTTGGATAACTTATAGAGTCCTTAATTGCCTCATACTGAACAGCTTAAGCTTTCCAACGCCCTAAACCTTTCTGGCTACCTCTGTAGCCGACACCTGATAGTAATTGGTGAATTGTCTAAACAAGGCAGAAATGTATCTCCTGTCTGTGACAACACCCACAGATTTACCTGACTTCCTGTCACAGTATGTATATGAAAGTTCAATGGGTGAGGTGAACGGTCTCCACAAATTCTGTGTAAGCAATCTAATCCTTCCCAAGGACCATAATATTGAATCTCTGTGGTCGCCTGGTTGTCTGTGTTCCACACAGACAACCAGGCGACCACAGAGATTCAGTATTATGGTCCTTGGGAAGGATTAGATTGCTTACACCGAGTTTCCTGTCCACAAATGCCCCCATACCTGAGCCGCAGCCACTATGGGATAGACCTTAAACAAAGCCCAAGTCTTTACGAACCCAGGGATTGCCTGACATTCATCCGGCCATGGACCGGCAAGCCAATGAGTGCCAAAAATGACTGCATACCCTTTAGTGGCTGCGGCATCTGTGACCACCTGAAAAGATGACTCAGAATCTGCGGGGATGAACATGGATACACCGTTCCAATCCTGGAGAAACTGATCCCACATGCGTAGGTCAGCTGAGGCTGCTGAGTCCAGACTGACCACAGAATCTGAATCAGGGGCTGCAGGGAGCAGAGCCAGCAACCGGGAGATGAATGACCTGTCCCGAGGAATAATCCTCATGGCCAAATTCAACATACCCAGTAGTGACTGCAGATCTTTCCTGGAAGTGGCCCGAGACACTGTGAACCCATGAATCCGCTCCCTAATCCTGGCCAGCTTGTCTGCTGGTAGCTTTGCCTTGCATGGTTTGAGAATCCAGCGTGATTCCCAAAAAGGTCAGAGTGGTGGCTGGGCCCTCCATCTTCTGACTCGCCAAAGGGACATTCAGAGCGGAACACACAGCCACCAACTTCTGGAGGTTGGAGGGTGTCCGTCCCACACTCTAAATCAGGAGATAATCGGCCAAGTAATGTAACACCTCCTGACAGCCTGCCTTATACAAGAGAATCCAGTTAAGCGCATCCGCAAAAACATTGAAAATCCAAGGACTGCTCTTGGAGCAGAAGGTAAGGTTGGTAGCGAAATAGTAGCTCCCCCTCCACTTCATACCATGCCATTGCCACAGGGAAGGCTGGATAGGCAGAAGCTTAAACGCATCTGAAATATCAGCCTTAGACAACCAAGCATTCCTACCTATGCATATGATTTGTTGGATGGCCTGGTCCACCGATGCATACTTGAGAGAAAACTCCTCTGATGGGATTAAGGTTATTAAACTGGATACCTGAGAGCAATGAGGAGCTGGCAAATCATAAATTAACCAAAGTTTATTGGAAAATGTCCCTTTAACTAAGCCAAGAGGGTTGACCCTCCACTGATGGAACGATGGCGAAGAGAAAGGCCCAATGATGAAGCCTTTGTCCAGCTCCGACTGAAGCAGCCCATCCACCGCCTTCACGTCAATGCCTACGCATAATAAATTCTTGCACTCAAAGGTGCCCTGAGGCAATGTAATAAAGCCCGTATGGAACCCCGCAAAACCCCTCTACTAAAAACTGACAAAAGTAGGGGGAAGGGTGGGAAGCCAAACAGGACTGCAAGAAAGGTACATCGATGCGGCTCTGTCAGGAGGACTTCCCTTGTTTGAATGTACATGACGACTTGGGGTGCGCCCTGTAACAGGTGGCAAAGACATGTAGCAGGCAGCACTGACTAATTACAGGATCCCTGATTGAAATGATTGCAAAGCTGAGATTTGCCTAGATATTTTATCGCCGGCCGAGTTTGTCAAAAGAGGCCCAAAGGCTAGGGTTTGGCAATAAACTAGTGTACGCTCTGGAGGTACCCGGCACAGCAGGGGGTCCCATGAGAGGGCACCAGTAAGACGTGTGAGTGGAAGACTGACATGGAGTGCAGACCGGAGACCTCAATCCCACAAAATGCTGACAAAAGAGCTCCGTATCCACCACGCTCCAGTCAGTCATTGCCTAATGCTGAATAAACACAGTTGCTGCTTTCACAGAAAATGACCGGTGGTAATCGTAGAACGCTGAACCGCCACATTTGTAACCCAGCTCTACGACTGGAGTACAAATACAAATCCAGCTCCTCTCTCCTCTGAGACTTGACCGAGCAGATAATATCCCTGAAGATATTAAATTCTAGTACAAACTCAGGAACGGAGAGCTTGCGGCTCAGTCAATGGTCCCTGGTTTTGACTACCACCGAGACATTGCCACAAGTGTATGATTTGTTATCGGCAATATCATGGGCTGCTATCAATAGAGAGGCTAATTTAACATCCTTTCCGTCCAAAATTTCTTTTTTGATGTTGGCCAGGACGAAATGGGCGGTCTTACCTACGGGGCCTGGGACAACCAAGGAAGACACCGGGTCTGCTGATGTAGTGGGAACGTCAGGTGCTACAGGAGTCAGGCAAGGAGGGCTTTCCAGGACCTCCACCCTGGCCCGTAGCTCCTGAAAAGGTGTCAACAGAATGTTGAGTGAGGAGTGTATGAGCGTGAGGCAAGCCCCAACTGAGCGCAGGGTCACTTGCTTCGGAGTGGCACTAGAAGCCCTGGGGAATAGAAGTCTGAAAAGTTCCGCTTTGCGAGCCGACGACGGGTAGGAGATACCCCTGCGTTGGAGCTCCGCCACCAATCTGGGGATGGTCCAGGCCCTCATGGATGGTGTGCTGCCACGATCTGAACCTTCATTCTGGGAGGTAGGAATGACTGACCCATCTTCAATGTCTGCCACCTGGGACATGACCTAATTAACATGATAAGGGGGATGGAATGAAAGTTAGCTGAAAAACATGCTCGCACAGGCCATATGACAGCTTGTGACATTGAAATGGTAAGTGAGTGACTGACCCACGAAAACCCCGTACAGCCCGAGTGGATCTGGCATCTGTGGAGATAACTGAAAAATGCTTAAGGTGTAAAGCAAGGGTTCGAGGCTGAGTCACCCGAGGCGCGGCAGGTAATTAAAAACGTACACTCAGGCCCTGGCTACCTGAAAACGTGTCAGGTAGAAGATGTGGGAATGTGCGCTAGTAGCCACCCTAGCATGTAACTCGTAACTAGCTGCCACATGAGCGACCCAAACCATCATGGAAAGTAAGACGGCACTTACCGCGCTTGCCGAGCAAAAATAGCTGACAGCTCACTTATGCACCCACACTGCAACCAGCTCCTACGGGGTGAAGAAAACCAAATATGAAATGCGACATACTAGAAAGGTAAAATAACCCCAAATGCAACGTAAAATTAAAAGTACCAAAACCGAGGGTACTGTGAGAACTCGCTGGGCTCACTTGACCAGTGGAAAATGGCCTCACTGATCCTCCACCCTGCGACCAGTACCTGAAAGGAAAATGGGAAAACAGGCAATTGACATATGCAAGCAGAATGGCAAGACCACCTGAACTATGAAATAGATATCCCGACCAGCATTGAAAGAAACCAACACCCCAGTGAGGCCTGAAAGAGAAATAGTGACCCATAGAACAGAATGACAACCGTGCCCCCCCTTGGTGACCGAAGGAGAAGCGTATCCTACCCTGACGTAGACATGACAGTGACTCAACACTGCGTCAGAACCTTCAAGTCTCTGTGATATGCCTGCATGCTGGGTGAAATAGGACCTAACCTGCATCTTTTGGAGCATTGCCTTTGAGTTTTTGGGGATGGATTGTGAGAAACCAGGCACCAGGGTTCTGTAAGGAAAGTTAAAAGCTTACTATTATGGCAGGTCAATTTGTGGTAAATCAAGTTGTTTGCAGAAGGCTTGAAGGTCTTCTGGCGTGCAAAGGAGGGCTGTGTGACCCCTGGCGAAAGTGGATAAGCAGAACAAGAACTTCCATTGATATTGGATATTGCGAGTTTAAAGTGCTTCCAGTAGGGGGCGTAGTGCACGCCTATACTGTAGTGTGACCTGGGAGAGATCTTGGAACAATTACATTTCAGTGCCATTATACAGAATATGGCTTCTTTCTCTTGCCTTGTGGAGGATTTATTTTTTAAGTGGAAAGTTAAAGGGGTATTCCAGCCCAAAATTGTGTTTATTAAAAGTCAGCTACAAAAAGTGTAGCTGCTGGCTTTTAATAAACACTCACTTACCTGCTCCTGCGTTCCAGCGACACGCCGACCGGGCCCCCGCTCCTCTCCCCCCCTCCCCAGCCGGCGTCTCCATCCCGACTGTGGGCACCCAGCCGTGACAGCCTTCGGCTTCACGTCTGGGCACCCACTGCGCATGCGCGCGCGGCGCGGTTTGCCGCTGATTGGAGAGGCGATCGCATGGGACCTGTCATGTGTCCCATGTGATTGCCTACAGGGAGGGGCTGGTGTAGGAGATTAAGGCTTAATCGCCTAACCAGCCCCTCGGCGGAAGCAGGAAGTGGGACAGGAAGTCCCACTCCTACTGAAGCCCCCACTCCCCCCCCCAAAAAAATTGCATGCCAAATGTGGCATGTAAGGGGGAGGGGATTAAAGAAAAGTGAATTTTTAGGGTGGAACTCCTCTTTAACAATGCACCAAATAACATCCCTCGCTGGTTTAGAATCCTGGGGTTGAGGTCACAGAGCGCAATGAGCTCTTTCCATTTCAATGGGAGAGTCTGATGAACAGCAAATTAAGTCATTAAAAATTAAACAAATCGCTCATGGTATGAACGTTTGCTCGATCCTCTCAGGCACTTTCCTCACTCTAATGTTGTGTCTACGTCCACGGTTGTCTAGGGCTTCAACCTGCAAGTCAAATAAGTGAGACAATTGGGTGTCATAAGTGCGCTGCACTTGCTGCGTAGCCTCCGCATTGATTTGCGTGATCTGTTCCACCCCTGTCGCGTACACACGATCGAATATATCTGCTGAAACTGGTCCGACGGACAGTTTCAGCCGACATATCCGCTCGTGTGTACGGACTAGCGGACATGTTTTCCCAGAGGACAAATTTCAAAGCATGCTTTGAAATTTGTCCGCCGGAGGCATGTCCGTCGGATATGTCCGCTGGTTAGTACACTAACCAGCGGACATAAATCTCTGTGCATGCGTCGAATGGATTTGACGCATGCGTGGAAGTATTTCACTTCCTCGTTTGGTGACGTGGCGGCGTCAACATCACCGCAAGGTCACCGCGTTCCCTGGCCGAGGGGATTTTCATCCGATGGTGTGTACACACCGTCGGACGAAAATCTGGAGGAGACATGTCCGCTGGAAACGGTCCGTCGGACATGTTTCAGCGGACATGTCCCTCCGTGTGTACGCGGCCTTAGACGTTGAACTGCTGCCTGTATGTCTGATTTCAAGTCTGATTTTCCAGCTGTGAGGGTGTTCTTAATATCAACTGCAACCATTTGTAGATCAGGCAGGCTTATTGGTTGGTTTGAGAGAGGGTTTGGCATGTATCCCCTGTCTGTCTGGAAATCAGAGCTGCTACCTGGCAAGCATGGTTCTGAGGCCTGTGAAGCCGCATGGCTGTGTCTTGAAAAGCTTGGAGATATTGCGGCTGAGCTGTGTTCCAGCCTTCTTCTCCCCAGTGTGCTGTGTAGAGGCACTTCTATTCACTTTACCCATGCCGAATCAAGGTTCTAAAAGTCCCCAAGAAAGATTTTAATCCTCTGCGTGTAGGAGCATTTGGCTTAAACAGGCATCTTAAGTTTCGGCCAAACCATGCTTCCTTTTCAACTTTTTCACTTTTTCTTAAATTCTGACTTAACCACTTAAGACCCGGACCAATACGCTGGTAAATGACCCAAGGTGTTTTTGCGATTCGGCACTGCGTCGCTTTAACAGACAATTGCGCGGTCGTGCGACGTGGCTCCCAAACACAATTTGCGTCCTTTTCTTCCCACAAATAGAGCTTTCTTTTGGTGGTATTTGATCACCTCTGCGATTTTTATTTTTTGCGCTATATACAAAAATAGAGCGACATTTTTGAAAAAAAAACACTATTTTTTACTTTTTGTTAAAAAAAAAATCAAATAAACGAAATTTTAGTCAAACATTTAGGCCAAAATTTATTTAGCCACATGTCTCTAGTAAAAAAAAAATCGCAATAAAAAAAAAAATAGCTACCTAGCGGGAACAGCGACACTAATACAGTGATCAGAAAAATGATCGCTTAGTGACGCTGGCAATAGGGAATGAAAGGGTTAACTAGGGCGGTGATCAGGGGGTTAAAACTTTATTAGGGGGAGTGGGGGGGCTATCCTGAACCTAACACTAACTGTTTTTTACACTGCCTGTCACACTGACACTAAATGCAGTGATTAGATCACTGCATTCAGTGACACTGTGACAGGGGGGTGGGGGGGGCGATCACAAGGGGTTAATATGCCTATGTGAGTGTGTGTCAGTGTTGTGTTGGTGCACACTTACTTGTGATGTCTTCTCTCATCAGCAGCGCTGGGAAACAGCGCTGCGATGAGAGAATACATAATTTCCTCCTTCCTGTGTAAACACAGGAGGAGGAAGTGACAGGTTGGGAGCGCGCTCCCATTGGCTGGGAGCGATCGCGGGGGGGCGGGTATTCGCCGACATCCGCCCCCAGATCCCGGATCGCTCCCGGAGCCAGGGGGACCCCCGCACGCCGCGGAGGGGGTCCCGATGGGACCCCCGAACCGCACTTAGGCGGGGACGTAAATCTGCGCCCTTGTGCCTGTACGTGCCATTCTGTGGCCGTATATGTGCGTGCGGGGGTCCTTAAGTGGTTAAAATTCATAAAGGGGTTGTAAAGGTACATTTTGTTTTCCTAAATAGCTTCCTTTACTTTAGTGCAGTCCTCCTTCACTTACCTCATCCTTTGATTTTGCTTTTAAATGTCCTTATTTCTTCAAAGAATTCCTCACTTCCTGTTCTTCTGTCTGTAACTCCACACAGTAATGCAAGGCTTTCTCCCTGGTGGGGAGTGCCCCCTCCCTTGGACTACAGGAGAGTCAGGATTCCCACTAATACACAGCTCCTTTCTCTATCCACAATGTAGAGAGCGTCCTGACTCTCCAGTAGTCCAAGGGAGGGGGCGAGCATGACACTCCACAACAGGAAAAATGTACCTTTACAACCCCTTTAAATTCAAACTATGACTACTAGGATTGATTTATCAGATCTTTATATTCAGATTTATATATACTGGATTGAGTTCTGTGATCTCTTGGTTCTTGGGGATTGTTTCCCTTTAAGTGACTGCTCCCTATTTCACAATCTGCCCTTGCTTGCTGCTGACTCACCTCAATCACTGGACCTATTTTCTTGCCCTGCACTAGACACATTTCCTTACACTGCACTGTGAATAACTGGACATGTTTTCCTCTACTGTACTCAGATCTATCAGTCATGCTGCTCAGGTAGACTGAAATTCAACTCCTGGTATTAAAACATAACTATTTATTGGTTAAAGGTGCATGTGATCTCTGTTGAAATATTGTGATTTTACAACCAAAGAGATACATGCATTGTGGCACAGGACTCCATCCGGGCTGCAGGACCATTCCACACTGGCACCAACCGCAAAAGCCTATTTTCACTGACATGCCCTGACTCTACTCTGATCCCAGATGAAGGCCAGATCAGCACTACTGAGCACTCACTTTGCTAATAACAAGGCACTACTTATATCAGACTTTATTGCAGATAATAAGCTGGACTTTCTGAGCTTAAATGTGGTATTAAAGATTTTTTTTGTGGGCTTTAACGACGTGAGCTTTTGTCGCCTTTAACAACGTTAAAAACCCATGCATGCTCAGAAGCAAGTTATGAGATGGGAGCGCTCGTTCTGGTAAAACTACCGTTCGTAATGGAGTAAGCACATTCATCACACTGTAACAGACAGAAAAGCGGGAATCATCTTTTACTAACACAAAATCAGCTAAAGCAGCCCCAAAGGTGGCGCCATCCGCATGGAACTTCCCCTTTATAACCCTATCCACTAACCCTATCTGTAACCCTAACCCTGTCTGTAACCCTATCTGTAACCCTAACCCTGTCTGTAATACAGACAAGGTTAGGGTTACAGATATGGTTAGGGTTACAGTCTGTAACCCTAATCTATCTGTAACCCTAACCCTGTCTGTAACCCTAACCCTAACCCTATCTGTAACCCTAACCCTATCTGTAACCCTGTCTGTAACTTACACACTCATGACATACATTTTATTCCTCTAAGCGTCAATATTGGTGTAGTGATGACTGTACTCGTGCGCACGTTTGGGAGATTGCAGGCGATGGGGTTTTTTCAAAGCCTATGGTCGTGCTGAGGTAGTTCAGTGACAGTTAAGTGACCCAGAAAACAATGATTCTGCAGTGTGGGCCCATTGTTGGCCTAGTAGGCTTTAATGATCACCCTAGATGATCACAAAGAAAATTTATGTTTTTTCTATGCAAAATTATCCAGCCGATCACTTTTGGTCTGTTCACAATGAAGCAATGACCGTATCATCTGGGGTGTGCCAACATTGCCATTGCCAACACACTCATAGAGGTGGTCGCTTCATTGTGATACGCAAGCCCCTTCACCACAACAAGGTAACGATCACAAAGAGGAATTGACACATGTATGTGCTTTTTTTTTTTGTTTTGTTTTTGCAGCCACAGTGCTGCACCAGAGGCCAGAAAAATTAGGCATATACACATGCCTGAAAAAATAGGTATTGTTGCAGCCGCTGCTGTAGCAGCAGCCAGAAAAATTGGTGTTTTCCAGGCAGAAAGTGCACTAAAACATTGCGGCTTGAACCCTAGTTGGTGGCGGATAAGTCATGCAAGTCATCCGGCATGCAGAGATAAAATACAGCAGCGTGTGGACCATTTTTAGCCCAAGGCAGCTCATCTCATCAGGCCTTTTTTAGTCAAATGTATCGCCCACTGTCAGTCCCTTCGGGATCCTTGCCTCATTCATCTTAATAAAGGTGAGGTAATCTAGACTTTTTTTGACCTAGGCGACTTTTCTTCTCAGTGACAATACCTCCTGCTGCACTGAAGGTCCTTTCTGAAAGGACACTTGAAGCGGGGCAGGCCAGAAGTTCTATCGCAAATTTGGATAACTCAGGCCACAGGTCAAGCCTGCACACCCAATAGTCAAGGGGTTCATCGCTCCTCAGAGTGTCGATATCTGCAGTTAAAGCGAGGTAGTCTGCTACCTGTCGGTCGAGTAGTTCTCGGAGGGTGGACCCCGAAGGGCTGTGACGATGTGAAGGACTTAAAAAGCTATGCATGTTCTCCATCAACAACACGTCTGTTAACCACTTAAAGACCCCCGCACGCACATATACGGCCACAACATGGCTCGTACAGGCACAAGGGCGTAAATTTACGTCCCCGCCTGAGTGCGGTTCGGGGGTCCCATCGGGACCCCCTCCGCGGCGTGCGGGGGTCTCCCTACCTCTGGGAGCGATCCGGGATCTGCGGGCGGATGTCCGTGTTTTCCGCCCCCCCCGCGATCGCTCCCAGCCAATGGGAGCGCGCTCCCAGCCTGTCACTTCCTCCTCCTGTGTTTACACAGGAAGGAGGAAATGATGTATTCTCTCATTGCAGCGCTGTTTCCCAGCGCTGCTGATGAGAGAAGACATGACAAGTAAGTGTGCACCAACACAACACTGACACACACTCACATAGGCATATTAACCCCTTGTGATCGCCCCCCCCACCCCCCTGTCACAGTGTTACTGAATGCAGTGATTTAATCACTGCATTTAGTGTCAGTGTGACAGGCACTGTAAAAAACAGTTAGTGTTAGGTTCAGGATAGCCCCCCCACCCCCCCTAATAAAGTTTTAACCCCCTGATCACCGCCCTAGTTAACCCTTTCACTCCCTATTGCCAGCGTCACTAAGCGATCATTTTTCTGATCGCTGTATTAGTGTCGCTGTTCCCGCTAGGTAGCTATTTTTTTTTATTGCGATTTTTTTTTTTTACTAAAGACATGTGGCTAAATAAATTTTGGCCTAAATGTTTGACTAAAATTTAGTTTATTTGATTTTTTTTTAACAAAAAGTAAAAAATAGTGTTTTTTTTTCAAAAATGTCGCTCTATTTTTGTATATAGCGCAAAAAATAAAAATCGCAGAGGTGATCAAATACCACCAAAAGAAAGCTCTATTTGTGGGAAGAAAAGGACGCAAATTTTGTTTGGGAGCCACGTCGCACGACCGCGCAATTGTCTGTTAAAGCGACGCAGTGCCGAATCGCAAAAACACCTTGGGTCATTTACCAGCGTATTGGTCCGGGTCTTAAGTGGTTAAGCGTCCTGCCATTGCCGGTGTGGTCGTGGAGGAGGATTACTTTTACCTCTTCCCCTGTTAGATTCCCGTTGTGCTGTGATATCACCCTTATACGCTGTGTAAAGCATACTTTTAAATGTATGTTGGAACTGCTGCATCCTTTCCGACTTCCGGGAATTCGGTAACATTTCAGGCACTTTCTGCTTATACCGGGGGTCTAGTAGCATGTCCATCCAGTACAGGTCATTCTCCTTCAGCCTTTTTATATGAGGGTCCCTCAACAGGCACGACAGCTGTGTGCCAGACATGCCATGACTTCCTTTTGCTCAATAGAGTACAGGTTGGGGGTTTCCTTTTGGGAAAATAAATTTTGGTTGGGTACCTTCTGCTGCGGTGTCCCAATAGCTACAAATTTTTTGAAGGCCTCAGACTCCACCAGCATGTATGGTAAAAGCTGGCAGGCTAAGAGTTCTGACAAGCCAGCTGTCAGAAGCCGGGCAAGGGGGTGACTCTGTGACATTGGCTTCTTACGCTCAAACATGTCCTTGACAGACACCTGACTGTGGGCAGATGAGCAGGAACTGCTCAAGGTGAGAGACGGAGTGGCGGATGGTTGAGAGGGGGCAAGGAGGACAGCAATGGTTGACGTAGCTGAAGATGCTAGATCCAGAGGAGGATGGTGGCTTTGAGCTTGTGTGCTGCTTGTACTCGTCATCATGTGTTGATCCCATAGGTGTTTGTGATGTGAGATCATGTGCCTTCGCAAAGCAGTTGTACCTAGGTGAGTGTTGGATTTCCCACGACTCAGTTTCTTTTGGCACAGGTTGCAAATGGCATCGTTGTTATCAGAGGCAGACACACAAAAAAATGCCACACTGCTGAGCTTTGCAATGACAGCATTCTGGTGGTGGCAACAGCATGCGTTGGTTGGCGTGCTGTCTGGCTGACCCCGGGTGCCGATACATGCTGTCTGACTATGCCACTAGCTCGTTGCGATGACCTCCCCCTGCTTCCAACTTGTCTCCTCCTCCTCTCTGTCTCCCCATCTGAACTTTCCACCTGTTCTTCTTCTCTTCGAGCGGGCACCCACGTGACATCCACGGACACATCGTCATAATCAACCGCTTCACTTGTATCTGACAACTCAGCAAAGGAAGCAGCAGCGGGTACAACATCATCATCATCACACCATACGTCCATGTGTGTAATGCTGCCTGACTGAGACATATCCCTTTTATCTACATCCTCTGGCAATAATGGTTGTGCATCACTCATTTCTTCTAACTCATGTGTAAATAACTCCTCTGATAGATCAAGTGAAGCAGCTGTGATGCTAGTTTTGGTGGTGGCGGCAGGGGGCGAGTGGTAACTTGAGAAGTGCCCGAAGCTGAGCTGGAGGAGGATGGTGTGTCAAGGTTCCGAGCAGAAGCTGTAGAAGATTGGGTGTCCTGTGTTAGCCAGTCAACTATGTCCTCAGAACTTTTCGAGTTCAAGGTATGTGGCCTCTGAACACTGGGCATTATTCTAGGGCCAAAGGGAATCACAGCACCACAACCATGATGGCCCCTGCGGGGTGGCCTGCCTCTGCCTGTCATTTTTTTGTTTAGTTGTACTATGCGTGCAAGATACTGTGCCACCAGATATGAGTGGTGGCACTGGACAAGTAGGCACAGTATATGCTGTGAGCCTGAGACGCACACACGCTGCCTCGCAGGCAACTGCAATTAGAATTGTGTGTTTTTTATAAATGTTTTCTGCTGTGCCAACAGATATATGAGATGTGGCACTGGACAAGTAGGCACAGTATATGCTGTGAGCCTGAGATACACACACGCTGCCTGGTCAGATGAGTCTTTCTGGACTGGAGTCGACACTGAATACACTGGCCTAGCTATAGCTTTCCCTATTAAATCAGCAGCAGCTACACTTTCCCTCCTCTCACTAAGACTGCAGATTCAGAATGAATCTAAAATGGATGCTGTCCAGGAGGTGGGAGGGTCAGGGAGGGAGGGTATGCTGCTGATTGGAATGTGTCTGCTGACTGTGAGGTACAGGGTCAAAGTTTGCTCAATGATGATGAATAGGGGGCGGATCGAACATTGCATATATTCGCCCGCGGCGAATGCGAACAAGCGATGTTCGCCGGCGAACCGTTCTGTACATCTCTATTAATTGTGTTCCTCAGGTGTGTTCTAACTGAAGAGGGGGTAGGGTTGACTAGAGGAAATTACAGATCACTGTTCATACATTGTATGAACATGCGATCAGTCATTTCTCCCCCTGAAAGGACCGGAACCTGTGTGTTTACACACACAGCTCCTGATTCTCGCTCTGTAACAAGCGTAGTGGGTGCCCGGCGGTGATCGCGCAGTCGCATTGGCGTATCCTATTTACGATACGCCTCCGCAACTTTGACAGGCAAGTGCTGTATTCACAAAGCACTTGCTCTGTAAGTTGCGGCAGCGTAGCGTAAATGGGCCGGTGTAACCGCGCGTAATTCAAAGTAGGCTGGTAGTGGGCGTGTTGTATGTAAACTAATCATGACCCGACGTAAATGACGCGCCAAATGAACTGCGCATCCGGCAGCCGTGGATGTATCCCAGTGCGCATGCTCAAAATCACATCGCAAATAGTCGTTGATATTGACGTGAACGTAACTTACGCCAAGCCCCATTCTGAATCGACTTACGCAAACGACGTAAACGACGTACAATACAACGCTGTCCCGACGTCCATACTTAACATTGCCTGCGCCTAATATAGCAGGGGTAACTTTACGCCGGTCCGGCGCCTTACGTAAACGACGCAAATAGATACCCCGGCCGCAACAACATTCGTGAATCGGCGTATCTAACTAATTAGCATATTTGACACGTAAATCGACGGAAGCGCCACCTAGCGGATACGACGGCATAAGAGACTTGCGCCGCTCGTATTTTAGCACAATTCCGGCGTATCTTGTTTTCTGCATACAGAAAAAAAAACGCCGTCACATCCTAGAATCTGTTGATACGCCGCGCAAATTATTTCTGAATCTAGCCCATATAGTGTGAAGAGAAAGAAGATTAAAAACCATAGTGAATATAAAAACATTTGTCTAATATGAGTATATATGTACATGTAAAATCATGTATTCCTCCATGCAAAAGACTACTCCAACACTATGGGGTCAATTCACAAAGCTTTATTTTCAGATTGCGAGTGTTATTTTAACGATTTTGCATGTTATTGAAGCTAGTTCAATTCACTAACCGATTTAACGCTTTGAAAAATCATCAAATAACGTTTCCCTACACAGAACCGATATTTTAAGGTGTGGATCCTTATTAAAGAGTCAAATCGTTATTTTAAAGATTCAAAACGTTATTTTAAAGAGTCAAATCGTTAAATATGTACAGAAGTGCAATTCACAAACATTTTTTTGACAGTTATCAATCGTTAAGCAATCGTTAAATTAACACCTCCCTCAGGGTGGCGTTATGACATTTCCCAGGCGATATTTTGTTGTTAGAGGAAGCTTTTGCCGATTTTTGTAGTGTAGTGTAGTGTTGGGCAAGCTAGAACCGTGCTCTATTTGAACTTAAAATTATCCAGAGGCGAATAAGAACATGTTAGAATGTTGTTCAGATTTATAAACGTGTATTCCGTTCACATACTATTTTGGATGACTTTTCTGAAACCCAGGTGATAGCTAAATTCCGATTATCATCTTCCATGATTTATTCTCTGTATGAGGAAATACACATGGCTTTAGAAAAGCACACACTAGAAGTTTTGCACATCACATGCTCAATCTCCATGTGTCTTGCTTGTCTCTATCTCTCTCTCTCTCTCTCTCTCTCTCTCTCTGTATCTGCTCTTTTCCACATGCAGCTGTTCTCCTCCCCTTCTGCTCCCAGAATGCATCTCTCCAGCATTATTTAACGATCTTAAGAGTTATTTTAACGTCCCAAATGTTAATAATAACGTCTGAGTAGTTAGCATAACGTTTGGATAAAGAGTCAGTTGAAAACCATAACGACTATGTTAAATAACGATTATAGCTTTTGTGAATACCATGTTTGCTAGCGTTAAATAAGGAGTGCTAATTTAACACCTGAAGAAAACCAATAACGTTTCTCTTTGTGAATTGACCCCTATGAATGCATAAACAAATGCACCCATGAATGCATCATAAAAGAACTACCTCCATTTTGACGCCTGCAAGGATGCATGTGTCCCAAATCCTCTTCCCACCTAAGATCTTTCATAATGTGTAGGAGGTGATTGGTATCTTTAAGATATCCTGGGAGCTGGCTCACCAAAGGCTGTAGCTGTCTATCCAGCCATTGGCCCAACCAATTTTTTCAAATTATTGTATTTATCAGCGTATAACTTGAGGAGAAGGAGGCGGAGTCCATGTCAGGCACTGGACTTTTGTTTTTGGAGGACTCTTCCCCTCTGGCTGGCAGCAGCCAGCCCTCCATAAGGGGTAGCCCCCCCACTCCTCCCCCAACAGGGCTCCTCTCCCAAGGGCCTCCCCTTCTCCCTGGCCACAAGCCTCAGCTGGAGGCAGGAAGGCGACCCAGAAGACCAGGGGGCTGGCCGATCTCCTGCCTGCCACTCTGAGAAAGGACCAGTTCCTTCAGACCCGCCATCTGGGAGAGGTCAGCCAGACCTTGGGGCGGATGGAGGAGAGCCTGTCCTCCATAAAGGATACGCTTGGGGACCTGGAATGCCACTCCCGGGCTCTTACAAACCTCACCTAAACGACCTGCAGACTACAACAGCTACAACAGCAGGCTTTGGGCAGGATGTGAGGGCCTTCACCCAGGCTATCCAGGCCAATACGGCATCATTAAATGCTGGCCTAGACAGAATTGCCGTGGCCTTGGAGGGCAGGCCGCCAGGTAGGCAGAGACCAGGGGCTGCTCGTCCTTCCCCGGTTTACCCCCTCCCCCATGAGTCTCCCCTGAGGAGCCGTGGCCGTGGGCGCCCCAGGCGTGGCTCACGTCAAAGGCATTAATTTGTTTTTCCCCTTTTTTTTTTTACCTGTTTTTTTTTTCTTTTTGGTGCTGGAAAATTTTTGCTTTTGCTGGGCATTTTTTTTTTTGGGTTGTGAATGCTGTTTGAATGTGGGGGTGACATTCCTGCCGGAAAAGGGGTGTCACCCTCAATTTTGGTGGAGAAGGGTTCCCCAGGACCAGGGAGAAGTGATCCCCAGGTCCGTGTGAATGGTGTATGAATGTACAGTGACATAATTGGAGCCTTGGCGTGGCGTTGCTGCTCACAAGTCCTGCATGGTGAACTGGTGCCAATTAGTGTTGAGCAGAATATGCCATATTCGATTTCGCGATATATCTCGAATATATAGTCGAATATTCGAGATATATTCGCTAAATACGAATATTCGTGATATTTTTTGGAAATGAAAATATTGCGAATTTTCGCTATTGCGAATTTTCGCTATTGCGAATGCGAATCGCGAATTGCGAATTGCGAAATTTCGAGAAATGCGGAAAGGAGCACTCTGATTGGCTCAGAATATTCGTGATATATTACAATATAAAATAATTGCGAATTTTCGAGAAATGTGGAAGGAGCACTCTGATTGGCTCAGAATATTCGTGATATATTACAATACACAATAATTGCGAATATTCGGCAAATGCGGAAGTAGCACTCTGATTGGCTCAGAATATTCGTGATATATTACAATACACAATAATTGCGAATATTCGAGAAATGCGGAAGGAGCACTCTGATTGGCTCAGAATATTCGTGATATATTACAATATAAAATAATTGCGAATATTCGAGAAATGCGGAATGGAGCACACTGATTGGCTCAGAATATTCGTGATATATTACAATATAAAATAATTGCGAATATTCGAGAAATGCGGAATGGAGCACTCTGATTGGCTCAGAATATTCGTGATATATTACAATATAAAATAATTGCGAATATTCGAGAAATGCGGAATGGAGCACTCTGATTGGCTCAGAATATTCGTGATATATTACAATACAAAATAATTGCGAAATTTCGAGAAATGCGGAATGGAGCACTCTGATTGGCTCAGAATATTCGTGATATATTACAATATAAAATAATCGCGCGATATCGCTATTGCCGAATAATCGCATTGCGATTTTTCGGAAATATAAAATGAGCGCTGCAGCTCTCGGCCCAAGGTCTCTAATCATACCAGCAATGCTTTTAGACGTCGATGGGGATCTCTAGGATGTGATCTGTTCTAAAAAAAAAATTGAAAAAATTTGAATATTCGAAATAGCGAATATTCGCCGCGATATTCGTGTTATTCGCGAATACTCGAATATGCAATATTCGTAGCGAATATTCGCAATGCGAATATTCGTGAGCAACACTAGTGCCAATCCAATTTGATGAGGATGTGGGGTGTGTGTGCTAGGAACCACAGTGGTGTGCATGCATGCATTCTCATTGTGCCATGATTAATGTGTGTGTTTAACGTGCAAAGATGCATAATGTGAGCTGGCATGAGATGGGGTCATGAGATGGGGTCACAGTGCATATGCAGAGTCACCTGGAAGGGAAAAGACAGGAGGATGTTAGTAGTACATGTGCCCCTTGTGATGTGTGCATCATGGGGGGGGGCAGTCATGCCTGTCACCCATGTCACTCACCAACCAGCCAGCTGTCCCCATACATGTTCTGTTCGAAATCTGTGGGGATGGGGCTCTGATTGTATATGTAGCTGTCATGGGTAGTGTCATGTGTTGGGCTGGTGATGTCCTCCTGCAGGGTTGTGGTTAATTCCATGATGGCATGAGGGGTGAATCTGAAGATGCGAGACACCTCAGAATCACTCATGCCATAGATGTCTATGCGTATGTGATATATCCTCTCCCGTGAATAGTGAAGAGTGAAGAGTGAGGGGCTTGTATCAGCTAAGAATATTGTATTAAATTAGATTAAATAGTAAAGTTTATATAAGCAAAAAAAAACGTTTTTCAACAAAAAAAAAAAAATCCTGTGCCCTCCTCAGTGCCCTCCTCAGTGCCCTCCTCCTTCTTTGCTCATCTAAAGTCAGTAGTATAGATATGAGCATGGATGCCACTGGCATGTTGGCATACAGTTTGTTGGGCAACATGTGTGACTGCTCAGCTCCTCACTAACAGTGTTGCTTTATCTGACATGTAGACGAATTGTCTAATTTTAGAGCAGCTTTTATATGGTCTAATTTTAGACAGGTCATTTAGCTGTTGCGCACAGCGCGTAGCCTGCTCTGCACCAACGTTCTTTTGTGGATCCCCGTAACTCCCTCATTAGCATATGTGAATAGCAAATCAATTGTGTGTCTAGCGCAGTTTTGCGTGGACGGATGCGCCGGTCTAACGAAATTACGCTAGACAAAAAAAAGTAGATTTCTTGCGTATCTCGTTTTGGGGATGCCGTGCATCGAAAACGCACGCGCACAATTAGACTAACATCGCGCATCTCCTGTTACGCTGGCGTAATCGCTCTGTGAATTTGGCCCAATGTTTCAATGCGATTGTTGGTCCAGGTCTTTGTGTTTATGGGAAATTTCTCGATATGCACGGGAACTTGGACCTTCGGTTTGATTTTGTATTTGAATCTTTACTCAGATTGTGTTTGGGGCTGAAGTTTTGTGATTGATCGGGCTGTGTATTATTGCTGATCATCACCGCCCGGAACACTTGCGGTCTATTTGAAATCTCTCAGTTATTTTAGTCATTGTAATGATTAAGCACAAGAAGTATGTGTGAAACGCATCTACGTGACCTTGTGTTGGTGTCTTTGGTGTTATCACTTTAAACAATAAAAGGCAATTGGAATTCCTGGATGTGCAGCCCATTTCTTTTTTTCTCTTATTTGAATGCATTGTTCTCATGCTGTGTGGAGGCCATCCATAAGGCCATGTACACACGACTAAATAAATCCGATCAAATCGGTCTGACACGTCACCGAAACAGGAAGTAAAATACTTCCACGCATGCGTCAAATCCATTTGACGCATGTGTGGAAAGATATGTCCGCTGGTTAGTGTACTAACCAGCGGACATGTCGGACGGACGGGTTCCCAGCAGACAGATTTTAAAGCATGCTTTAAAATTTGTCTGCTGGAAAAACCTGTCTGCTCGCCTGTACACACGATCGAATTTGTCTGATGAAGCGGTCCGTCGGACCGTTTTCAGCAGATAAATTCGATCATGTGTACGCGGCCTTACACATTACAGAGGGCTATGACAAAGCTTTTGTTACATCCCTTGAATGACTGGCATATTTTTGAATATTGCATTAGAATGGTATACAAATAATAATAATAATAACCACGCTCTTTTTAGTATGGGATTACCCTGAGCTTTGGCAACTTGTTTAAAGCATTTTTAGTAATCAATTGTGGTGTCTAATTTTATTCTGGTAAAACTCTGCTGATATTTTAATTATAAAAAATGTGTTATCTACAGACATATTGGTACATTGTAATATCATTTTTGTCATATTTAAATTGGCTGACCTAATGCATTTATACTCAATCATTTTTTTTATTTTTTATTATTTGCAAATCTGGATATGAAATAGCATTTTAAATTTGAAACATATGCAGAAAGCAATTACTGAACTTAACTCTAGCTGTGCATGACCTTTTTTATCATTTCAATTAGAAACTAGTATCACCGTGGTTTTGAATGGTGAAAAAGAATAAATTATTAATGGGTTATGTATTTATTTACAGTATATATTTATTGTAAGAATACCACAAGTGAGAACATGCTAGAAAATGTGCTGGCAATGCCTATTTTTTATTTAATAACAGTCAAGATGACACAAGTAAAACAAAAAAAAAAAAAGAAAAAGAAAAGGACAGATAAAAATAATAATAATTATAGCATCCAGCAGAGAAAGTCCCAACAATCACAGAAAAGATAACGGATGGAGAGATTTCAAATACTCTACCCATCGGGCCCAAACTTCCCTAAATTTTTGGTCATTATTATTTGTTATCGATACTAACTCTTCCACCCTCATTATGTGGTCCATCTTTACTACCCATTCCCGTATTGTTGATATTATTGGGAATTTCCAGTGTCTTGGGATTAAAGAATTTGAATATCCCCTTTTTAATTGATTTAATTGAACCCGGAATCAAGGAAAGGAGCACCACTGGGCAGCACAGTGGTGTAGTGGTTAGCACTTTCTTCTAGCAGCAAAAGGGTCGCTGGTTTGAATCCCGACCATGACACCATCTGCCTGGAGTTTGCATGTTCTCCCAGTGCCTGCGTGGGTTTCCTCCCACACTTCAAAAAGACATGCTGGTAAGTTTATTGGCTCCCGTCTAAATTGGCCCTAGTCAAGCGTGTTGGGCCCCTTCTGGGTAAGACCACGCTATATCAAGATACCTCTCAACACACTTCCAGAGTCTGCTGCCAGCTCTTGCCGGTAGGCACGCGACTTAATTTAAATATATCCAACCAAAATTGTTTTATGTTCTTTGTATGTGACATACCGCTGTACAGGATCAGCATATGATTTATTTGACACTATATTGATCTATATTTTTTATTATTTATTGCACATGTTACTTTATAGATTTTTAGGTTGAAAGTGCTTCACTCTTGTTTGTTTCATAAATGAAGGTATTTTTACTTTGAATATCCCATCATGTGGGAAATGAAAATAGAATGATTAACATAATTCCCCAAGCTAATTTTACATTTGCTATTTGTTTAGTAAGTCTACCCCATTGTCTAATGAGCAGGTATGTGACACATGAAACCTCAAAGCTTACATAAGAAATAGAGATGTAATTTGACATTTACTTGCATGCCTTTGGGAAGATGGCGTTTCCAATCTGCTAATACCAGTTTAACACTTTCTTTTATCATTAAAGTAGAAGTTTAATCTAATTATATTTGGTTTTTCTGGTTCTCTTTTTCCCTGCATCAACATGTTGACTAAATTCCTAAATACTGTATAACCTAATAATCAAATTTCAAAATATATCTTATTTTAGACCGGTGACATTGTGTAATTCTTCTGACAACTTTTGTTTAAGCCCTGGTTCACACTGGTGCGTTTTGACATGCGATTTGGCATGTCAAATCGCATGTCAAAACGGCGGATTTTGCCGCAAATTGCCGGCAATGGCACTGTCCTAATCGGCGCGATTACTAGTCTCTGTACTACTTTTTGCGATTTCAGCCTGCGATTTACATTGACATCTGTGCAGAAACCTGCACAGATGTCTCTGAAATCGCGGCTGAAATCGGGACTGCCGGGCGGGAGTGAAATCGTGCGAGTTCAGCTGAACTCGCACTGCTTCACTCCCGCAGCCCAGAGGGAACCAGGGCTACAACACATTAATGAAATCAAATTATAGTATTTACCTTCTTTATTTTGTTTACCATAAATGTGACTCAATTGGGGCTTCTCACATAAATACCTGCTTCCTGTCTCCTTTCCTCTGTCTATCTGCACCTTTGACTTAGGCCTGGTTCACACTTATGCATTTCTTAGTACATTTTTAGTTTTGCAGAAACACACTACAGTCCATTTAACATGGTTTCCTATGGTACATTTTCACATCTGTGCATTTTATGGAAAGGGGCAGGGACTATGGCCCAGATTCAGAGAGAATTAGATTATCGTAGAGTATGAGAAATACACTACGCCGCCGTTTTTTACCTGGCTCTACGTGGAATCCAGGTAGATTTTGTCCAGTAAACGACGGCGGCGTAGTGTATTTCTCCCGTCGCAATCCATCTGCACGAGTAGGGGGCGTGAAGCATTTAAAATAGGCGCGTTCCCGCGGCGATCGAACTGCGCATGCTCCGTTCGCAAATTTCCCGCCGTGCATTGCGCGAAATCATGTCGTTACGTCGTAGTAGCGTCGTTTACGTACATTCCTATTCCCGAACGAGTTACGTTAAAAAAAAAAATAATAATTTCAAATCGACGCGGGAACGACGGCCATACTTTACATGGGTTACGCACTGTTAGACCAGCAAAAAGCTCCTCTAACATTACGTAGCCAAAAAATGACGTAGGCGATTGCGAGGGACACTCGTACCTTCGTGGATCGCCGTAAAAACTAATTTGCATATCCCGACGCATGAAAACGACGCAAACTCCTCCCAGAGGCCGCAAAAATATTGCAGCGTAGATCCGAAGGCTTACGAAGACGTAAGCCTCTCGGATCGAAGCCCGAAGCGGCCGTATCATGGTTTCAGGATTCAAACTAGTGATACGGCGCGCAAAATTTGAAATTACTCCTGTCTAACACCAGTTAGACAGGCGTAATTGCTCTGTGAATCTGGGTCTTTGTTTCTGGTCTTTGTTCTATAGGCTTCAATGGATCAAAAATGTGTGTTAAAAAATGAAAAATTCACCTGGAATATGCAAACTGCAACATGCATAGGTGTGAACCAGGCCTCAATCTTAACTGGCTGGTTCTCTAGCTCACTGAGGCCTGGTTCACACCTATGCATTTTTTAGTGCATTTCCAGTTTTGCAGAAAAACACTACAGTCTATGTAACATGGTTTTCCTATTGATGTAGTTCACATCTGTGCATTTCATGGAGAGACTTTTGGTTCCAGATTTTAGGCTTGATTCACATATAGAGGTGAAACTCGAAAAATGTGATTATCGTGCAAAAGTTCTTTTATTTCACTAATGCAACTTAAAAGGTGAAACTAATATATGAGATAGACTTATTGGGCCAGATTCACGTACATCGGCGCATTTTTGGACCGACGTAGTGCAACTCCTTTAAGTATTTTTGGCCAAATTTGCACCGGTGCAATGTAAATTCCGAGGCGTAAGGCGGTGTAATTCAAAGTAGGAAGGACGTGGGAGTGTTCCATTGAAATGAGCCGTGACCCCAGACTGGGCATGTGCACATGAAGCAGACTATGGTCAGCACCTCTCTGAGCATGCTCAGAACTCGGCACAGAGCAATCAGTTAGATAGGAACTAGGCCCGTCAGACTTAGTGAGCTATGCACAGTGCTTAAATAGACCGAGAGAAATGCCCTTCCATTGCAAAAGTACAATTTTTTTTCCTTCCTGAAGCAAGGTGCTTTTATTCCGTTGTCTGTTGCTGTTTGGAGGTTTGTGTTGTGTCGGTGTGTGTGTATATATATATATATATATATATATATATATATATAATATTAAATAAGATAATTATAATAATATTAAAATTAGTAAATTTATATTAGTTAAAAAAATACAAATATATATTTATTATATTAATTATTATAAAATATACACTAAACAGAAAAAAATGTCTATAAAATATATATTTACCCATTAGGGTGAAAAGAGCCATTAGGAAATGGAGTGTTGCCAGTACCTTGCCCAGTGGCGGTCGGCAGATCCTCTCCCGTGTAAGAACAGGGGAGTCCGCGCTATGGTGAATAAAGTAGCTGTTGCCTCCCAGTAGGACCCCTATGTGGGGAGCTAATATAAATATGAATAGTAGAAAGGGAAATGGCGCTGCTAAATTAATACCTTTGTCGGGTATATCCGTGGGGTGAGCCCAATGGTAATAGGCCCCCTTTTGGCTGGAATTAGGGTGCAATTGGAGAGATACCCTGTGTTAATAGGAGGGTAGATGTTGGTTCCTCAGCTTCCATGAATTTCAGTGAAATGTGGATTAATTAGGTCAGGAGCCTGTGCAGGCCAGCAGGCCCAAAGATTGCTAAAGTAAAATGATCCTATACTGCTATAAGGATGCCAGTTGTGACCGATGCACCCTAAACCATATAAAACAAAGAAAAAAATGTGTCACTAGAGTCTAATAGGTAGGAATCCCTAATAGTGTGGTTGATTACACTAGTGACCACACTAATAGGGATTCCTACCTATTAGACTCTAGTGACACATTTTTTTCTTTGTTTTATATGGTTTAGGGTGCATTGGTCACAACTGGCATCCTTATAGCAGCATAGGATCATTTTACTTTAGCAATCTTTGGGCCTGCTGGCCTGCACAGGCTCCTGACCTAATTAATCCACCTTTACTCAATTTCACTGAAATTAGTGGAAGCTAAGGAACCAACATCTACCCTCCTATTAACACAAGGTATCTCTCCAATTGCACCCTAATTCCAGCCAAAAGGGTAGCCTATTACCATTGGGCTCACCCCACGGATATACCTGACATAGATCCTCTCCCATGCCCTCCTCCGTGCCCCCCTGCGTGCCCTCTTCCTTCTGCGCTCATCTGAAGTCAGTAGTATAGCTATGAGCAAGGATGCCCCTGGCATGTTGGCATACACATTAATGTCCTGCAAGTGTGGCTGCTCAGCTCAGCCCTAATGGTGTTGCTTTTGCTGACATGTAGACGGATTGTCTAATTTTAAGCAAGCTTTTATATGGTCTAATTTTAGACCGGCCGTGCAGCTGATAAGCACATTGTGTAGACTGCACCGCACAAACTTACTTTTGTGGATCGGCGTATCTCCATCATTTGCATATTTGCATAGCAAATCAATGGTGTGTCTAGTGCAGTTTTGCACGCACGCTGCGCCGGTCTATCCAAATTACGTCGGTCTAAAAAATGTGGATTTCAGGCATATATCGTTTTGGGGATACGGTGCATAGATAAGCGTGTGCATTTTTAGACTGACGCGTGCCTAACTCGTGATACTCCGGAGTAAGTGCTTTGTGAATCTGGCCCATTACATGCAAATAAAGATAGTTCAAGCCATGATTTGTTAAAATTGTGATGATTATGGCTTACAGCTCATAAAAAACCCAAATCCACAATCTCAGAAAATTAGAATATTGTGAAAAGGTGCAATATTCTCAGCTCAGTGTCCCACTCTAATCAGATAATTACGCCTTAACTCCTGCAAAGGGTTCCTGTGCCTTTAAATGGTCTCTGTCTGGTTCAGTAGGAATCACAGTCATGGGAAAGACTGCTGACCTGACAGTTGTGCAGAAAATCATCATTGACACCCTCCATAAAGAGGGAAAGCCTTAAAAGATAATTGCAAAGAAGTTGGATGTTCCCAAAATGTTGTATCACATTAATAGAAAGTTATGTGGAAGGGAAAAGTGTTTAAGAAAAAGGTGCACAAGCAGCAGGGATGATCGAAGCCTGGAGAGGATTGTCAGGAAAGGGCCATTCAAAAGTGTTGGGGACATTCACAAGGAGTGGACTGAGGCTGAAATCACTGCATCAAGAGCCACCACACACAGATGGATCCTGGACATGGGCTTTAAATTTTGTACTCCTGAACAACAAAGTTAGAAGTGTATTACCTGGGATAAAGAAAAACACACCTGGTCTGGTAATCAGTGGTCCAAAGTCCTCTTTTCTGATAAGAGCAACTTTTGCATCTCATTTGGAAATCAAGGACCCAGAGTATGGAGGAAGAATGGAGAGGCACAACCTGCAAGATGCTTGAAGTCCAGTGTCAAGTTTCTAGTCTGTGTTGATTTGAAAAGCCATGTCCTCTGCTGGTGTTGGCCCACTTTGCTTCATTAAGTCCAGGGTCACCACAGCCGTCTACCAGGAGATTTTGGAGCAATTCATGCTTTTTTCCACAGACGAGCTCTATGGGGATGCTGACTTCATTTTACAGCAGGACTTGGCACCTGCCCACATTGCCAAAAGCACCAAAACCTGGTTCAATGACTGTGGGATTAGTGCTTGATTGGCCAGAAAACTCGCCTGACCTAAACCCCATAGAGAATCTATGGGGCATTGCCAAGAGAAAAATATAGGAGACACGAGACCAAACAATACAGAAGAGCTGAAGGCCGCTATTAAAGCATCCTGGTCTTCCATAACACCTCAGCAGTGCCACAGGCTGATGGCTTCTAGGTACACTCCTTGATTTATTGATTGCATGTAATATTCTAATTTTCTAAGATTGTGGATTTGGGGTTTTCATGAGCTGTAAGCCATAATCATCACAATGATGACAAATCACGGCTTGAACTATCTTGCTTTGCATGTAATGAGTCTCTCTCATATATTAGTTTCACCTTTTATTTTGCATTAGTGAAATAAATGAACTTTTGCACGATATTCTATTTTTCTGAGTTTCACCTGTATGTATGTTGCTATTGAATGTTTCTGCAGTTCTTTTTACGATGCTTGCTTCTTTATTTTGACACATGTTTTTACTGCGATTGTGCCACGATTTGCATTTTGCATGTTTTTTTTTTTTACGCTGTATATAGCTGGTTGCTAAGGAGGGGACTGGGAAGCCGGCCGCCTCGGCCTTAACAACTGATAAATCGGCTTAAAAAATGGGAAATAAAACAGTGTCCCCCCCAGGTGCATACAAAGCCCTTGGATCTAGTATGGATTCGGAGGGGACCCCCACCCATCATGCCCTGGGTGGTGAAATTCACAAGGGGACTGGGCCTCCATATGACGTCACCTAATGGCCACCCCCCATGGTAATTTAAGACATGCTTTACATTGGCGCAAACAGATCAGCGGTATGCATCATCGAAGAGTGTTGGCAGAAGAAGCGGGTCACAGCATCAGAGGAGGGACGGCGGTGGCAGAGGAAGCAGAAACACTAGACAAAGAAGACAGGAGAAAACAGAAGAGCAGAAAAAGAAGCAGTGGGAGAAGGTGAAGCGCGGAGGAGGAAGATGCGGGAGAAGATAGAGGAAGACCGGAGGAAGCAGAGAAGAATGTATTTTTTTTACACTACATTACTCTTACTTTAGTGAATGGGTAGGGGTATAATGTACCCCATACTCATTCACATGGGGGGCCGGGATCTGGGGGCCACCTTGTTAAAGGGGAGTTCCAGATTCCGATTAGTCCCATACACGCAGCCCCCAACAACCACCAGGCAAGGGTTGGCTGGAAGAGACCCTTGTCACCAAGGTGCCCCCATGGTGAGGGCATGCGGCATGGTATGGTTCAGAAGGGAGGGCTCTCGCTCGTCCCCTCCCTTTCCTGACCTGCCATGCTGCATGCTTAAAGAAGCATCTGGTATGGATTTTGGGGGGACCCATGCTATTTTTTTTATTTGGCGTGGGGGTCCCCTCTGAATCCATACTAGACTCAAGGGCCTTGCGTGGACCTGGGGGGAACCCCATGCTGTTTTTCCTCACAACTTTTTTTTAGCCGTCAATTTTTTTTTACATTCAGCAAAGAAAAGCCTGCTGACAGCTGATGACTCATCGGCTGTTAAAAATGCAGTGGCCAGCTTTCTGACCCCTCCCCAGCAACCAGTTATATACAGTGAATGTAAACCAAAAACAACCCCAACAAAATGCAAATCGAATCAATTTGCATCAAGTGGCAGCACAGCCACAGATGCAGTGGCGTGATTTGTGTAGCTTTTCCTCTTCTTCGATTTACCCTATGGCAATCTTTTGAACGCAGGAGCATTTACAAATGCTGCAGCTGCTGAATTTAAAAAAAATGGACACTTACCTGTACAGCGTGCCCGCATTGTCAGCAGCCAAGGCAATAGTTCATCTCTCGGCTGCCCCTGCCGCCATCCTTGTTGAGGGAATCAGGACATGAAGCGTTGCGGCTTCACTGCCTGGTTGCCTACTGTACATGCACGAGTAGCGCAGCGCATCCTTACTGGTCCCCGCTCCCTCTCCTGGGACCAGTGTGTTTCCCAGGAGACACCGGGGGGGGGGGCAGCAAGTGGCGTGACTCCCACTGAAATTTATACCCGGAAGTGGGTGCAAATACAGGTATCTGCACACCCCACCCCTCTGAAAGGTGCTGTAACGGGAGGGCCCGTGGGACCCAGAAGCTCGTACAAAGTATGAGCCAGAACATAATGGACATTCAGAATATCTTGAAATATTACTGTTTGTTGATTCTGAACCCAACAGGTCAATTGAAAGAGTGACTCATTCAATGTGGGAACATAGACTGTTAGGGGTTAATATCGTCTGCTACTGTGATGTAAATAAACCTTAGTATGGCTCTTAAGAACCTTTAATTGTGTTAGGCTAATTGACACTGTATTGTGTGAAAGTTATGTTGATGATAGATGTGTGTTGTGAGTTAGCACAGTCTAAAGGTCAGATGTCTGACTTGTCAGTTGTAGTTAATTAGCTCATGTAAATTATGTCTACTAAAGGAATGTGTATTGTATAGCAGGTGTCTATCTTGAAAGGTCATATCTCGGAGTCACCCTGTCTGGGTAAATGATTAGTGAATTAGTAAGGAGAGAAAGCTGCGCTCAGGATAGCCTAATCTGGGTTAAAGGAATAAAATTGTGGCTGCAGCCCCCCCTAAATATGACTCCCCTAGGGGAGTAAAATAGTATAGATGTAGGTGTTGGGGGTGGTGGCGCTGTCACTAAATATGTTGTATGACTAACCCAATGAGTGTGGGTAGATTTATTGGGACAACATTCCCTAAAGTGTTAATTAACAAATATAAAAATGTGCAGTATAGGTGCTGAAAATTACTGACAATGGGGGTTGAAAGAAACGCACATAAACATAAAAGCAAAATATATGTCAAATAAGCATCAGGTAAGTGCTAACAATAATAAAATTGTCAGAAATATATTATGTTGGATATCCACAAGTGCTGAATGTGTACTAGGAGGCCAAGTACAAAACATAAAGTGGGAAAGTGCTCATAAGAGAAAATATGTTTTTGAAGACTGCTAACAGAAAATTAGTCCATCAATTATATTTAAGGTGAGTCCGAGTGATGTGACATTCAAGGTGCGCCTATATAAATAGGTGGTACATCAAGTGTATCAGGTGGTACATCAGGTGAGTAACGCAGTGGATCCGGTGCTCGAAGACGTTATGATTACGAAACGTGCGTAAAGCGGACACACGCATACCTATACGCACTTCCGGGATCACCAGCGTGACAACTTGGAACGCACGCCGTTCACATGCTGGATTGATCCAAATTCGGGACTTAGTAGTGCCTGTATTGTGGAGTACCTATGACTGCCAAACCATAGGGCTATACTCCATCCTTTTTTCTTGTTTTTATTTTGTCTTCTCTCTTTTTTATATATATTTTTTCGCTGAATGCACCTATTTTCAGCCTAGCATGGTGTTATGAAGATTTTTTAACCCTTTCAATACTGATCGATTTTTTGTAATATTGTACATGTGTCTGAGTTTTTGCTCAGCAGTGTCAATAAAATCCTCTTTTATCAACTTATACTACACTATGGGAGCCCTTCTTTTTCTTCTTTTTTGCTTCGGAGGAACAGTTTAATAACTATCTACACTAAGGAGACCCACCAGGAACCTTTGGAAACCCAGGAAAAGGAGCCACGACAGGGTGGACTATAAGCTGTGATCTGACACGCCTGATACCCCTGCAGGGGTGACTGCATCTGGTGAGTGGGGACCCATAAGGGGGAGCACCGGATCCACTACTCACCTGATGTACCACCTGATACACTTGATGTACCACCTATTTATATAGGTGCACCTTGAATGTCACATCACTCGGACTCACCTTAAATATAATTGATGGACTAATTTTCTGTTAGCAGTCTTCAAAAACATATTTTCTCTTATGAGCACTTTCCCACTTTATGTTTTGTACTTGGCCTCCTAGTACACATTCAGCACTTGTGGATATCCAACATAATATATTTCTGACAATTTTATTATTGTTAGCACTTACCTGATGCTTATTTGACATATATTTTGCTTTTATGTTTATGTGCGTTTCTTTCAACCCCCATTGTCAGTAATTTTCAGCACCTATACTGCACATTTTTATATTTGTTAATTAACACTTTAGGGAATGTTGTCCCAATAAATCTACCCACACTCATTGGATTAGTGAATTAGCTCACTCCCACTTGTCAGTCCCGATTTCGGTCGAGATTACAGAGACATCTGTGCAGGTTTATGCACAAATGTCAATGTAAATTGTGGGCTGAATTCACAAGAGTAGTACAGAAACAACTTTTTGAAATCAGTGCAGCGCCGCAGATGCAGCGTCACACCAATTAGGAGGGTGCCATTGCCGGCAATTGCAAATCACATGTCAAAATGCACCAATGTGAACCAGGGCTCAATCTGTGTTATTGAGTACTTCTCCTTTGTCAAGATAATCCATTCACCTCACAGGTGTGATGTATCAAGATGCTGATTAGACAGCATGATTATTGCACAGGTGTGCCTGAGACACTTTGTTTTTATACATCACAGAGATGTGTCCCTTTAGGCTGCTTTCACAGTGAGGCATTAGCAGCGCTTTACTGACATTTTGCAGCGCTATTTGGCCACTAGGGGCCGAAAAAGGATTAAAACCACCCACTGCAGCGGCGCTGCCCATTGATTTCAATGGGCAGGGGTGCTTTAGGAGCGGTGTATATACCACTCATACAGCACCTCAAAGATGCAGCTAGCAGGTCCTGCCAGTGCACCGATCCAGTGTGAAAGCCCTTGGGCTTTAACACTGGGGTGAAAGGAGAAGGTCTTTTTAGGGCGCTTTGCAGGTGCTATATTTAGCGCTATAGTCCCTGAAAAACGCCTCAGTGTGAAAGTTTTTGCGATACGCCACTATGTCGATTTAACTGACAATTGTGCGGTCATGCGACACTGTACCCAAATTTTTTCCCCACAAATAGAGCTTTATTTTGGTGTTATGTGATCATCTCTGCGTTGTTTTTTTTTTGCGCTATAAACAAACAAAGAGCAACGATTTTGAAAAAAAATACAATATTTGGTACTTTTTGCTATAATAAAAATCCAATTTTTTTTGGTTTAGGCTGATATGTATTCTTCTACATATATTTGGTAATAAAAATCGCAAGATTTATGGCATTTTTATTATGGAAGCAATCTGCGATTTTTATCTGGGCTGCGACATTATGATGGACACATCGGGCACTTTTGACACATTTTTCTGACCATTGGCATATATACACCGGGATCAGTGCTATTAAAATGCACCGATTACTGTAAGAATGTCACTGGCAGGGAAGGGGTTAACACTAGGAGACAGATCATCGTTTTAGCTATTAGGAACTTACAATCTGCATCTCCTCTCCTATCTTATCCTCACAGAACAAGGATGTGTGTGTTTATACACACACACGCATCCCTGTTCTTCCTCTCGTGCCCACATTTGCGACCGCCGGTCACGAGCACCGGCACCCCCGCAGTGCAGCGGGCGCATGCACGCGCCTTCTATCCAGCTTAAAGGAGCCGACGTACAGCTATGACAGCTTGCGGGATCGTGCCGACATGTGACTGTATAATGACGGCGGTAGGTCGGCAAGTGGTTAAAAGAATTTGCATTTTTTTTTGCAATTTTGAACCCAGAGCACTTCAGCCCCTTCCTAATCAACAGTTTGCATGTGCATTTTTTCTAAAGTTCTGACAATGATCTTTGGTTCTGTTTGTTGACCGAACTGACAGTTTAACCACTTCCTTACTGGGCACCTAAACGCCCCTCCTGCCCAGACTAATTTTCAGCCTTCTAGCGTTGACGCACTTTGAATGACAATTGCGCGGTTATGCTACACTGTACCCAAATAAATTTTTTAGCATTTTCACACAAATAGAGATTTCTTTTGGTGGTGTTTAATCACAGCTGGGGTTTTTATTTATAGCTAAACAAACAAAAAAATTTTGAAAAAAAAATCATGTTTCATAGTTTGTTATAAAGTTTAGCAAACAGGTCATTTTTCTCCTTCATTGATAAGTTCTGATGAGGCGGCACTGGTGGGCACTAATAGGCTGCACAGGTGGGCACTGATAGGCACAGATAAAGTGGCACTGATAGGCACAGATAAGGCGGCACTAATGGGGACAGATAAGGCGGAACTGATGGTCACAGATAAGGTAGCACTGATGGGCACAGATAAGGCAGCACTGATGGACACAGATAAGATGTCAATGATGGGTGGCACTTATGGGGGCACTAACACTCATGGGCACTTGTAGGTGTGACTGATGGGTGGCACTGATTGGTGACACTGATAGGTGGCACTGTAGGCACTGATAGGTGGCACTATTATGTGACACTGATTGGTGACACTAATAGGTGGCACTGATGGGTGGCACTGTGGGCAGCACAGTGGGCACTGATAGGTGGCACTGGTGGGCACTGGTAGGCAACACTGTTGTGCACTGGCA
Organism: Rana kukunoris; assembly: GCA_029574335.1. Lineage (NCBI taxonomy): Eukaryota > Metazoa > Chordata > Amphibia > Anura > Ranidae > Rana > Rana kukunoris. The sequence goes on from CM056052.1 coordinate 199,365,812, forward strand.
GGTGGCAGAGATGAGCAGGTGGCTACTCACTTTGATTGGGACTGATGTCCCTCTAACAGCCACCGGTGATCAGCTTTATTTTTTTTCTCTTCACGCTATCAGTGTGAGGAGAAAAAAATAGCTGATTTCTGGCTCTGTTTACATCACATGATCAGCTGTCATTGGCTGACAGCTGATCACATGGTAAGGGGTTGAGATCGACTCTTTATTCCGATCTGTGACTCAGCGAGTCTCATAGACACGCTGATCACAGAGCGTGCCGCACACTCCCTGCAGGGGGTGCACAGGCCACTCGAGAAAGAGGGGATGTCCATTGACGCCCTCCCAGCAAATTAGGTCTGTGCTGTTGCTGTCTTTTGGCTATAGCGCGGATCTGAAGTAGTTACGTTTTTTGCCATGATACAACCAAACAGCGAGTGTCTGCCTTTTTTCTCTGCTGTGCCACAACTGCCAGCACTTAAACATTAAAACTGTCACACAATTAAAGTTGCTAAATGAACATTTTTAAATATGCTCAGATATGTTTATTTTTATAGCAGCTAATTTAATACACAAAATGCTTTAAAAATGTATTTGTCTCTAAATTGTGTTTAAAACATCATACATGAGAGAATAAAAGCAACAAACAATAAGACAGTTTATATAAATGTTGCCCTTGGCATTCTAAGCTGCACAGTAATAAATGTACTGCGTTTGTAATACAACTTAATTTGTTTTTCAATTGTATCTAATCAATAATTGTTCCATTAAACTAAGCAATGTCAGTCACACTATATAAGAAATGCTAAGTATGAACATAAAATATATACTCACCTAGGTGGATGCAGTATCAAGCTGATCTGCATCTGTCCCCTTGGCTCTGCAGTGAAAACTGAGCAATCAAAGACTGCTGATCACTTGTCCCTCCACTCTGAGCAGAGAGCCATGACTTTCATTCTCCAGTCTCTGAAGCGCCCTCGCTGTGGAGGGGGTGGGAGAGGCTGGCTCAGGCTCTTAGTGGATTGCTGAGAGGCTGAGCCAGGTGCCAGTCTAGGCTTCTGGGTGGACCCCAACCATTTGGTTTGGATGTTTCCAGAGCCTGGACTGGCTCTGTGACATTAGCTAATGGCATGCTTCTGGGTCGCAGGAGTGCAGTTAGTTCTGTACTCCTGTGATCCATAGGAAAAGTACAGCCAAAAAAGCTTTGGCTATACTTCTTAAATGTTTCTTTATAATACAAGTAAATTAAAATGAAAGCAAAAAGGCATATAAAATACTTTAACCAACAGTGAATAAAAACTGTTTTGTAATCTGTAGTATACAATAATCCTTTTTGTAGAAACTCTATTTTAAAACTCATGAAACATTGTCGCAAAGACTAGTACCATTAGGTCTGCATTAAAGGTTATTAGACAAAGTAAAACACCAAATGGTTTTACATTTTATAATACCTTAGCACTTCCCTGTATAATAGTTATTATAGGTGACCCTTCTCAATCAGCAAACAAACCGCTGACAAAGCCACAGCTTAATGAAACACTTGTTTTTATTTTTAACAGCAATCATTTTTGTTCATTCTTTAGAACATATTATCCAAGTTATACACACCAAAATTAGTCTAATTTTAACTTAGTGTACAGAACATTTTGTTTTGTTTGTTTTGGGAGGACACAAAATTGGACTTTTACATTCTCTGGTCATAGGGATATACAAAGGTCATGGATTATCTGAATGAAGGGTAATTTTAAATATGTTATGCAAAAATTTAAATTTAGTTGCTTCGCCGTGATCTAGGCTGCAATAAATGAGCATAATAAAACACTATACATGGCATGGTAATAGTGGCTTTGTAACATTTGACTATGACCTTTTCTTTAGGCTGTTCACTACATTAGATTACTTTTATACTTTATACTTTGATATATACAATAATGGCATCTTGTGTTACTGATGTAAAATACATCACCACATTTATTTTTCTTCCTTGATAATATAAAAGGTCTACTTTTATTTTGCAACTGGGGGGCACTTTTGCCTTCATCCTGTTTGTTTGACCCCCAGTTATCTGCCTCCCCACCTTTTCGGCTCCACACTAACTTGTTCCTTTCCTTGCCAAAAATATAGTACAAAGGTGTAATACAAATTACAGGGAATACATTAACCTCCCTGGCGGTATGATTCTTTCAGATTTTAGGTGCTGAAAGCGATACCATTATTTGCAAGGAAATGTGGCGTTTTATACTGTAGGCTTGTAATTCTTAGGAATAACTCACTTAAATCTGACCAAACAAGAGTCTAGTAGGCATCCCGGGTATGATTTTTTTTTTAAAACAAAATTATAAATTATAATATAATAAATAATTATAAATAATTATAACAAATAATAATATAATTATAGTAACAATTATTCAATAATGTAATTAAATCAAAATCACTGAAATTTGCTCAGTTGCAGAATTATCACTGTCATTATTATTATTTTTATGACGAATTTCCCCACAAATCGCTATCGCTCAATTCTGCAAGTGATTATAATTTATTATCGCTGTTTTTTAGCTGCTCTAAAACAATTTTAGACATAAAGGGACACTTTTGGTTGCTATTGGTAATCTACAGTTTGCAGGCAGAAAGAACAGTTTTTATTATGTAAAAGAGCATGCAGGACACTGGGCAGACCACTAGGGACAAAGGGGGTGTGTATTTTTTACATACAGTACTGTAATCTATAAGATTACAGTATACTGTATGTAATGTGTTTGTTTACATTTTTGAATATGGCGCCGTTCTCCACCCCCGTGCGTCGTAACGTCACAGGGAACAGAGATCAGCGGCACACAGGGACACTGTGTGAATCGAGCGAACACCTGTTCTCTCACACAGTGCAGATGCATCGCTGGATCCAGGAACAAGGTAAGTAAACCCTGCCTGTGGATTCAGCAAGGCGAGCCCGAGTCTGACTCTGGGTTACCGATCGCAGCACAGAAATCTAACCCCGAGTCAGACTCGGGAATACCGCCAGGGGGGTTAAATACATTGAAAATAGAGAAACTCAAATATTCTTATTCCAATATTTGTGGACAAAGTATGGTATACTATTTAGTCACTAATGACATTAAGGTTATTAAGGTTAGAGGCTTTATGTAGTTTTTAGTAACTACTGACATATATATTGTCCTCTGTGAAGCAAAGAGTTATTAACAATACAAAGGGAGCTTCAAAATCATAAAAGAAAAATAGCAAATAACAGAGAAAAACTAAAAAAGAAATGAATAACGATAACTATAAGAAAATAAGATGGAGAAAAACAGCTACCATGGCAGTAGTACTCTAATGCCGCGTACACACGACCGTTTTTCGGGTTGTAAAAAATGAAATTTTTAATGGTCTAGAAAAAACAATGCTTTTTTTCAACCCGATCGTTAAAATGGCCTTGCCTACACACGATCATGGAAAAAAAATGCTCTAGCAAAGCGTGGTGACGTACAACATGTACGACGGCACTATAAAGGGGAAGTTCCATTCGGATGGCGCAACCCTCTGGGCTGCTTTTGCTGATTTTGTGTTAGTAAAAGATGATTCACGCTTTTCAGTCTGTTACAGCGTGATGAATGTGCTTGCTCCATTACGAATGCTAGTTTTACCAAAACGAGCACTCCCTCATAACTTGCTTCTGAGCACGCTCGTTTTTTTCACGTCGTTAAAGCCCACACACACAACATTTTTTTACAACGTTAAAAACTTCGTAAAAAAATTAGAGCATGTTCGAAATTTTTAATGCCTATTTTTTACATTGCGAAAAATGCTCTGGAGCCTACACACAATCGTTTTTAATGACATTAAAAAAAAAAGTCATTTTATACAACCCGAGAAACGGTCATGTGTACGCAGCATCACTTGTTCCTTTCATGTTCCTCATCTCTCTACTTCATCTTTCACACTTCACAACCTCATGCCACTGCTCTTCCTCCACAAGCAACCAACAGAACAGCTGCCAAGTTACTGTCATTGCTCCCCTCTCCACTCACAGACCCCTTAATTGCTCACCTTACATAAGACTAGTACAACTGTCTGGTGACATCTACACCTTTGACAGCATACACCCCCACATTTTCTACCACTAGTGTGATCTGCTTATGGATGATTATCTCAGATCCCTTAAAGGAACCACTGCCAGAATCCCACCCGCATCACACTGAGTTTTCTTCCTCCCAGCATTCCTGTACAGACACCCTGGGGCTGCTGCTTAGTGACAGCTTTTCTGTGCTGGTTGAATGTTTTTCATTGATTTAAAATAGAAAATACTTCATCAAAGCAATAGTTAACAATTCGCCAGCACCAGAAGTAGCCCAATAGCATTCATTTTTTGCCCTGTTCGTACAGAACTAATATACGTGCACTTTCACTAAAGATATTTGCAATCTGAATGTTTTTTATAAATACACATAATACCGGCAATACTTGGATTGAAATTCAGCCCGTTCAGTTGAGATGTGCATGTATAGGCACCCTGATTGTACAGAAGTTAATTTACCACTTAACTTCTGTACATCCAGCCTGTACATCCAGCTGGCTATAGATTCAAATCCCCACCATCATAACCATCGCCGTTGATGTGGATGGAGGAAAAATTATTAATGTACCTGCTGCTTAAGAGAGGTGTTGGTCCACTGGTGGATCCACAAGTTATCAGTGTGTGCAGGTGAAATTTGACAATGGGGGCAAACATATCCCCACTGTTGCTTTGCCTGCCATCTCAGATGAGTGATAACAATAAAGAAGAAGATTAAACTCTGCTGTCTTGTAGTTAATATGTTTTATATGGACAATAATGAGATAGATGCTTTGGGTATACTATTGCTGCAGAACACAAACATTGTTCAGATGCTCCCAATCAGGAGACATGGATTGCAATATCTGGATGTTCAATGTGCATGTTAGAACTGCACCTTTCAAAAAAAGGGTCTGCAAGCATAGATCCATACATTCTACAAGGGTGGCACACTATAGTAATTTATTCCTGCTCTTGTTTTAGTAAATTAGGCCCATATTGTTATGCTATATACCACTAGAGCTATAGGTTTACCTTTAGAAAGCTAAGTTGATAGTTGCATGCCAGAGAATATTGAGAGTCATTAAAGGCTTGAAAAAAGACTCTGCAAGAGTGCCTGCTATCTATACAAGTTTGAAAACTTTTATGAGAAAAAATGTTGCTTTAATCACTTAACCCCCGGACAATATTGCTGCCCAATGACCAGAGCACATTTTGTGATTCGGCACTGCGTCGCTTTAACTGACAATTGCATGGTCGTGCGACGTGGCTCCCAAACAAAGTTGGCGTCTTTTTTCTCCCACAAATAGAGCTTTCTTTTGGTGGTATTTGATCACCTCTGCGTTTTTTTTGCACTATAAACAAAAATAGAGCGACTATTTTGAAAAAAAATTGTTTTTACTTTTTGCTTTAACCACTTAAGGACCGCCGCATGTACATTTACGTCGGCAGAATGGCACCGACAGGCACATCAACGTATATATACGTTGGTGCCTTGGGGGGGATCGGGGGTCCGATCGGACCCCCCCCGTACATGCGGCGGTCCGCGCGGCTGCAGGAGCGATCCGACAAGTGGGGCGGCTATCCGTTTTCACCCGCCCCCTCCGGATCGCTCCCAGCCAATGCGCGCGCCCGCCCACCCTGTCACTTCCTCCTCCTGTGTAAACACAGGAAGGAGGAAGCAACGTGATCTCTCCCTCGGCGTTTGTTTCAAGCGCCGCTGAGGAGAGATCACAACACTACAAGTAAGTCTGCACCAACAGCACACTTACACACAGACACAAACACATTTAACCCCCGCGATCGCCTCCCCCCTCCCCCCTGTCACAGTGTCACTGAATGCAGTAATCATACATGTATGATTACTGTATTTAGTGTCAGTGTGACAGACAGTGTGACAGTCAGTCAGTGTTAATGTCAGGGTAGCCCCCCCCACCCCCCCCAATAAAGTTTTAACCCCTTGATCACTGCCCTAGTTAACCCTTTCACTCCCTATTGCCAGCATCACTAAGCGATCATTTTTCTGATCGCTGTATTAGTGTCGCTGTTCCCGCTAGGTAGCTAATTTTTTTTTAATGCGATTTTTTTTTTACTAAAGACATGTGGCTAAATAAATTTTGGCCTAAATGTTTGACTAAAATTTAGTTTATTGTTTTTTTATTATAACAAAAAGTAAAAAATATTGTTTTTTTTTCAAAAATGTCGCTCTATTTTTGTATATAGCGCAAAAAATAAAAATCGCAGAGGCGATCAAATACCACCAAAAGAAAGCTCTATTTGTGGGAAAAAAAGGACGCAAATTTTGTTTGGGAGCCACGTCGCACGACCGCGCAATTGTCTGTTAAAGCGACGCAGTGCCGAATCGCAAAAACCCCTTGGGTCATTTGCCAGCGTATTGGTCCGGGTCTTAAGTGGATAATGTACATCCCCCCTAAAAATATATATATATATATATATATATATATATATATATATATAAATGTCCTCAGTTTAGGCTCATACATATTCTTCTACATATTTTTCATAAAAAAAATCGCAATAAGCGTTTATTGATTGGTTTGCGCAAAAGTTATAGCGTTTACAAAACAGGGGGTAGTTTTATGACATTTTTATTTTTTTTACTAGTAATGGTGGCGATCAGAGATTTTTTTTGGTACTGCAACATTATAGCTGTCACTTCGGACACTTTTGACACTTTTTCGGGACATTGGCATTTTTATAGCGATCAGTGCTATAAAAATGCATTGATTACTATAAAAAATGCCACTGGCAGTGAAGGGGTTAACACTAGGGGGCGGGGAAGGGGTTAAGTATGTTCCTGGGTGTGTTCTAACTGTATGGGGGGTGGACTCACTAGGGGAAATCACTGATCTTCTGTTCATACATTGTATGAACAGATGATCAGCATTTCTCTCCCTGACAGGACCGGGGGCTGTGTGTTTACACATTTAGCTCCCGGTCCTCGCTCTGTACCGAGCAATCACGGGTGCCCAGCGGTGATCGTGCCTGCTGGACACGCGCACGGGACTCGGGGGCGAACGGCGGCGCGCACACGCCCCTAGTGGCTGATTAGAGAGCCGACGTAGAGCTACGGGCTCTCGCGCAGGAGAGCCAATCTGCATTGTTATACGGCGGCTGGTCGGCAACCAGTTAATGAAACAAAAGTGAGTGTAGTTGTATTTATGCATTCAGAGATATAAAGCTTATTTTAATTTCAGCTCCAAAACTAGTTATGACTGCTTAAAAAATGTGATGTTATGACTGAAAGCTATTTTTAATTTACACTAGTAAAAACCCTTTGAAGTATTATAGCATTAAATACTATGGTTTCATTTTGAGACTGGATGTACAGATGACATTATGCTAAATGTTTAATTGCATATCTGCACCATCATGTGTCATTTCCTCTGGAATCTACTATTGCAAGTAGCTATTGTACTTTTCAGTCTCGCTATTCTTCAGTCTGTATTATAATTAGGACATTTTTACATGTCAGTTGATTGTACAGTAAACAACTGCTTTCTAAGTATGGCACACTGAAAACCCCCTTAGCACTAATTAGCTTATATGTCATGGGTGTATGCTAAAGGCTATTGTGCTGAAAAACAGAAACTGCAAGTGTAACTAATAATCTGATGAGGTCAGGTTGTACTGTCTGTCACTATAAATTAAGTATGGAATATCTATTTTAATTTCTTTGTTCTGTTTGATCTTGGAACTGAAATAAATTGTTGCATTTTCTAATTAGTTCACTGTCCAGTTTCATTGTTATAATGAGTATTATCAGTTAATATAAATCCAGGGCACTGCTACACTTGTGGTTTTAGACTTGCAAGTAAAGGAGTGCAGAATGAACTTCATTATAGAACTACTTGTGAAAGAATGATTGATGTTGACAAATATCAAATTTTTGCACAGCTAATAATGAGCTACTGAGAAGCATTGCTGATTGGAGCCTATTGCCTGCAGCTGTTTACATGATCATTTGATGGCAGGGTATATAGTCCTTCTGTTCCTGCAAGAAAAGGGTTACTATTGGGTTAGTGGGATTTTTTGTTCCACATACCACGATAGGTTGCATCTAAAAAGCCAAATAATATAATTCATTTGACAAATTGCAGTACAAGGAGTGAGAGCACCCAGACTGAATTTGTGCCTTAGGCCCTGTACACACGGGCAAGAACGTTGTTTTCCCTGATGAGATTCTTGACAAGAAACTCTTGCTGCCCGAGTGTACAGACTTTTGTTTTAAAAGAACCGCGGTTCTCTTGAAAGGACAGAACGTGGTGACGTCATCGTGTATAACAAGCATGTGTTCATCACATTTAATGCCGTCGCCGCCATCTTGCTTCACCCTACCTATGCTGTGGAAGCTAACACTCATGCGTTGAAGTCATTTCGAGCATGCACGGGTTTCCACGGTAAAAGGTAAGTATACACACTCTCGGGTTTCTCGTCTGGAAACAGGCCGACAAGAATCTCGACGAGAAAAAAGAGAAAAATCTCGTCGAGATTCTGGCCAGATTTCCTGACGAGAAACCTGAAAGCCTCGTACACATGTATGATAATCCCTGGAAGAAGCAGTTTTCTGTGAGGAAATTTACCCATTTACCCCACTCAGCAAATCTACTAACCCCAGCACTTAAGAGATCAATACAAACTTAAAGATAGATTATATCACAGGCAAAGTCTTAAGCCTCGTACACATGACCGTTTTCCTCTGCAAAATCCATCAAGGAAATTGCTGGCAGAGCATTTTTGCCAACAAAAACGGTCTTGTGTATGTTTTTCGTTGAGAAAACTGTTGTGGATCTCGACGAGAAAAAAAGAGAACATGCTCTCTTTTTTCTCGTCCGGAGTCTCAATTTCCTTGTCATGTTTCTTGTTGGGCTGGTTTACGACGAGAAACACGTTCGTGTGTATGCTTAGAATCCCGCGCATGCTCAGAATAAAGTATGAGATGGGAGGGCACCTTCGGTAAAAGTAGCATTCGTAATGGAGATAGCACATTCTTCACGCTGTAACATGAGATTAGCAAAAGCAGCCCCAAGGGTGGTGCCAGTGGAATCGAACTTCCCCTTTATAGATTTTGTCTTGACAGTGTGTATGCAAAGAGAGCTTGACAAGATTCTCGACAAGCCTGACAAGAACCTCGTTGAGGAAAACAACATTTCTTTTACGACAAGATTCTCGGTCGTGTGTACAAGGCCTTAGTGCTTTTACTGAAGGGAAGACTCCACCATCACCAAGGAATGTAAATGGAACTTACAAAAATAGGGGACCTCACATAGGTCAATACGCATTTGTAACTCTAGATAATTGGATAAAAGCATCCTGGATCATTCAGAGATCTTAAGCTGGATTGTACAGACATTCTCTCAAAAACAATAAAGTACAACAGTAAACTTCATATAGTGCAGTATCATTTATCATAATATTACATTCCGTAAAATAAAAGTTAAATACAAACTGGCTGAACTTACAGTAGATGTTGCCACTTGGAACTGTCTGTGCTTGATGTTAGTGTGCTTAAATATTTCTGGATTTCAGGGCTGACGCGTGTGTCCACGCCATACGGTAAGAGTACCCAACTTTTATCTGTACTGATTGGATGTTGCTGTGGATCATATGAGATTGACCGCCGATGGGGTTTTTACTACCTGTTTAAATCACTGAAGTATCCGATTCCTGTGTTGATGGACTTATTCTACACGTTTTTGCAATCCGTTTGCCTTAATGTGATTTTGTTCATTTTACATTGGGACTTTTTCATTACCAGAGTTTCCATTTCTTGCTTTTTATTTACATTGCTATTTACAACATATATTAGCATTTGATTTTTTATCTTTGGACATATCTTTCCGGAATATTTATTTGTGATACATATCTATTTTCACTTGAGTGTGAAGTACCCTGGTGGTACCATTTGGTATCTCACTTATTTTTATTTTTATTTTTTAGCTTTTTAAAAAAAAAAAATTGTTCACATTATTTGATATTTACATGTATTGGTCTAGTGCAATTTTATATATTCGTATACTTGCTCCATAATTGGGGCACCTGATTTGAATACCTTGATCACATATTTGGTTTCACTCCAGATATTATTTAGCGCTGCACTTTTTTTCTTTTTTTGACTATGGATAACTGGCAGCAATTATCCACCATCACAAAAGTGCTCCAGAACCACCATTTAGATTACAAATGGGGTTTACCCAACAAGTTGCTAATTATCCACCATGGGAAAAACCCATGCTGTACGGACTCTCTCGGACGGTCTGCAACTGCTCCGATCCTGCCACATCATTCAGGAGTAAACCCTTGTGCCAACTGCACAACTTCCTTCTCAAATGGTTAAAGAATGGTCCCTTTGGGATGCATGACGGACACTACTAGCCCTTTCCACTACATCTGGTTGACATGCTGGGTGGAAACAGTCCCTATTTAAAAAGCCTCTTCCCTTTATGTTTTTCATCAGTAGTTACTGAAATTGAATCCATTTTGCTCATGGATCTTCTTTTTCAATTCACCCTTCCTTTACCAGCCCTATATTCCCAGCTCTTTTTGGACTCACCCCGGAATGCACTTTACCAGTAGTTTAGAGTCCTTTCTTACAACTTTTCATCAGCTTTGCCTTCTCTGGCACCTAACTCTATCGTATGAACTATAACATTTAAAATTGTATCCCTAAATGCTAAGATCCTGAACAGCCCCCAGAAAACAGCAACTCTTCAGAAAGAAGCCATTAAGCAGCATGCTGACATCCTACTCATGCAGGAAATATATGTTTCAATATCCAAGACCTTAGCTCTCAGACTTCAGGCATATGATCAAATTTACCTTGCCTCTGGACCTAAGAAGAAAAACAAAGTTCTTATAGCAATCAGAAACTCTCTCCAGTTCCAACACCAACAAACATATGCTGAACCTACTGTAGAGGTCGCTACTTAATTCTTATCTGCACAATAGCTCAAGCCACCTACACCTTGGTCAATGTCTATGGTCCCAACTCTGAACAACTCCACTTTTAAAAACGCCTACTCAAGAAAATTGACATCTTAAAAAGGGCAACATCATCATGGGTGGTGATTTTAATATAGTCTGTGATCCTTTGGTAGACACCTCCTTGAAGCCTCCATGGAAACATCCAGCATTAAACTCTCTACTTCAACTCTCTGACCTGTTTGATGTGTGGAGATACCAGCACCTGCGTGTTCCTACAACGTATTGCAATTGAACAGTGTTTGTAATCTGATGTGGGTGTCAAGTTAACAACACCCCAAATGTATCGCAAATAGCTCCGGTTGAAGTTCCATTTCAAAAAATGTGCCTTAATGTCTTAGGCCGCGTACACACGATCGAATCTATCTGCTGGAAACGGTCTGAGAGACCGTCCCAGCAGACAGATTTGATCGTGTGTACGGGCGAGCCAACGGATTTTCCCAGCAGACAGATTTTAAAGCCTATGAATGGATAATTAAAGAAACAGCCCTCCGACTTAATTATCACCCACTGCGCTTGGTTGAGAACCTAAAAACCTAGCTGCTGCTATAGGAATATAAATGTGAAAAATAATATATATGTACTACACCATCAAACTGAAGCAGGTGACCTGTAATATATAAAAGCAGCGCTTGAAATAGTGAAAAATGTGATTCCCACTAACTAAATAATGTGACTAAATGTGACACATAACATATATCATATAACATAAATCACCTGATACAGTGAAAAATGAACATACAAAACAGAAATATTTAGCAAAGAGCGAAAAAAAGTTCAAATCCTGTGATAGTCAGTGAAAAGGTGAAGAAGAGTTCATAGATGAATTATTAATATCAATCTTCTCAATCTTCCACCACACCGCCTGTGCTCAGTGAATCCTTCACCCTTCCAAAATGCGCACTCACCACAATAAAATGCCCAGCACTCTCTTGTTGAGGCACAAAAGCAAAACTCCAAATCTCTCCAATAATCAATATCAATATCCAATTCAGTGATAAGTTCCAACGTGTTCACATAAATAAAGAAAAAATAGCACTATAGTGTAATATTGTAAAACCAGTTTTAATCACACCACTAAAAAATCTTCATAAAATGCACTCACAAACGTGATCTTTCACCAAACTTTGAAAAACAAGTGACAGCATAGGTTTCCAAGTTTCCAAAACAACAAGCCAGTGGTCACGGTGGACCCTCGATCGTTCCCAGTGTACTCACAGCACCCTGGACGCTGCTCGATGTAAAGATGGTAATGGAGTTGGCCAGCTAGAAGTATATAGTGCGTCCGTATAATTCACACAGGATCAATGATAAATGACCACGCCCCCGACATGTTTCGTCATACCGACTTAGTTATGGGATCCCATGACTAAGTCGGTATGACGAAACATGTCAGAGGCGTGGTCATTTATCATTGATCCTGTGTGAATTATACAGACGCACGATATACTTCTAGCTGGCCAACTCCATTACCATCTTTACATCGAGCAGCGTCCAGGGTGCTGTGAGTACACTGGGAACGATCGAGGGTCCGCCGTGACCACTGGTTCCCAGCAGACAGATTTTAAAGCATGCTTCAAAATCTGTCTGCTGGAAAAATTTGTCTGTCCGCCTGTACACACGATCAAATTTGTCTGCTGAAACGGTCCGTCGGACCGTTTTCAGCAGATAGATTTGATCGTGTGTATGCGGCCTGACACTATCATGTCTTGAGTTTGTCCTGTGTTTTTCCTATCCTCATTAATTTTTAAGCTGAAAACAGTTTTGTTGCAAGTTTTTATTACAAAGATGGATCTATGCTTTTCTAGGGGATCATCTCAAGTCGTATAATTTTCCATTAATATATGCTAGTTTCCCACTGTCTAGAATCAGACTTGATCTTGGACATTTCCTGCACATATAAACCATGAAAAACCATAAAAATACCTTTAAAGTGTCCCATCTCTTTATAGTGTAGGGAAAGTGGGTAGGTAAACTGTATATTATGCTCACCTTTATACTCAATACAATGGGGGTTATTTACGAAAGGCAGAGCTTTTTTTGGTGGTATTTGATCACCTCTGCAGTTTAGTATTTTTTGCGCTGTAAACAAAAAAAGACCGCCAATTTAGAAAAAAACGTTTTGCTATAAAATATATGCAATAAGAAAAAAAAATTGAAAATCTAATTTCTTCATCAATTTAGGCCAATATATATTCTGCTGCATTTTTTTGGTAAAGAAATTCCAATAAGCGTAAATTGATTGGTTTGTGCAAAAGTTATAGGCCCGGATTCAGGAACGATTTACGTTGTTGTATCAAAAGATACGCCATCGTAATTTCGCATCTCTGCGCCGATTCACAAAGCTAGTTACGTCGAAAAGCAAGGCTTCAGCCGCCCGATGTAACGCTGGATGCATTCGGCGTTCCCATTTTAAATATGCAAATGAGTAAGATACGCCAATTCACGAACGTAGATGCGCCCGGCCGCTTCATATACGCGATTTGCGTAAGGCTTACGTCCGGCGTAAAGTTACCCCTCATATAGCAGGCGCAGGTAATGCAAAGGTATGGACCAGGGAATGACGCCGTCAAATTTTACGTCGCGTACGCCGTTTACATAGTACTACGTGAATAGGGCTGTGCGTAGGTTACGTTCACGTCATAGACGTATCTTAGGCAGCTATTTTGACGTAACTGTGAGCATGCGCACTGGGATGCGTCCAAGAGCCAACGCATGCGCAGTTCGTTTTTTGAAGCTCAGCCCATCATTCGCATGGGGTCACGCTTCATTTAAATATATCACGCCCACTTCCAGCCCACTTCCACCTACTTTGACTTACATCGGCTTACGCCGACAACTTTACGCTATGCCGGCGCAAAGTGTAGCGCATATTCTTCATGAATAGCAGGCTTGCTTCTCTACGTTATGCCTGCGTAGCGTAAAGACTATATGCTACGCCGGAATAATTATACGCCGCCCTACGTGAATCTACCCCATAGCATCTACAAACTATAGGATATTTTTATGGAATTTTTATTTATTTATTTTATTAGTAATTGCAGCAACTTATAGCAGGACTGCAACATCGCAGCAGACAAATGGGACATAAAGTGACACTTTTGGGGACCAGTGACACCAATACAGTGATCAGTGCTAAAAAATATGCCAACGATTGGCTCCCACTGTGTCCAATTACAGTGGGAGCGGGTCACTAGCAGCGCACTTGCACACCACAGATCTGAAAGTGCAAGATCACATACCTGTATGTGATTTTGCGCAGAGGAGTCGCCACCCCACAGTAAATGTACGTGGGTCAATCGGCATGAGGTTAATCAACATGGATGCGAATTACCTGACTTCCCAACTCTTTCCCTGCTACGTAAGTAGGATATGTTAAGGCCTGATCTGTAGAATCTAGATGCATAAAGTTGGTTATGCAAAACACCACCCTCTGCATAAAATCACCATAGTAACAATTGATAATGAGAATGCCTTTAATTATAAAAGTTAGTTCACCGTTGTGCATCTTTTCCAAAAAAAGCCCTTGCTTTGCCCCTGGACATTGAAAAACACTGTTCAGATTTTACAAAGCTGCCCCTTTCTCATTGCATATTTGTTTGTCCTGCACAGCCTGCCTGCAAATATCTCTAGGTGGTCAACCCCCTCTGTCATTGGCTTTAGTAAAAAATAAAATAAAATAAAAAACGCCATATAAATGCCATAAATCTTTGCCATAGTTTGTAGACGCTATAACGTTTGTGCAAACCAATAAATATATGCTTATTGCTATTTTTTTTCTTTTACCAAAAAAAGTAGAAGAATACTGTACATATCAGCCTAAACTGAGAAAAAATTATTATTATTATTTTTTTTATTGGGATATTTACTATTTAAAAAAGTAAAAAATATTGGGGGTTGATTACGAAAGGCAAATCCACTTTGTACTAGAAGTGCAAACTACAAGTGCAAAGTGCGTCAATTTTGTTTGGGTACAACATCGCACGATGTTGTACTGCAATTGTCAGTTAAAGCGACAAAGTGTTGTATCGCAAAAAATGGCCCGTTCATTGAACAGCCGGGGCTGAAGTGGTTATTTTGTCACACTACTTGATATCTGTGTCCTCTAAATAACCCAGCAAGTCTACATTGGTTCTCCCCTGAAACCTTACAGCTCAATTACTGAACTACAGTGGCTGCTGATTATCTTTAGGGATGAGTAAACCAAGCACAGTTTTGTTTCCTGGATACTAGCAAATTCCAGGAGGAAATATACAAACCCCCGAATATAGCGCACAAACCCCACTGAAGTCTACTGAAGTCTATTGAAGCTAAATCTTGTAATTATTATCTGCCTTCTTTCAAAGCCAGTTTTTAAGCCTTTACATTGTATTAAAAAAAGGGCATGGGCATTTTTTTGCATTGATATATGTCCCAGGGCAGCCTCTAGCTCCCTATACCCTTTTGACAAACCCTAACCTAATAGCCTGGCAAGTTGCCAGAAATTATTTTAAGGTTTGGTTCCCAGTGATTTCATTTGGGTTTAGACTGCCATTCAAACATTGAAGCATTTTAGCGAATGTCCTGCAAACTGAACATAGGGACATTTGGCTCACCCCTACTTACCATCACAACATATGACCCGTACACACGGCAGAGAACCTTGACGGGCGGAACACATCGTTCCGCCCGTCGAGGTTCTCGGCCGGCCGGCAGATTCGGCGACCAGCCCGTCGGGAAAGGCGTCCAGCCATTCATCCCGACGGGCCGTCGAGCAAATAGAGAACCTGCTCTCTATTTCGGCTCTACAGCATTCCCAATGGGATGCTCGCCGAATCCGTACACACGGCCGAGGTTCTCGGCAGAATCAGGATGCCAGCGAGGTTCTCGCTGGTTTCTGCCGAGAACCTCGGCCGTGTGTATGGGGCTTCAGACATAATACTATATTACAGGACCATAGCAGAGTGTGGAGAGACCCCACACCTGTCCAGATATCTCGCTGTCTGCACAAACCCAATACATCGTCTCCCAGATGTGGCAAATCAGGGGTTTGGGTGGCTAGGGGATGTAGTATGCAAATCTGACACTCACAGATGCCACTCACCGTGCATATGACAATCCAGTAACTAACACCTTTTATACTTGAAGAAACTAGTTCAACAAAGACAAAAAATAGCTTTTTTTTTTTAAAGTTAGAAATACTTTATGGCTGCATTCATTCACAAGAGAAGAAATACACAACACAATGGAAGCTTTCAACTATATCAAGGTATATTTGAATGTCAAATTGCCTTTTATTTCAACAACTTAACAATTTTATGAATAAAAAAAGGATGCCACTTTATAGTTTTCATGGATGCAACAAAAAGTGAAAGAAAGTGGGGGAGTTCCCCTCTTAGACAGTTTTCACATGAATAGGTGTTTCCATTACAAAATATACTAATGTCCTTGTGACAGCTGTACATTTTTGTATTTCAGATTACTTTCTGCCTTGGTGACAATGGGTAAAACTGCCTAATAGGTAGTAAATAGATACATCTGACTTGTATTTGTGTTTGGCCATTCCATTTCCAATATACACATGTTCTATTTATTGGAAAATGTATTAACACCATTTATTTTACATTCAGGTGCAAATCGGCTGTACTGAGAAGGACATTTGTCAGAAGTACAACATCAGCTCTATACAGACACAAGGAGATGCTGATTTCTTCATCAACCAACTTGGAATCCCTACTGTTCAGTTTCTTTTTGAAGATAGAAACAAGGTACCCTAAAATATAAACATGATGGTTGTAGCTGAATTATTTGGACTAATTACTGAAGCACGTGTGCCTATCCTTTTTCTTTATCTTTACATTATTTTGCTGTATTTTCTATGCACCCATTATGTGTGCAGAAATACAATGTACAATGCTGAATTCACTAACACGTATTCTTTGCTATGTTTCTGTATCTAACAACTGTCACCTTTTTTAAAGGTACATCTCATGTATGGGTGGCCTGGACATGGCAGCAGAAAGTCATACTTAACTTGTAACTGTAGCTCTTCTCCCCGTGCCACCAGAGATACTGGACAGCTCCCTATCTGATGTCTTGCACAATCTTGCCTTGTATTTTGTTTCTGGTGAACCTTAAACTTGTTGCTCCTCCCATGAACTCCTCCCATTAAGGTCACACCTGTTTCCCATCTGAGACTTAGGGCCCTTTCACACTTTTGCGTTATTCCTGCGTGTTTGCCGCGTTTTCACGGTAAAAATAGCGCTATTAAAACACCCCCCATGCCCCTCTCCATTGAAATTAATTAAAAAACGCGGTAAAAACGCTGTAAAATCGCAGACAAATCGCAGTGTTTTGCCGCAATTAAAATCTCGACAAAACACCGCGTTTTACAGCGTTTTTACAGCGTTTTTACCGCATTTTTTAATTCATTTCAATGGAAAGGGGCATGGGGAGCGTTTTATTAACGTTTTAATAGCGCTATTTTTACCGCGAAAACGCGGCAAAAAGGCACCAGTGTGAAAGGGCCCTTACAGTAGGGGATAGGCAATCTTAAACTGTCCTTGAAGTGGGCTTTTATGATTTCAAACTACAAGTATATCCAGACCCAAAATCAGGAAACCTCGGGCCAGATTCACAGAGCGATTACGCCTGTGCAACGGGAGATGCGCGTGCGTAAGTCGAAATGTGCGCGTGCGTTTCGATGCACGGCATCCCCAGAACGAGATACGCAAAACATCTACTTTTTTTTGTCCCGCGTAATTTCGTTAGACTGGCGCATCCGTCCGCGCAAAAGTGCGCTAGACAGACCATTGATTTGCTAGTCAAATATGCTAATGAGGGACTTACGGGGATCCACAAAAGAACGTTGGGGCAGTGCAGGCGACGCAGTGTGCGCAACAGCAAAATGTCCTGTCTAAAATTAGAGCATATAAAAGCTGGTCTAAAAAGAGAAAAAAAGTCTACTTGTTAGATAAAGCAACACTGTTAGTGAGGAGCTCAGCAGTCACACGTGTTGCACAACAATCTGTATGCCAACATGCCAGTGGCATCCATGCTCATAGCTATACTACTGACTTTAGATGAGCAAAGAAGGAGGAGGGCACTGAGGAGGGCACTGAGGAGGGCACAGGATTTTTTTATTTTTTAACTTTTTTTTGGCTTATATAAACTTTACCATTTAATCTAATCTAATACAATATTCTTATCTGATACAACCCCCTCACTCTTCACTCTTCACTCTTCACTCTTCACGGGAGATGATATATCACACACGCATAGACATCTATGGCATGAGTGATTCTGAGGTGTCTTGCATCTTCAGATTCACCCCTCATATGCCATCATGGAATTAACCACAACCCTGCAGGAGGACATCACCAGCCCAACACATGACACTACCCATGACACCCATGACAGCTACATATACAATCCTAGCCCCATCCCCACAGATTTCGAACAGAACATGTATGGGGACAGCTGGCTGGTTGGTGAGTGACATGGGTGGCAGGCATGACTGCCCCCCCCCATGATGCACACATCACAAGGGGCACCCCATCTCATGCCAGCTCACATTATGCATCTTTGCACGTTAAACACACACATTAATCAAGGCACAATGAGAATGCATGCATGCACACCTCTGTGGTCCCTAGCACACACACCCCACATCCTCTTCAAATTGGATTGGCACCAGTCCACCATGCAGGACTTGTGAGCAGCAACGCCACGCCAAGGCTCCAATTATGTCACTGTACATTCATACACCATTAACACGGACCTGGGGATCACTTCTCCCTGGTCCTGGGGAACCCTTCTCCACCAAAATTGAGGGTGACACCCCTTTTCCCGCAGGAATGTCACCCCCACATTCCCAAATCATACACAAACAGAACCAAAAAAAAAAAATTGACCAGCAAAAAAAAAAAAAATGCCCAGCAAAAAAAAAAAATGGCCATCAAAAATATAATTTAAACAAAATAACAACAAAGAAAACACATAAAAGACAAAAATCACTCTCAAAGACACGTCACAAACAAACAAACAAACACACGCTAATAAACAACATAACAAAAGCACCTTGCTGTATAGGGAGGGATACAAAGGGATGTACTTTTGCAAAGGAAGTGCGTTTGTCTCTGTCTATTTATGCTGTTTGCGTAGTTCACTAATTTGCCTTGGTCCACTTCCAATTTCACTGATTGCGCTGTTCCCGAGTTGTGAGCATGCGCACAGAGGTGCTGACCATGGTCTGCTTCAAGCGCGCATGTGCGAGCCGGCCGGCCCTTCATTTGCATGGGGTCACGGCTCATTTCAATGTAACACGCCCACGTCCTTCCCAATTTGTATTACTCCGCCTTGCACCTCTAAAATAACGTTGCGCAGGCGCAAATTTCTGCGTAAAACCGACGAGAATAGGGTGATTGCGCCGCTACATTGCGCCAGTCTAACGTAATGGCGGTGCGCTACGCCGGTCCAATAATGCGCAGATGTACCTGAATCTGGCCCTGAATTTCTAAGCATGTAGTGCCAACCCTGTCACTCTCCTCCTCTCCTTAACCCCTTCTTCTGCAAAGAGCATAGTAAGTTATCAGCTCATGAGATTTCTGGCAAACTCAACCGGTATTAATTGCACTTATTTAACAGATACAGTATAATGAATTAAATTGTATGGTATATTTAAAAGACCAAAAGTGAGCAAATAAGGAAAAATCATACTTAGGGTTTACATACTCAGTAGGAGAGTGTCACCTTTTAAACATAAAAAAAAAATCCTATTAAAGATTCTTACAAGTGTAGAGTAAAGAATTTACTAGGCGCTAGAACAATTGTTCTTTTTGCAATACCACATTGTTAATTGAAATGTCTGTATTTGCAAGCCTTATGTTAATAGGGAGGTTTTCAATTTGAATACACTGCTGCACCTGCTTGAGAAAAAAAATACCTTAAATTAAATATAATGCTGAGGTTTCCATGAAAGAGAAAATAAAGCAGATGCTCACTGATTAAGAGTGCAGTGTTTAAGACAAGCTTTTGGTCGAATGAACATTTTTCCTGTCACTTAGCAGCTGTTCAACAGTTTGTGTTCCAGATCATAGTAGTTACCACCTAGTCTATAATTAAAAGGAATGAATGTACGTGCGTAGAGCTTAACTAAAAGGTATTTTTTTTCTTATGCTGGTGGATAGGCAAATTGATACTGGTTTGAGACTAGCGCAAACAGTTTTTTTTTTGTGTTGCAAACTCCAGTCAAAATTGGTTTCTATGTTAAACTTTTAGTAAAAGACTATACCTAATAACTGGGATTTTTCAGGTTAAAAAGTGATTGATTTCACAACACAATGTAAAACTGGTAATTTTATTACAATAGTTTTAAAAAAACATCAGCAAATGGTTAAAAGGGAATTTTATTACTCTATTTATTGGCGTATAACAATCACTTTTTTAACCTGAAAATAGAGGGTAAACTGTGTCTGTGTGTTATACGCAGGGGGCTGTGGAAAGTTTTTTTCCTGAAACTTCCCTCTTAGGCCGCGTACACACGACCAAATACATCTGTTCAAATCGGTCTGGCAGACGATTTGAACAGATTTGTCTGCTGGGATGTATTGGTTTGATCGTGTACACACGATTAAACCAAAATCCCCGCCGGCAGACAGCGCGGTGACGTGGTGGTGACGTTGCCGCCACGTCACCGCACCAGGAAGTAAAACACTTCCGCGCATGCGTCGAATCCATTCGACGCATGTGCGAGCAGATATGTCTGCTGGTTAGCGTACTAACCAGCAGACATGTGGGACGGACGGATTCCCAGCAGACAGATTTTAAAGCATGCTTTAACCACTTCAGCCCCGGACCATATTGCTGCCCAACGACCAGAGCACTTTTTGGGATTAGGCACTGCGTCGCTTTAACTGACAATTGCGCGGTCGTGCGACGTGGCTCCCAAACAAAATTGGCGTCCTTTTTTCCCCACAAATAGAGCTTTCTTTTGGTGGTATTTGATCATCTCTGCGGTTTTTATTTTTTGCGCTATAAACAAAAATAGAGCGACTATTTTGAAAAAAATGCAATATTTTTTACTTTTTTCTGTAATAAATATCCCCCAAAAATATATAAAAAAACGTTTTTTCCTCAGTTTAGGCCAATACGTATTCTTCTACATATTTTTCATAAAAAAAATCGCAATTAGCATTTATTGATTGGTTTGCGCAAAAGTTATAGCGTTTACAAAATAGGGGGTAGTTTTATGGCATTATTATTATTATTTTTTTTACTAGTAATGGCGGCGATCAGCGGTTTTTTTCAGTACTGCGACCTTATGTCGGACACTTTTGACACATTTTTGGGACCATTGGCATTTTTTTAGCGATCAATGCTATAAAAATGCATTGGATTACTATAAAAATGCAATTGGCAGTGAAGGGGTTAAAACTAGGGGGCGGGGAAGGGGTTAAGTGTGTTCCTGGGTGTGTTCTAACTGTATGGGGGGGTGGCCTCACTAGGGGAAATCACTGATCTTCTGTTCATACATTGTATGAACAGAAAATCAGCGTTTCCCCCGCTGACAGGAACGAGAGCTATGTGTTTACACACATAGCTCCCGTTCCCCGCTCTGTAACGAGCGATCGCGTGTGCCCGGCGGCCATCGTGCCCGCCGGGCACGCGCACAGCACTCGGGGGCGAGCGGGGGGCGTGCGCGCGGGCCGCCGTCGGCGCGCACGTGCCCCCTAGTGGCCGTCAGAAGTGCTGACGTAGAGCTACGGGCTCTCGCCCAGGAGAGCCGACCTGCCGCCGTATAACTGTTATACGGCGGCTGGTCGGCAAGCGGTTAAAATCTGTCTGCTGGCCAAATCTGTCTGTCCGCCCGTACACACGATCGAATCTGTCTGCTGAAACGTTCTGGCAGACCGTTTCCAGCAGACAGATTTGATCGTGTGTACGCGGCCTTAAAGTTAGGGGCCCGGATTCACGTAGATCGGCGTATCTTTATGCCGGCGTAGCGCATTGTCTTTACGCTACGCCAGCGCAACGTTGAGAGGCAAGCATTTTATTCACAAAGAATATGCGCTCAATGTTGCCCTCGGTGTAGCGTATAGTTGTCAGCGTAAGCGGACCTAAGTCAAAGTAGGTGGAAGTGGGCGTGCTATATTAAAATGAAGCGTGACCCCATGCAAATGATGGGCTGAGTTTCAAAAAGCGAACTGCGCATGCATCGTCTCTTGGACGCATCCCAGTGCGCATGCTCACAGTCACGTCGAAAGAGCTGCCTAAGATACATCAATACACTGCCTACGACGTGAATTTAACCTACGCACAGCCCTATTCATGTAGTACTACGTAAACGATGTAACATACGACGGTTGTTCTCTGGTCCATACCTTTGAATGGGTTGCGCCACCTATATGTGGAATAACTTTACACCGGACGTAAGCCTTACGCAAACCGCGTATCTTTTCCGCCTGGCGCATCTACATTTGTGAATTGGCGTATCTTACTCATTTGCATATTTAACATGGGTACGCCGAATGCTTCCAGCGTAACTATGCGCCAACGATACGCCGGTGTAGGCAAGTTACGTCGGGCGGCTGAAGCCTTGCTTTTTTACGTATTTAGCTTTGTGAATAGGCGCAGAGATGCGACGGCGCACATTTGTACTTACGACGGCATATCTTTAGATACGTCGGCGTAAATCCATCGTGAATCCGGGTCAGGGTGCGTGTTATACGCCTGTGCGTACTATACGGTAATTAATTTCATAGTATCTTAAAAACATGTGCTGCGGCTACATGTGAATTGAGTTTGGTGGTCTCAGCCCGGCTCCCGGTGGGTGTGCTATGCAAGGTACGCCTGTGCTTAGTACGCCCACCCCCCCCACAAAAACCACCACACTTGCACGCACATGAAATTGGTTTAACACACACGCACTTTGGCCGTGCGGTCTCCTAAAATAAAGAGAGGCAAAGGACCTACGGGGCTGGGTGGGCTAGGCCCCCTCACTCCCTCATAGGGGGAGTCCCTCTGCCCCATTGGGGTCCCGTTGGGCCCCAGTTGGGCTCCCAAGAGGAGCAGGTAGGGCGGGGTGAGTGGGAGGCCCCCCCTCACACCCGCCATTGCCACCAGGGGCATGGAGAAGGATGGCGATTGCCTCCGGGGGGAGGGTCTGCCTACTCCCAACTGCAGTCCAGCTCCTCTCTCTCGAGTTCACGCACAAAAATACACTTTAAAAAAAAAAAAACATGAGCTGCTACCACATTGAATCCTCTCAGTATCTTAACCAAATAAATATTGGGACAACAACTATCATAACTTATGCTGGCTCTGGTTATGGGCTAGGGGCCACAATCTATGCATTCCTCAGATTAGATTGATCTACTTCATCAGAAGTTGTGGTAGATGTATTTGTACTATTAAATTAAACAAAATAAATACATGTTTGTGTAAACAGAATCAAATACATAATGTAAGTACTGTTCATATTTCTCATCGTAACATTTATATTTTAAGGATATAGGACCAGATATTGTTTTTAGATTAGAATATTTGTTTTTATGACATTTCTTGATGTATATTTATCACATCTTGAGCAAAGATAAGTGGTTTTGTTGTTTTCTACTGATCATGATACTCTACTATACTTTAAAATGCACACCCCGGGTGCCAGGTTGTGGGTTGCTCGCAGCTCTTGCAGGTTTTCTGTATTTGCTCTGAAAATCAAGATCTCAATGAAAAAAAATATTGCTATGCTGGGCAAATTTGCTAGGGGCAACCATGAGAAGGTGCCTATGTGGGCCCTCTGCAGGGCTCTGGTGAGTCTTCATGGGGGTCTCAAATGCAAAATAAATAATAATCGCTGATGAATCGCATTGATAATGTCTCCAGCCACAAAGCAGGCTAGGATCAGATCCTAGTGGGATGATGTCACTCCAAAAATGACCCCTGCTTTTTTTACTATATGAACTTTTTTTAAGGAGTATCTAAATGCACAGTCCCCAATATCCAGTATATAAGGACCGCCTCCTGCAAATATACGTCGGCAGAATGGGCACAAGCACGTGCCTCTATGTCCTCTTTAAGTGCCCAGCCGTGGGTCGTGGGTGCGGACCCGCAACCAGGTCCGAAGCTCCGTGACCACGGCCGCGGGACCCGCAGACCCAATCACTGCCAGAGTCCCACGATTGGTCCCCGGAGCTGAAGAACGGGGAGAGCTGTGTGTAAACACAGCCTCCCCGTTCTTCACAGTGGCAGCTTCATTGATCGTGTTTTCCCTAATATAGGGAAACACGATCAATGATGTCACACGTCCAGCCCTGTTAGAAAAACATATGAGGTCAAACATAACCCCTACAGAGCACCCTAGTGGCTATACATTTTGCGTAAACCATTCGATAAACGCTTATTGCGTTTTTTTTTAACCAAAAATAGGTAGAATAATACGTATCAGCCTAAACTGAGGAAAAAAAACTTTTTTTTTATCTTTTTGGGGGATATTTATAATAGCAAAAAGTAAAAAATATTGAATTTTTTTTCATTTTTGTTTATAGCGCAAAAAATAAAAACCGCAGGGATGATAAAATACCACCAAAATAAATCTCTATTTGTGGGAAAAAAGGACGCCAATTTTGTTTGGGAGCCACATCGCACCACCGCGCAATTGTCAGTTAAAGTAACGCAGTGCCGAATCGCAAAAACTGGCCAGGTCTTTTACCTGGAATGGGGGTGATAGGGGGCGCTAGATATGCTGATAAATATATGATGTGTTTTTCTACAAATCATAAATACAACAATACATATAAATAATCATTATTAGTGAATAATATATCCAAAATAGTGAATGAATTCCAACAAAAATGTCTGTATGATACTCAATAACACTGAGTAAAATGTCCATGCAATTAGAGTGCAAACTGTGCAAAACGAGTCCCAACAGTAAATACTGGATATGATGCACCCAACAAATATAAAATTTGATTGCTGTGTGTGATAAAAGGTTGTAGATGTAAGACCACCACCTGGAAATAATTATTTGCACCCAAAGTGATCAGATAAAATGGCTCCTTACCGACATGAATGGACTCTTTTATTTAAAAAAGGAGTCATACAGCGCTTTGTCAGAATATATTTCCCCAGCGATCAGGGTTACTCCAGGAGATTATCCAATATTCATAAAAGCCAGAACGAGAGAACCATCATAGCGTGATATTGTTTATTAAAAATGAACAGTTTAAAAACAAGCCAAGTGGCTGCTTACTTTATACAGTGCCCCGATCCCGGCACTGAGGCTTTTCAGCGTGTAAGGTAGAGGAAAGAGCCGGACGTCCGTCGCTGTGGTAGCGCTGTTTGGCTGGCGTGCGTTTAACTGCCGTAAGCCAGCAGACCCGAAGTGGCGTGGGGATGCGTGACTGGTATGCGCCTCGACGTACGTTTCGTAAGATTTACGTCATCAGGAAGTGTAACCAGTCACGCTGCATGGCAATATTTACCCAGTGGCTAATTGTTAATGACAGGGAGAGGAACCAATCAAACGAAGCCTCAGTCCCGATATCACGTTCGGTGGATATTTACACAATAATTATACAGATTTTTAATTTAAAAAATAAGAAATTTAAAACACACCTATCGGGTGGCACATATTGAACCTGCTTTTACCATACAATATGCCAGACGCTACTATATGACGCTACTATAGGTCTTTTACCTTCATAAAGGTCCAGGTTTTAAGTGGTTATGTACACACAGCTCCCCATATTGACAGAAAAACACAGAATTGTTGATATTTTTGCAGATTTATTAAAAAAAAGAAAAACTGAAATATCACATGGTCCTAAGTATTCAGACCCTTTGCTGTGACACCCATATATTTATCTCAGGTGCTGTCTATTTCTTTTGATCATCCTTGAGATGGTTCTACACCTTCATTTGAGTCCAACTGTGTTTGATTATACTGATTGCACTTGATTAGGATAGCCACACACCTGTCTATATAAGACCTTACAGCTCACAGTGCCCCGTTCTTCACAGTGGCAGCTTCATTGATCGTGTTTTTCCTAATATAGGGAAACACGATCAATGACGTCACACGTCCAGCCCTGTTAGAAAAACATATGAGGTCAAACATAACCCCTACAGAGCACCCTAGTGGTTAACTCCCAAACTGCAATTGATATTTTCACAGTAAACAATGCATTTTTATAGCATTTTTTGCTGTGAAAATGGTCCCAAGAATGTGTCAAAATTGTCCAAAGTGTCCGTCATAATGTCGCAGTCATGAAAGAAATTGCTGATCGCCGCCATTAGCAGTAAAAATTTTTTTTTTATAAAAATGCAATAAAACTATCTCCTATTTTGTAAACGCTATACATTTTGCGCAAACCATTCGATAAACGCTTATTGCATTTTTTTTTTACCAAAAATAGGTAGAATAATACATATCAGCCTAAACTAAGGAAAACAAACTTTTTTTATATCTTTTTGGGGGATATTTATTATAGCAAAAAGTAAAAAATATTGCATTTTTTTCATTTTTGTTTATAGCGCAAAAAATAAAAACTGCAGGGATGATAAAATACCACCAAAATAAATCTCTATTTGTGGGAAAAAAGGACTCCAATTTTGTTTGGGAGCCACATCGCACGACCGCGCAATTGTCAGTTAAAGCAACGCAGTGCCGAATCGCAAAAACTGGCCAGGTCTTTTACCTGCATAAAGGTCCGGGTCTTAAGTGGTTAATGTACACACAGCACCCCATATTGACAGAAAAACACAGAATTGTTGATATTTTTGCAGATTTATTAAAAAAGAAAAACTGAAATATCACATGGTCCTAAGTATTCAGACCCTTTGCTGTGACACTCATATATTTAACTCAGGTGCTGTCTATTTCTTTTGATCATCCTTGAGATGGTTCTACACCTTCATTTGAGTCCAGCTGTGTTTGATTATACTGATTGAATTTGATTAGGAAAGCCACAAACCTGTCTATATAAGACCTTACAGCTCACAGTGCATGTCAGAGCAAATGAGAATCATGAGGTCAAAGGAACTGCCTGAAGAGCTCAGAGACAGAATTGTGGCAGGGCACAGATCTGGCCATGGTTACAAAAAAAATTCTGCTGCACTTAAGGTTCCAAAGAGCATAGAGGCCTCTATAATCCTTAAATGGAAGACGTTTGGGATGACCAGAACCCTTCCTAGAGCTGACCGTGCAGCCAAACTGAGATATTGGGGGGAGAAGAGCCTTGGTGTGAGAGGTAAAGAAGAACCCAAGGATCACTGTGGCTGAGTTTCAGAAATGCAGTCTGGAGATGGGAGAAAGTTGTAGAAAGTCAATCATCACTGCAGCCCTCCACCAGTCAGAGCTTTATGGCAGAGTGGCCTGACAGAAGTCTCTCCTCAGTGCAAGACACATGAAAGCCGTATAGAGTTTGCTAACCTGAAGGACTCCAAGATGGTGAGAAATAAGATTCTCTGGTCTGATGAGACCAAGATAGAACAAGACTGTTACAGTAACGGTCACCACCGTTTACGACCTTCCATCCAACCACGACAAGCTTATCCGACACACCGCAACAATCCTGCATACACGATCCATTCCATTTCCCATAATAACCGAGACACAAGCTGTGGTACTCTCTGGTTTCAAAATGAATGAACACTTTATTGGTTTCTTCTCAGCTTTTTATACAGTACAAGATGTTACAGGTAATCACAGGACAATGCAATCTCCACCCCCTTATTCACACTGGGGCTAATTCTCTAGCAGACATGTCGACACCGATACTGACGAGATACATTCCTTGAGATAATGACATCAAAACCAAATACTATCACACCTGAATAGAGGCTGCTACTTTGTAGTACAATACACAATCTTTTAAGTGTAAACACAGGGCTTTCAATGGTTTTATCACACAATGTCTTGACCTCAATCCACAAATCTGGACAGACGTACTGTCTCTAAAGGGGCTTGACACCTTTGTACCATAGACAATGTATTGTCTAGGAGTAGATGCAATTAACACCTTTCAAAAGCATGTGTGCCAATATTGAATAGCCAACCGCTTGTGATATCTCAAGACATCCTGCAAACATGAATTATTATTAATGTCCCATCTTTTGCAATACATGATATAATTACTTTGTCACCCTATGGCCCTAGTGGACATAAGGTGACCCTAGACATAGGAGAATCTCAGTCAGTCACAAGTCATTCCGTTACAATGCCCTTTCAGAATCCTCCCCCAGTAGTGCTAATCCCTCACCTCATAGATGGACCCCAAAGGGTCTAGTAGTGCCTCAATAAGTGTTCAACATCAAGAATGATTGTTTCCAGCTCCTTGGTGTATCCAGGACAGGGCACCACTACATCCCCTTCTCCGATATCCACAGCCTTTTTCTTAGAGCCAAAATCTCTAAATTCACAAAGTTTATAATAATTAGCTTCATAGATATGTGATTCTGCCAGTGTCTCTACCCGGCCTACACATGTTTAGGAATTATGCCTGTCCTGAGTGGAACCTGTCCTGTTAAACCGCTGTATGGTCTTGGCCACCGTGCTGCAGCTCAGTTTCAGGGTCTTGGCAATCTTCTTATAGCCTAGACCCTCTTTATGTAGAGCAAACATGATTTTTTTTCAGATCCTCAGAGAGTTCTTTGCCATAAGGTGCCATGTTGAACCTCCAGTGACCAGTATTTGAGAGTGAGAGAGATAACATCAAATTTAACACACCTGCTCACAATTCACAACTGAGACTTTGTGGACAGCCTTCCTAGAAGAGTTGAAGCTGTTATAGCTGCAAAGGGTGGGCCGACTCAATATTGAACCCTATGGACTAAGACTGGGATGCCAGTCATGTGTGTGTAAAGGCTGGTGTCCCAATAGTTTGGGCATTAATTAGAGAGTAGATTAGCTCCAGAGATAAAATGATAATTCTTCCACTCTACAAGACTCTGGTTTAGTCACACCTGGAGTATGCCATCCAGTTCTGGGCACCAGTCTTAAGGAAGGATGTGCTGGAACTGGAGAGAGTCCAGAGAAGGGCAACAAAGCTAATAAAGGGGCTGGAGGACCTTAGTTATGAGGAAATATTACAAGCATTGAACTTATTATGTTTGAAGATGAGACACATGAGAGGGGACATGATTTCAATGTACAAATACCGTACTGGTGACCCCACAATAGGCATAACATTTTTCCATGAAAGAGAAATTAACCTTTAACCTTAAACTGCCTAGAGGGTTCTTTACTGTAAGAGTGGTAAGAATGTGGAATTCTCTTCCACAAACAGTAGTTTCAGCAGGGAGCATAGATCATTTAAAAAAAAACTATTAGATAAGCACCTAAACGACCTTAACATACAGGGATATACAATGTAATACTGACATAAAAGCACATACATAGGTTGGACTTGATGGACTTGTGTCTTTTTTCAACCTCACCAGCTATGTAACTATATATGTGTGTGTCTGTGTGTATATATATATATATATATATATATATATATATATATATATATATAGTAGATAGTAAGGAAATTAAGTGCAGAAATTACACTTTTTAAAAAAAACCTGAAGGAGGTCATTAGTTTTTGGCCCCAGTATGGGGCAAAGCTGGTATCCCCATACTCTGAAGAAGGAGCAGAATGTGATTTGGGGTGTAATTCCACATATACCCATGGCATGTGTGAGAATTATTTCATTATAGTGACATTTTTTTTTTTTTTTTTTTCAAAAACTTGTGGCAAATGTTTTTTATTTTCAAGGTGCCTTTTAGAAAATACCTGTAAATTCTAGTATATATACCATAGATTGTAGACACTATAACTTTCACATAATTTAAGTAATATACTGTACATGTATTGTGATTTCTTTTTACCAAAGCCTTAATTTATTACAAAATGTTATTGGATATTTTTTTATAACAGAAAGTAGGAAATATATTTTTTTCAAAAACTTTTTTTTTTCAATTACAGTATAATGCAAACAAATATTATAAAACCCATTGGTTATCAAATGCCACCAAAAGAAAGCCTTACTTGTGTCAAAAAAATATATACAAATATAATTTGGGTACAGTGTTGCATGACCGAACAATTGCCAGTTAAAAAAACACAGTGCTGAATAGCAAAAAATGCTTTGCTCATGAGGGTGTTAAATCCTTCTGGAGCTTAAGTGTTCAAGATTGTCCTGCTAGACAATTTTACATTACATTACTGTATCGTCTATGGACCTTTTTTTATTGTAGATCATATTTGCTAAATATTTTCCTGTCAGTTGCTTTACATTTATTTTTATTAAATGTGGGCTAACATGGAAATTCACACAAACATGACCAGAACATATTCTAAAGAAATTAGTACTCTGTGCATCATTGCATTGTGTTATGGATAGAGATGGGCAGAACAACCCATATTTATTATAGCAAAAAGTAAAAACATAATTTTTTTTCAAAATTGTGCTCTATTTTTGTTTATAGCGCAAAAAACTAAAAACCGCAGAGGTGATCAAATACCACCAAAATAAATCTCTATTTGTGGGGAAAATTGTGTTTGGGAGCCACGTCGCACGACCGCGCAATTTTCAGTTAAAGCGACGCAGTGCCAAATCGCAAAAAGTGCTCTGGTCTTTGACCAGCAATATGGTCCGGGGGTTAAGTGGTTAATGATGCTTAAAGTATAACAATAAAAATTCCTTTAAATATAGTGATTGGGGGTCCCTTTAATATACCTGTAAATTGGTGCATCTCTAGCATGTATTGAACATGCTACAGCAAATCTGACAGTTAAAAAAAAATGACATTTAAATTGCATCGGTCGGTGATGTCATAAGGGGGCAGTGCCACCAGGTGATGTCGGCAGGTGGCTCCACCCCTTACCCATTTAAAAACTGTCAATCGGCAAGCCAGGCATTTGGCGGTTTGTCTTAGTTGACGGCGGAATCTTGATTGACGATGGATCTACATGGGGGGGACACTGTTTTTTTTTTTTTTTATAGGAACTGTCAAAAACTGTCTCTGTGTTTTTAGTACTTTTGACACTTTTTTGGTGAATGAGTAGGGGTTGTATGTACCTCTACTCATTCATTCACATGGGGGAGCTGGGATCTGGAGGCCTCCTTGTTAAAGGGGGTTTGCAGATTCTGACAAGCCCCTTGCCCACAAACCCCCACAGCCCAGGGTTGTGGGGATGAGGTCCTTGTCTGCCTACCAGGCTGCATGCTTGAGTAAGGGTCTGGTATGGATTTCTGGGGGGACCCCACGCCATAAAAAAAATATATAGCATGGGATTCCCCTTAAAATCCATTCCGAGCGGACCCCAATTGCCCATCAGTGCCCATCAGTGCAGCCTCATCAGCGCACATCAATGAAGGAGAAAAATTACCTGTTTGCAAAATGTTATAACAAAATATAAAAAAATATATATATATTTTTTTTAATTCAGTCTTTTTAAAAGAAAATTACAAAAAATAAAAACCGCAGAGGTGATCAAATACCACCAAAATAAAGCTCTATTTGTGGGGGAAAAAAATGATAAAAATGTAATTTGGATACAGTGTTATATGACCGCACAATTGTCATTCAAAGTGCATCAGTGCTGAAAGCTGAAAATTGGTTTGGACAGGAGGGGGGGTTTAAGTGCCCTGTAAGCCAGCTTCCCAACCCTGCTCCTTAGCGACCAGCTATTTGCTGTGCCCTGATTGGGAAACGCTTTGGTTATGGGTAATGTGTTATGGGTATTGTCTGAGTATTCATAGTCAATCAATGGAGAGGATGTTCTTGACTTACCTTGACTGATCCACAGTCCCTAACCCTATAGACAATGACCTCATGGAATATTCCCAGCAGAATAGACTATTTGCCCAAATTAGCTTCATCAGACACATTGCATTCCAATACCTTGTTTGAGTCTAATTATCCTACTGTTATTTATAACCAAAGTAACATAAATAAACAATCTAAAAAAAATCATATACTAATATATTCTACAGTCCATACGTTTGATAGAATTATATTTTTCCTCTGCAGTATTCTAACATGAGATCATGTCAGGTATTTTTACACTGTCATAAATTCACTTTTTGTATTGCTCTATCTGGTATTTGACTAAGTTCCACTCACAGAACATTACTTTTTACCACCTAAACTGTAAAAAATTGTTTTGTATATATTGTGGATACAGAGACACTTACCTGCAGACGAGAACTGTAAAAATCCACCTGTCATATAAAACCTACTCTTAGATGTCATTCTGTAATTACATGGTCCATCAAACTAATCTTAGAAAATTACATTGATTTCTTAAAGAAAGGTATATCATAAGTAATATATGCAAATAGTTTTGAGTGTTGACAGTTTGACATTGCATCCCTTTACAAAAGCAGGAACAGTGATTTTTATTTCCTCTGGAATATGCATAACTTTTCTGAAGGTTACTTTTATGTGTCATTACAATCCTCAAAAGGCATTTTGTTTCAAAGTAGAAGAAAATAAAATGTACCAAGTGTCCTAAGTCATCAGCAAATTGCATTTTTTTAAATCTTTTAAGGAACTTGTCCACTTTTTAGTGTTCTTTCTTTATACATGAGAGACAAAAAAATCACTTTGTTAACATGAAGCAGAGGAACTAGATTAAAAGTAAAGGAAAATTTATTTTGTAAATGTGACACGCAAGCAGCATTTTTAGTTTATTCAAATTTCTTCTCTAGGAAAATTTAGAGACTGTAATAGTACAGCTGTAGAGATAATGGGTCTGATTTGCCGAAGGAAGTGAACAAGAGCAGGAATTAATCACTATAGTAGGCTTGAGGGGGTCACATGAATGCACAGAGTACACTGAACCTACCCTGTAGGTAGCAAATTGTACACTGAAGTTCAATTCATGCAGTGTGGCACTGCATTGTTATGTTGTGAAAGGACTGTTCCCCCGCACCCCTGCTGTCACAGCTCAGCCACATCCCTCATTCACAGCCCTCTGAGTAGAAAACTACAAATCCCGACACCCTTAGCGGCTGTCAGCTTGTAGTTCTCTATGAACTACCATGGCACTGTGAGCAAACTTTGGTTCATTGAATATTCACTGAACCCAAGTGGAAAATCCATAAGCACTGAACATAGTGCCCATACCCTTTTGAAGTCTATATAAGCTGAATGTTGTATTTTTTTCTGCGCTTTCAAAAGGCCTATTTGCGGTGGGTTTGTCCCAAAATTAAGAAAATATTGGGAGAAATCCTGGGTTTTGATAAAAGAAATTACCAAGAGGGAGATAAAAAAGATATATGGATAGTATTATTCTATGGAGGAGAGGAAGCGGTAAAATATAACAAAGAGTCCTTGACACCACATTTGTTAAATGCAGCTAAAAGGTTGATCCCAAAAAATTGCAAGAGGTGGAAAGTCCATCAATATGGAAGTGGATCGACTCGGTGGAAGAGACGTACAGTATGGAAGGACTGAAGTATAGTATAGAGAAGGAAAAAACAGGATTTAAAGATAAATGGGAATGCTGGAAAAAAATTGATAAAACGTGGAGTTATGCGGAAAACCTAAGGCGGCGTACACACGACCGGTTTCCTCGGCAGAATTCAGCAAGAAACTCGATGGGAGACGTATTATGCCGAGGAAACCGGTCGTGTGTACACTTTTCGCCGAGAAACCCGTTGAGGAACTCGTCGAGCCAAAAAGAGAGCATGTTCTCTATTTCCTCGATGGGCAATGGGTAAATTTGACAACTTTTTTGACTGCCGAACAAGGAATTAGACGGGGAAAACGATGTGTTTCGCCCGACGAGTTTCTCGGTCGTGTGTACGCCGCCTAAGAGTCTAGACCTATGACGGTGCCAGAACAGGAAGGAAGAGAAACTGTTGACTAAAAGAATAGAAATTAACAGGTAGAAAGGGGGGAGTGGGGGGGGGGGAACAAGAGGGTTAAATTGGGATTTTCTAATGTTTGTATATGGACATATATTTGGTCTTTTTATATTTTGGAAATGCAATGGAGTAATATGATTGGAATTTATAATAAAATTAAATATTGAATAACAAAAACAAGGCCTATTTGCATATTTTTTTAAAGGATTTAGGTAGCTGGGCACTGCCAAAAGGGACATATGCAGATTTTTTTTTTTTTTAACCAGGCCAACATTTTACTAAGTGATTAAAAAAAATGCTTTTTTTATGCACATGTCCCTTATGGCCGTGCCCTGATACTTCCATATTCTAGATGGACAACATGGGGTGGGGTCACCCGTCCACATCATTGGGTAACCCCCAGCTTTCTCCTTATGCAAGGAGAAAGCCGGGGGTTACCCAATGATGTGGATGGGTGACCTTGCCCCCCTCTTATGCTTCATGGGGGTTTCGTTCCTCGCTGGAGAATGAGTGGAGACTGCAGCGTCGCTGGAGAATGGATCATTGTTGGACATCAAGAGATGGAATTACATTGCTGTAATTATTATTATTTTTTAATAAATGACTTGTCCCAAGCTGTGTATGTGTGTTTTTTTTTTAATTTTACACTTTCTTTGTGAAATGGTAGGGGTACAATGTACCCTGTTACAAATCCACATAGGGGGCAGAATCTGGAGTTCCCTTTGATAAGGGGGCTTCCTTATTCCGATAAGCCCCTCGCCTGCAGACCCCCACAACCACTGGCCACGGGTTGTGGGGATGAGGCTCTTGTCACCATGTTGAGGGCATGTGGCCTGGTACGGTTTGGGGGGGCGCTCTCTGTTCCCCCTCTTTTCCTGCAGCCTGCCAGGTTGCATGCTTGGATAAGGGTCTGGTATGTATTTTTAGGGGACCCCAATCCATTTTTTTTTTATTTTGGTGTGGGGTCCCCCTTAAAATCCATACCAGACCTGAAAGGTCACAATTTTTTTTAAATGGCGTAGGGTTTTCCTTAATATCCATACCAGACCTGAAGGGCCTGATAATGGACTGGGGGGACCTCTGATGTTTCTTTTCAATGACTTTGATCTGTATTGCCGGGACTGACAATTGAATAATGGCCGCAACTTTTTTCCTTTTAGAAATGACATTTTGTGCAGGGACAGTTCTAAACACAGAAAAAATCTGCTACTTTACAGGCATACTATACACAAACCCCAGGTACGAATTTTAAAGGAATATTTCACTTTTTTTGTTTCACTTTAAGCATTATTAAAATCCCTCCCCCCGAAAAATGTCATTTTGTAAAACTTTTTTTGCATTGATACATGTCCCCTGGGGCAGGACGCAGGTCCCCAAACACTTTTTATGACAATAACTTGCATATTAACCTTTAAAATTAGCACTTTTGATTTCTCCCAGACTTTTAAAGGGTGTTCCGCGACTTTTCGAATTTGTCACGAACACCCCAAATTGTTTGCTGTTCGCCGAACAGCCAATGTTTGACTCAAACTCATATTCGACTTGGCTTATCCCTACTAAATACCCTGTACTGTCTATTTTACAAAAAATGGGTAATTTAGGGCTATTTTTATTGTCTTGGCATTATGCCGTTGGTGCAGGATTGATCAAATTTAACACACACACATATATATATATATATATATATATATATATATATATATATATATATATATTTTTAACAATAGATTTTTATTGAAAGTATTTACTTAACAGTACAGATTAAAATTGTCACATTAATCCTTAGTAACCAACCGAGTTACCTTGGTTCATAAGATGTTTTTATATCAATACAGTATTTGGTAGCCTGTACCAGCCTACCCCTATCGGGTTCAATCTGTAGGCATGGCTAGGCTTCCACTTGTTCCAATTCCAAATATTATACATATATACACACATACATACATACAGAAATTAAATGAACTTAACAAAACTTGCTACACAGATCAATAAAGTAGGTCCAGGATAATACATTACATCTGGGGTAAGCATATATATGACTTTGATGTATTTCAAACTTGACAATAGATTTAATATTACACGTATTTAAGTGTTTGGATGCTCTAGGATGGGTGATCCAAGCTAACCATTAATTTCTGAATTTAGTAGTGGAATAATTTTTATAAGCCAGCATTAATTCGTATTGGGCCTGTATAATGATTCTAGCTATAACTGTCGATAAGTTGGGCACGTCCTTGGATTTCCACAGGCTGGTTATAGTGAGTCTTGCTGCTACTAGTGTGTGGAATACAATTGTTCTATATTCTTTAGGATAGATATCCAAATTGATACCCAATTTGATACCTAGTAAAGCTGTGGCAGGGTTTAGTTTATTTAGGATGCCTGTGAGATCTGCTATAAAGGAAGTAATTGAATTCCAGAAGCTTTGTAGATTTTTACAGCTCCATAATATGTGTAAAAGGTTTCCTATCTGATTGTTGCATCTCCAAAATTCATTAGACTCTGAGGGATATATTTTAACTAATTTATATGGGGGTCAGGTACCATCTATTTATTACTTTTTGTGCGTTGTCCCAGTGTTCAATACATGCTGATGACTTGCTAGCTATATGGATTGCTTTTTTCCATTGGTCCCAGGTAAATTCTTGTTCTAAATCTTTCTCCCACTTAATCATGTGTGCGTTTTTGTTGTCAAATGGGTGGGTAGATAGTAGATCTTAAAAAAGAGAGATTCCTTTTATCATTTGTTGATTTTGGCGGGTGAAAAATTGCCATATAATTGAGGGGATTTCTACAGGGTCAGTCGGATTAAACTCTTTTAGTCTGGTATGTTTCCTCAGTTCAGTTAGAGTGATCTCTTTGTATTTCAAGGGTAGATTTCCATAAAGATGGAAACCTTCCTTAACCCATTCATCTACAATTAGATGTATTCTGCAATAGTTGAATGCACCTGTCGGTATCATCAATTGTATTTTATTTTGGATATTTTTAGTTTTTGAAAGTATATGTTTCCAAGCTATTAATGTGGATCTGATACTAAGTAACTTGGGAATGTTCATTTTGGCATACATTTAAGGTAGAAACAAGGAAGAAACAGAAACAAAGAAAAACGTGTTTGTTTTTATCTTATTTTTATTTATATAGCAAAAAAAATGGTGTTTAAATATCACCAAAAGAAAGTTATATCTATCTCAAAAAATAATACAAATTATATTTGCGTACAGTGTTGCATGACTGGGTAATTGACATTCAAAGTGTGAAAACTGAAAATTGACCTGGGCAGGAAGGGTGTGAAAGTGGCTGGGTTTGAGGTGGGTAAAATGCATGGGTCCCCTCGGGATCCTTTTCTTACTCAGGATCAGGGTTTAGCATGGGTTTTTTAGGGGAGCTTATACAAAGTACAAAAATAAAATGGTGTGGGGTCAAGAACTATATCAAATGATTATACTTGTTGAGGGTTTGGTAAAGATTTTAAAGGAGGATACCATGCAAAATACAAAAAAAAATGGGGTTCCCTTAAAGATTCATACTGGGCCTTTACCCAGGCAATCAGCCTGGCTGGTCAGGAAAGGAGAGAGTAATCATGCAGTTACCCTCCTAAACAATTTAAGTCCACATGCCCTCAACATTGGGACAGTACCTTGCAAGAAAGATGCAAAAACATACCAGACCCTTTTCCGTGATGACTGCTGGCCGAGATGATGGTTGGTTGGGAAAAGGCAGCAGACAAGTGCCCAGGATGATATATGCTAAAATGTCAAGGAAAATGAAACAATTTGTTTCTGAATTATACAGTATGCAGCAAATGTTGTATCCTTTATTAGAGAGTATAATATAATATGAGCTCATGTTTTAAGACAGTTGCAGATTTTTTTGGAAGACTTAAGATAAAGCAAAAATTAAGAAAAATCTATGATGGAACACCATTGAACCTTTGCATTTCAGTGCTGTACAAATTCTTAATAATAGGCCATTTGATTCACAGGTCATTATGGCGCCAATGTCTTATGTTTTCTGATAATGATTTCATTTCCAGTTCATTGTGACTATAAGCAGTTATCTAATTTTGCTTCCTAGCAACTGCTATAAATATTTTTAATATCCGATTATTATTCTTGTTATATATAATTAAAGATTCAGGCATATTATTCACATTTATGCTGCAATTCTTTACAAGCCAACCTTGAATAAATTTTTACTTTTTCTGTGGCACAAAAACAAACATAACATTGAAGATTTATAGTCGCATCATTAATTTTTCTGGACATTATTGGGCATTAAAGGAAAAACTAGAACCAGCAGCAGCTATGCCAAAAAGAAAACTACAGGAAGCTATTACTTTATAGTGAAATACGTTTTTTTTTTATAATCTTTGCATTCAAAAGGGATATAAAAAAAGCTTTGAATAGTCTGTGTGTTAACTAGAGTTATAAAATAACTATATATTGTGACAGGTTGTCACAGATGGGAGATACATTTCTGCCTTGTTTAGACAATACACCAATTACTATCAGGTGTCGGCTGTAGAAGTAGCCAGAAAGGTTTAGGGCAATTAAGGCCTCTATAAGTTATCCAGAGGATGACTCCTGATTGCTGCATCCTGAGGCTTTTTGAGTTAAGGAAAGCAGTGAGGTGAGAAAAACCTCTGAAGAGGTGAGGTGGTGTTGATTTTTCTGTGTGATAAAAAATCAAAAAGAGGGGGCGTGGTCTGCCAGCGATGGAGATGGCTGCTTAGAGTCTGAGCTCTTCTGCCAGGGAGAGAACCGGAGCGACAGGAGCCCGAATCCATTGACAAATCCCTCCACTGCTGCTTACTGAGACCCAGCAGACCCGGTGGAGACATGACAGGCAAAAGAAAAACGGATCACCACCCGCAGAAGCTGACCGCCTTCTTATACTATGCTGCACAGGTCAGTCAGCCGCAAAATGGCGCCGACGGCGGCGCCGCGTCCGGAGCAAACTCGGACAATACAGGGCCCCTCTTGAGCACACAGATCCCCTGTTGCCCTCCCTCACCTCCTACGCTCAAAATGGGTGAAAACCCGATCACAGGGAGCCTTGCGAAAGCGCGGTTGCGCACCGATCGTGACGCGCCGCGCGCGCGCCTCCGCAAATCGAGGCCCCCGGCTTGCGGCCTACTCCCGGCGAACCAGGCCCTTCACTCCTCCATGGCCTCTTTTCCTACATCGGGCCAACCAGTGGTGGACACCACATTAAAGGACATGCTTCTCTCCCTCCAGACCTCCCTGATGACAGATCTATGGTCCATTTTTTCTAAAATCACTACAGAGCTGCATGTGGTGGAAGACAGGGTCACACATCTGGAAAACAGCATGGGAGAATGTACTAACACTGTAAATGAATTGGTGGATTCCTATGAGGACTTGCAGTCTGAGCAGAAATGGGTGAGAGCCAAGCAGGCCGATTTAGAGGACCGTTCCAGGAGAAACAACTTGAAACTTAGGGGGGTCCCAGAGACCATACCACCGGCTGACCTTCCAAAATATGCCAAAGAACTTCTGCATGTGCTACTGCCTGATGCCTCACCCAGGGACCTTATAATCGATAGGATACACCGTATAGCCAAGCCCTCTCACATAGCTGCTTCGGTCCCGAGAGACATACTCATGAGAATTCATTTCTTTCATGTGAAGGAACAACTGCTGATGGCTGCTAGAGGGGGACCACCGCTACAGCATCCGTTCTAGGGGGTACTACTCTTCCCTGACCTTTCAAAGTATACGCTTCCACTAACGCACCTGTATGTACCAATAGAAAATTCCCTCACACTTTTTCTCCTAATTTCACCTCCAAAAAGAGGGGGGTGTTTCTAGCAGTGAAAGACACTGTGCGGTTCCTTTTGAAAAATGTGGTTACCGACCCAGATGGGCGTTATATTATCCTAGTCTGCACATTGAATGGTAATGAGTACACGTTGATTAATGTATATGCTCCGAACACCGGACAGATCAGATTTCTCCGCAGGGTGACAAAATTGGCACAACCTATCAAGCAGGGGCGACTCATAATATGTGGGGACTTTAATTTATTCCCGGACATCCTTATGGACTCCACTACCCCCTCTAAACGTAGAGAGTCCCCTCTGAAACATTTTGCGGCGTCCCATGATCTGTTCGATGTTTGGAGATGCCAACACGGCTCCGAGCGTGACTACACATACTTCTCGCCCTTACACAAAACCTGATCTCTTTCTTACAGACAAATGGCTTTTACAAACTATCAGCGCTTCAGAAATCCACACCACGACTTGGTCGGATCATGCCCCCATCACGGTCACCGTTTCAAATTTTAACAACACAAGACCGACCTTTATATGGCGGGCTAACAACTACATCTTGCAACATCCCTCATTCTCCCCTGAGATTGCGGATACCCTTAAAGACTTCTTTGACAAAAACACGGGATCTGTATCCGACCCAGGCGTGGTGTGGAACGTGCATAAGGCTTACATTCGAGGCGTTTTACTTAAGTTGAGTTCCATACACAAAAATAACAAATCTTTAAGACTAGATGCTCTTGTATCACAATTAGACACCCTAGAAAAGCTTAACAAACCCAACCCTGACCCAACTAGATCCGCACACATTCTCTCTCTGAGGCAGGAACTCAGACTCCTCCTCCTACAATCATTCGAGCGTACGCAGAGGAGACTGAAAGCCTCCTCCTACTCCACATCCAATAAGGCAGGCAAGGTTCTGGCCCAACGCATTAAAGGAAGGAGAGTCAAACAAAAGGTTGATCACCTCATCCATCCACACACGAAAGACAGGCTTACGAATCCCCAGACAATTGCAGACGTGTTCAGCGCGTACTACAGCGACTTGTACAACTTGCACAACGATCAGGACACGCACCAACCTACCGCGACTGAAATCGAAGAATTCCTCAACCATGTGACCCTCCCCTCCCTGACTGAGACACAACTTTCCAATTTAAACAAACCATTCACCACCCCAGAAGTACTGGCAGCAATAAACTCTTTACCCTTAGTCAAATCCCCTGGACCGGACGGCCTCACAGGGGAATACTATAAAGAATTTGCCCAACATTTAGCTCCCACGCTGACCACAATGTTTAACACAGCAGCCGCTTCCTCCAAATTTCCAAAAGAATCCCTACAGGCACTTATTATAACTCTACCTAAACCAGGAAAGGACCCAACTGCCCCACAGAACTTTCGCCCAATCTCACTTTTAAATCTAGACCTAAAAATATACGCAAAAATGGTTGCATCTCGACTTCTTGACAGCATGCCCTCATTGATTCACAAGGATCAAATCCGGCTTCACAATTGGTAGACAGGCGTCTGACGCCACAAGGAGGGTAATTGATATTCTCCATTATGCTGAAGCGAATGGAACGCCTTCTCTGCTCCTGGCTCTGGATGCAGAGAAGGCGTTTGACAGAGTACATTGGGGCTACCTACGTCAGGCCCTTCAAAAATTTGGATTTAAGGGACATATACTGAACGCCATACTGGCCCTATATTTGAATCCCTCGGCGAGGGTGTTCTCCGCCGATATGCTCTCCCAATCGTTCGACATAAGGAACGGCACCAGGCAGGGATGCCCGCTTTCACCACTTATTTTTAACTTACTAA
Organism: Rana kukunoris; assembly: GCA_029574335.1. NCBI lineage: Eukaryota > Metazoa > Chordata > Amphibia > Anura > Ranidae > Rana > Rana kukunoris. The sequence goes on from CM056052.1 coordinate 199,407,304, forward strand.
TTGAACCCCTTGCAGAGCACATCAGAAGTCACCCACATATATCGGGACTAGAGATAGGCCCCAACAGACATAAGATTAGCCTGTTCGCAGACGATGTCATCCTTATACTGACCAACCCCACGACATCACTAATCGAAGCCCAAAAAACACTCCATTGGTTCGGCAATGTATCGTACTACAAGGTCAACGCCACCAAGTCCTATATACTAAATATAGGACTGGATGCTACCACCAAGAACCTATTACAGCTTCAACTTCCGTACACATGGGCGGAACACGAGATATCTTAGCTAGGGATCCGCATACCACACTCTACAAAACATTTATTCAAAAGTAATTTCAAACCCTTTTTATCTGAACTCCAAACAGCGACCAACAAATTAGCTAAACTAGAACTTTCTTGGTCCGGACGGCTCGCAGCATTCAAAATGATGCATCTCCCCCAATTACTGTACTTATTTTGTACACTTCCAATCCCTATTCCTGCATCCTACTTTCACTCCTTACAAACGATCCTGAACAAACTGTTGTGGCAAGACAAAAAAACGAGATGCGCTGGACACCTCCTAATCAAACACAAACTCGCAGGGGGAGCAGGGTCTATAGACTTCAGGGACTACTATTGGGCCACGATACTCACCCAACTCAGAGACGGGTTCCAAACACGCCCTGATACCCTATGGGTTCAGTTAGAATCTACTATGGTCAAACGCAACAACCTTAGTGACTGGTTGCTATTAATCCCTAACGGTAATCCTGTCTCCAACTCTCTCCCTCCTACCATGAGAGCCTCGGCTCAAGCATGGAAAGTTATGGTGCAACAGGGTGAAACCCACCCACAACCGCACAAACCTCCCCTTCCACTGACTGTTCTAGACCATTGCACTGAAGACCTTAGAACATCACATTGGAAACCCTATGGTATCTCCTACCTACAGGACATCATCCAAGACGACACTATACTCCCGTTCTCCCAGTTACAAACAAAGTTTGGACTAAAAGACAGGGAACTTTTTACTTACATTAGAATTAAACACTGCCTTTCCCGCATATCCAAACCATGTTACGCTATTCCCCCTAAAGTATGGACATTTCTGACCGACCGTTCTTCTAAAAAGAAAGGTATCTCCCTCTTCTATACCATATTTCGCCAAAAACTAGTGCCAAAGCCAAACCGCACAATCAATGGGATATCGACATTTGCCAGACCCTTCTAGACCTACAATGGCAGGACGCACTCAGGTCCGTGTATAGAGTCACTAGAAATGTAGCATTATGGGAACTGACTCTAAAAAACCTCACTCCGCTGGTACCTCACACCCGCCAAGATAGCAAAATTTGGCAAAGGCAGTCCAGACACTTGATGGAGGTGTACCAAAATGACAGGAGATCTGATACATATCCTTTGGACCTGCCCGCTCATCACCCAATTTTGGACAAATATCTTCCACATGCTGTCAAAACATAGCTGGCGGTAACATCTCTCCAACACCAACATTAGCACTACTCAACATGGACTTGGGTATGTTTCCTGTGAACATGCAACTGGTAGTCACAAATATTCTCCTGGCAGCCAGGCTGAGTATCACTAGACTTTGGAAATCTACCCAACCTCCAATGCTAGAAGTTGTTATTGACCTAGTCAACCTACATTACAACCATGAGCTGACACTGGCCTCAAGCAGAGGAATGTACGGTAGAGTTCATGAGAAATGGCTCACTTGGTCCCGTTGGGAAAATGCAGCCATGTTTCTGTAAATCCGTCGGCTGCGACGGAATCATAACCTAGCTTTACCCTTCTAAGGGTTTTCACTACATGAATCGCTCGTATGACCAACTGATTAGTAGCACTGTTTTCCGTTTTTGAATCTATATGTATTTACCCTCATTTTGTATCCAACTTTCATGCACAATGAGATGGCGCTGCGTCGCCGAATTGTTTTTTACCCACTCTTGTCGAGAAACTGGAATGTACTTTCTATGTATAATCTTTTCTTTAAAAACTAATAAAAAAGATTGATGAAAAAAAAATCAAAAAGACTATTCTTTTTCTGCTGTATGATCAGCAGTGTCTGCCCAGCAGTAGGCTGTGCCAGACTCCATAGATAGGGCGTCTACCTTCACCACACAGGAACCTAAGTGACCAGGGTTTATTTTATGTTTTGTTTTGTTTATGCTTGCACTTGTTTCCAGCCTTATGGAAGAATAAGCCATAATCTTTTTTTTCAACCGTCCTCGGCTGTCTCTCTGCATAGTTCAGTTTGTAGTGAACCCCCCAAGGGGGTCACACACCTGGTACCGAGCTAACACCTTACAATATATATATATATATATATATATATATATATATATATATATATATATATATATATATTAATATATTGTGACAGGAAGTCAGGTAAATCTGTGGGTGTTGTCACAGACGGGAGATACATTTCTGCCTTGTTTAGACAATTCACAAATTACTATCAGGTGTCGGCTACAGAGGTAGCCAGAAAGGTTTAGGGCGTTGGAAAACTTCAGCTGTTCAGAATGAGGCAACTAAGGCCTCTATAAATCATCCAGAGGATGACTACTGATTGCTGCATCCTGAGGCTTTTTGAGTTAAGGAGAGAGAGAAAGACTTCTGAAGAGGTGAGGTGGTTGTTGATTTTTCTGTGTGATAAAAATCTAAAAGACTATTGTTTCTCTGCTGTATGACCAGCAGTGTCTGCCCAGCAGTAGACTGTGCAAGACTCCATAGATTCCTGTGTGGTGAACGTACAGTACAGACCAAAAGTTTGGACACACCTTCTCATTCAAAGAGTTGTCTTTATTTTCATGACTAAGAAAATTGTAGAGTCACACTGGAGGCGTCAAAACTATGAATTAACACATGTGGAATTATATACATAACAAAAAAGTGTAAAACAACTGAAAATATATGTCATATTCTAGGTTCTTCAAAAAAGCCACCTTTTGCAGCAGACACATCTCTAGAACAACTGTTAAGAGGAGACTGTGTGAATCAGGCCTTCATGGTAGATCTGCTAGGAAACCACTGCTAAAGAAAGGCAACAAGCAGAAGAGACTTGTTTGGGCTAAGGAACACAAGGAATGGACTTTAGACCAGTGGAAATCTGTGCTTTGGTCTGATGAGTCCAAATTTGAGATCTTTGGTTCCAACCACCTTGTCTTTGTGCGACGCAGAAAAGGTGAACGGATGGACTCTGCATGCCTGGTTCCCACTGGTGTGGGGTGCTTTGCTGGTGACACTGTTGCATCTTGCAGCGGCATGCTATTCCATCCGGTTTGCGTTTAGTTGGACCATAATTTATTTTTCAACAGGACAATGACCCCAAACACACCTCCAGGCTGTGTAAGGGCTATTTGACCAAGAAGGAGAGTGATGGGGTGCTGCGCCAGATGACCTGGCCTCCACAGTCACCGGACCTGAAAACAATCAAGATGGTTTGGGATGAGCTGGACCGCTGAGTGAAGGCAAAAGGGCCAAGAAGTGCTAAGCATCTCTGGGAACTCCTTCAAAACTGTTGGAAGACCATTTCAGGTGATTACCTCTTAAAGCTCATCAATAGAATGCCAAGAGTGTGCAAAGCAGTAATCAAAGCAAAATGTGGCTACTTTGAAGAACCTAGAATATGACATATTTCAGTTGTTTCACACTTTTTTGTTATGTATATATTTCCATGTGTGTTAATTCATAGTTTTGATGCCTTCAGTGTGAATCTACAATTTTCATAGTCATGAAAATAAAGAAAATTCTTTGAATAAGGTGTGTCCAAAATGTTGGTCTGTACTGTATGTTATAAGGTCTGATATGGATTTAAAGGGGGCATATAAAGGGGGACCCCAGGCAATAAATCAAAAAAATAAATTTCCCCACAAATAAGGCATGCAGGCAGGCCAGGAAAAGGAGGAGCAAGAGAACTGCAGTTCCACATTCCTGAACCATAGTAGGCTATATGGCAAAGGCACCTTGCCATAGCTCCCTATGGCAAGGTGCCCTTGCCATATAGTCTACTATGGTTCAGGAATGTGGAACTGCAGTTTGCAGTTTGCATGCTTGGATCTAAATCTGGAAAAGATTTTGGGGTCACCCAAAAATCTTTTTTTATTGTTCTTTTTTGTGTAGGGTTCCTATGCCAAGGATTGTGTCTGGCATGGATTTAGGGAGCACACTGTGCAATATATATATATATATATTTTTGCATTTAGTTTAAACTTTTAAATCAAAAAACAGTTCCCCATCAAGGATAGAGATTTTGTCTGGATTTTGGAGGGCCTGTACCGGATTAATTTGCATGGGGTTCCCCTTAACCATGCCAAACCCTAATCAAAAACAGCCAGGAAATGTTGTTTGGCTTCACTTTGTTTCTCTTTCTTTTGCTTTGGTACTTCATAGGCTAGTTTAACCACTTAAGAACCGAACCATTATGCAGGTTAAGGACCTTGCCCCTTTTTGCGATTCGTCACTGTGTCGCTTTAACTGACAATTGCGTGGTCGTGCGACGTGACTCCTAAACATAATTGGCGTCCTTTTTTTTCCCTCAAATAGAGCTTTCTTTTGGTGCACTATAAACAAAAATAGAGCATCAATTTTGAAAAGAATGCAATATTTTTTACTTTTTGCTATAATAAATATCCCCCAAAAATATATAAAAACACATTTTTTTCCCTTAGTTTAGGCGATACATATTCTTCTACATATTTTTGGTAAAAAGATCGCAATAAGCATTTATCGATTGGTTTGCCCAAAATTTGTAGTGTTTACAAAATAGGGGATAATTTTATGGCATTTTTATATATTTTTTTTGTTTTACTACTAATGGCGATCAGCAATTTTTTTCATGACTGCGACATTATGGCGGACACATCAGACAATTTTGACACATTTTTTGGAACCATGGTTATTTTGCAAAAATAACTATAAAAATGCAGGGCCAGATTCACAGAGCCATTACGCCGGCGTTACAGGAGATGCGCGGCGTAAGTCTAAATCTGCGCATGCGTATCGATGCGCCGCATCCCCAAAACGATATACGCATGAAATCTACTTTTTTTGGACCGGCGTAATTTCGATAGAACGGCGTATCCGTCCGCGCAAAACTGCGCTAGACACACCATTGATTTGCTATTCAAATATGCAAATGAGGGAGTTACAGGGATCCACAAAAGTAAGTTGGTTTAGCGCAGGCTATGCGTTGTGCGCAACAGCTGCACGTCCTGTCTAAAATTAGACCATATAAAAGGTGGAATAAAATTAGACAATCCGTCTACATGTCAGCTAAAGCAACACTGTTAGTGAGGAGCTGAGCAGTCACACTTGCTGGACAACAATCTGTATGCCAACATGCCAGGGGCACCCTTGCTCATAGCTATACTAATGACTTTAGAGGAGTAAAAAAGGAGGAGGGCACGGAGGAGGGCACAGAGGAGGGCACAGGAGAGGATTTACCGCACACGCATAGACCTCTTTGGCATGAGTGATTCTGAGGTGTATCGCATCTTCATGCCATCCTGGAATTAACCACAACCCTGCAGGAGGACATCACCAGCCCAACACACCGCTCACATGCAGTGCAGCCACTGGTCAAGGTCCTGGCAACACTCCATTTCCTTGCCAGTGGCTCTTTTCAAAGAACAAGTGGAGTGGTGGCTGGGGTGGCACAATCCTCCATGAGCAGATGTGTGCACCAGGTTATCCCTGCAATCCTCAGACGCATGGCTAACCAAATCATCAAACCAACCACTGAGGACCTGCGGCTGAAGGCAATGACAGATTTCTACAGAATTGCCAGATTCCCACGCACTGTGGGGGCCATTGATTGCACACATGTGGCACTCCAGCCCCCCTGTGAGACAGAGCACATATACAGCAATCGGAAGCATTGGCATTCCATCAACGTACAGGTGATAGTCGATGCCCAAGGCCTCATATGGCACGTCCGTGCCAAACACCCCGGATCCAGCCATGACAGCTACATATACAATCAGACTGGCTGGTTGGTAAGTGACATGGGTGGCAGGCATGACTGTCCCCCCCCATGATGCACACATCACAAGGGGCACATGCATGACTAACATCCTCCTGTCTTTTCCCTTACAGGTGACTCTGCATATGCACTGGGACCCCATCTCATGACTCCTATCCGGAACCCCCAAACCCCAGGAGAGGAAAGATACAATGAAGCCCACGCCCAAACACGTGCAGTGGTGGAGCGCACCTTTGGCCTCCTGAAGTCAGGTTTCCGATGCCTGGATAAGTTTGGGGGTACCCTGTTGTATTCCCCAAAGTTTGTGTGCCAGATCATCGGTGCATGTTGCATGCTGCACAACTTCGCAGTGAGAAAGGGCCTGCAGATTGACATACGTGATGACCTGACCCCTGAACCAGACAATCCCCCCCAACCGAGGATACCCCGTCTTCTGAGGGAAGAGCAGCCAGGAGACAGCTCACATTAGGCATCTTTGCACGTTAAACACACACATTAATCATGGAACAATGAGAATGCATGCATGCACACCACTGTGGTCCCTAGCACAGACACATCACATCCTCATCAAATTGGATTAGCACAAGCCCACCATGCAGGACTTGTGAGCAGCAACGCCACGCCACGCCACGGCTCCAATTATGTCACTGTACATTCATACACCATTCACACGGACCTGGGGATCACTTCTCCCTGGTCCTGCGCAACCCTTTTCCACCACAAATGAGGGTGACACCCCTTTTCCTGCAGGAATGTCACCCCCACATTCCGAATTCATTCACAACCCAAAAAAAAAAAAAAATGTCCAGCAAAAAAAAAAAAAAAATTGTCCAGCAAAAAAAAAAAGTAAAAAAAAAAAAGGGGGGAAACCAAATGAATGCCGCTGGCGTGACCCACGCCTGGGGTGCCCATGGCCACGGCCCCGGCTCCTCAGGGGAGACTCATGGGGGGGTAATCCGGGGAAGGAGGAGCAGCCCCTGGTCTCTGCCCACCTGGCGGCCTGCCCTCCAAGGCCACAGCTATTCTGTTCAGGCCAGCACTTAGTGTTTCCGTATTGGCCTGGATAGCCTGGGTGAGGGCCCTCACATCCTGCCCAACGTCTGCTGTAGTAGTCTGCAGTTTGTTTAGGCAGTTTGTAAGAGCCCGGGAGTAGCAGTCCAGGTCCCCAAATGTATCCTTTATGGAGGACAGGCTCTCCTCCATCCGCACCAAAGTCTGGCTGACCTGTCCCAGATGGTGGGTCTAAAGGGCCTGTTCCCTTCTGAGATTGGCTCGCAGAACCTCGGCCACCCCCCTGGTCTTCTGGGATGACTTCCTGCCTCCAGCTGATGCTTGTGGCTGGGGAGAAGGGGAGGCCCTTGGGAGGGGAACCCTGTTGGGGGAGGAGTGGGAGGGGCTACCCCTTATGGAGGGCTGGCTGCTGCCAGCCAGAGGGGAAGACTACTCCAAAAATAACAATCCACTGGCTGACATGACCTCCTCCTCCAACTCAAACTCCTCCTCCTCAAACTTCTCCTCCTCAAACTCCTCCTACTCAAACTCCTCCGAGGACTCCGGCCTTGTCTGGGGGTCCTCATCAGGCTGGTGTCCCGGGGATGATGCAGTCAGGCCAGATGGCCCAGCACCCTCCTGCACATCTGTGGATGACACAAAACATTAGCAGGTTGGAGGATCCACACACTTGCCACATATTCCCTCCCCCCACACATGCTACACACCAGATAGGAAAAAAAATCCTTACCTGTGCAATGAGTTCCCAGAACCGGGGGGATTACCAAAACCTGGCTCTGGACAACGTCTTGCTGAGGCTTCGGTGAGTCACAGGAGGGGTGGTGGAGAAGGTGGTCATCTGACCGATGCGTTCATGCAGTTTTTTAGTCCGCAGCCCCAAGGTCTGACCGGTTCCAGCAACCATCGCCAGTGTCTGCTTTACATGGTCCGGGAATACCTAGGGGCAAGATCCGACTTGGACACCTTCCCCACCGAAAATCCTCTGGCTTACTGGGTCTTGAGGATGGATCACTGGCCAGAGCTTGCCCAGTACGCAATTGAGCTACTGGCTTGCCCTGCATCCAGTGTTCTTTCAGAACGGACATTCAGTGCTGCTGGAGGCTTTGTCACTGATCACAGGGTGCGCCTCTCCACCAGCTCTGTTGATCGACTGACCTTCATCAAAATGAATCAGGCTTGGATCAACACCAGCTACCAAGCACCTGATGCTGATATTAATGAATAATATATTTTTTGTTGAAATGTCGGATCCCTTTTAGACTGCTGATGCTGAGTGACTGTCCTCTTATGCTGCTGATGGAATATCCTTCTCCTCCTCACTTTACTTGCTGATAGCTAGTAAGAAATGTTGTGTTTCTGGGCTCCGCCACCAGTGCCTAAGGCACAATTTTTCAGCCCCTGTTTAACAGGGGCGCCTAATAACAATTTTTGATGCCATAATTTGAACGTGGCTCCTTGTTGCTCTCCAATTGGAGTTATTGGGACGGGTTGCAAGTGTTGTGTTGTGCCCAAGGCACAATTTTCCAGGCCCTGTTTAACAGGGGCGCTTAATAACAATTTTTGATGCAATAATTTGCACGTGGCTCCTTGTTGTGCTCCAATTGGAGTTATTGGGAGGGGTTGCAAGTGTTGTGTTGTGCCCAAGGCACAATTTTTCAGCCCCTGTTTAACAGGGGTGCCTAATAACAATTTTTGATGCAATAATTTGCATGTGGCTCCTTGTTGCGCTCCAATTGGAGTTATTGGGAGGGGTTGCAAGTGTTGTGTTGTGCCCAATGCACAATTTTTCTGTCCCTGTTTAACAGGGGTGCCTAATAACAATTTTTGATGCAGTACTTTGCACGTGGCTCCTTGTTGCGCTCCAATTACAGTATGTTTGAGGGGTGCCCTTTTTTCTAAAAATGTTCTTTCACACAACAATAATGCCCCCCCCCCCCACCGCTAAAATATTCGACATAATGTTGCCACACAGAACTTGCGCAAGTAGCATTAATTACTTTTTTTTTTTGGTCCTTTCATGTTGTGCAGGGACATTTCTAAACACGTGCCACTACTATAGACACCCAGCAGGTGTGATATTTAAAGGAATTTTTTTTTTCACTTTAAGCATCATTAAAATGGCTGCTCCGCAAAAAACGTCCGTTTAAAAAAAAAAAAATTCCATTGATACATGTTCCCTGGGGCAAGACCCGGGTTCTGAACGACGTTTTCCAACATTTAATTAAAATGTGGTCTTTAAAATGACCGTTTTTGAATTCGAACGTTCGGGTCCCATAGACTTCAATGGGGTTCGAAATGTTCGCGCGAACCCGCGGTCTGTTCGAACGTTCTGGTGCGAACCGAACCCGGGGGTGTTCGGCTCATCCCTAGTGTCATCCAGCAAATGACACTTTGCTTAGCTTGCCTATCACTTAAAGGGGTTGTAAAGGTAAAAAAAAAAAATCACCTTAATGCATTAGAGTGAAAAAACACCGTTTTACTTACCTGACCCTTCGAAAGTCCCGCGCTCGCCCTCGTCATCCTCCTTGAGTCGAAGCCCGGCCGTTGATTGGCTGCAGTGAATGGATTGAAAGCAGCGCAGCCGAGTGATACAGCGGCGGCTAAGTATAACATGTTTGTTATTTAATAAAAAAAATCCTTTACAACCCCTTTAACCACTAGCCGACCAGCCGCTGCAGTTATACGGTGACAGGTCGGCTTGGCTGCGTGAAATCACGCGCAAACCGATGCACGTGCTCGGCGGGCGTGATCACTGCCAGGCACCCGCGATCGCTTGTTACAGAGCGAGAACAGGGAGCTGTGTGTTTAAACAAACAGCCCCCGTCCTGTCAGGGGTAGAAATGACCATTCGTCTGTGCATACAATGTATGAACAGCGATCTGTCATTTCCCCTAGTCAGTCCCACCCCCCCTTCAGTTAGAACACACCTAGGGAACATAATTAACCCCTTCCCTGCCAGTGACATTATCACAGTAATCAATGCATTTTATAGCACTGATCACTATAAAAATGCCAATGGTCCCAAAAATGTGTCAAAAGTGTCAGAAGTATCCGCCATAAGGTCGCAGTACTGATACAAATCACTGATCACTGCCATTACTAGTAAAACTATCCCCTATTTTGTAGACACTACAACTTTTGCGCAAACCAATCAATAAACGCTTATTGCGATTTTTTTACGAAAAATATGTAGAAGAATACGTATGTGCCCCATGATATGCAGGCACTGTGACGCCCACCCACCCACTCACTGTCTACCCAGTACTTACCCCATCGCGGTGGCAGGTCAGGCAGTGGGTGATGGTGGTAAGCTGTGGGACGGGTATCCCGGTTCAGGCGGTGGCTCCTGTGTCCTCCGTAAAGTCTCTTTACGCCTTCTGCAGAAAAAAAAAAACCTGTGTGCAGAAGCCCCCCTCAGACCTCCTTATACTTCTCTGAGAAGAAAATTGCACTGATTATAGTCTAATAAATTTCAAAACATGAGATTGATCCAGTATTTTCACAGGTAGTTGGTTTGATTGATACAAACACCCAGTGATTGAACCACACACAACCATACCGCACTGTCACCTCACAGAGAAACTGCTTACCAGAGAGTAAGCCAAGTAACTGGGGGGGGGGGCACAAATTAACTGAAACATTCTGAAAAATACTGAAACAAAAAACATCAAATGCAGTCTCACTGTGCCATCATATGCAGCCACTGTGCCCATCAAATGCAGCCACTCTGCCCATCAAATACAGCCACTGTGCCCATCATATGCAGCTAACTATGCCCAGCAAATGCAGCCATTGTGCCCATCATATGCAGCCACTGTGCCCATCATATGCAGCCAACTGTGCCCATCATATACAGCCACTGTGCCCATCATATACAGCCACTGTGCCCATCATTTACAGCCAACTGTGCCCATCATTTACAGCCAACTGTGCCCATCATATACAGCCAACAGTGTCCATCATACACAGCCAACTGTGCTCAACATATACAGCCAACTGTGCCCCCATCATATGCCCATCATATGCAGCCAACTGTGCCCATCATATGCAGCCAACTGTGCCCCATCATATGCAGCCACTGTGATGCCCACCCACCCACTCACTGTCTGCCCGGCACTTACCCCATCGTGGTGGCGGTTCAGGCAGCGGGTGATGGTGGCAAGCTGTGGGACGGATATCCCGGGTCAGGCGGCGGCTCCTGTGTCTGATCCCCTAATACTTATCTGAGAAGAGAATTGCACTGATTATAGTTCAATAAATTTCAAAACATGTGATTGATCCAGTGGTTGAACCACAGACAAGTCACCTCACAGAGAAACTGCTTACCAGATAGTAAGCCAAGTAAACAGATGGCTTTAACCCAAGCCTTTATATCTCTGCAAGAAGACACGGAACTGCTGTATAAATGTTGATCTTACAAGCACCCTATCGCAGGTTAAAGTGGACTCCACAGGGGGTGATTTTATAGGAACCCAAAAAGGAATAAATATACCATAGCATTATATTGTCAAGTTAAATCAGTATACAGAATGTGTGGTTGCACTTACAATGTTTAACCACTTCCTTACTGGGCACTTATAGCCCTTTCTGACCAGGTAATATTTCAGCTTCTGGCACTGCGTCGCTTTAACTGACAATTGCGCGGTCGTGCAACGTGGCTTCCAAACAAAATTGGCATCCTTTTTTCCCCACAAATAGAGCTTTCTTTTGGTGGTATTTGATCATCTCTGCGGTTTTTATTTTTTGCGCTATAAACAAAAAAAGAGCGACAATTTTGAAAAAAGTCAACATTTTTTACTTGTTACTATAATAAATAGCCCATTTTTAAAAAAAAAAAAAACTTTTTTTTTCTCAGTTTAGGCCGATACGTATTATTCTACATATTTTTGGTAAAAAAAAATCATTTTTATAATTTTTTTATTTTTTTATAATTTTTTTTTTACTAGTAATGGCGGCGATCTGCGATTTTTATTGGGACTGCGATGTTATGGTGGACACATTGGACACATTTTTGGCGCCATTCACATTTATACTGCGATCAGTGCTATAAAAATGCACCGATTACTGTATAAATGTGACTGGCAGTGAAGGGGTTAACACTGGGGGGGCATGGAGGGGGTTAAATGTATTCCCTGGGTGTGTTCTAACTGTGTGGGGGGAAGTGGGTGACTGGGGGAGGTGACCGATGCTGTGTCCCTATGTAGAAGAGACACAGATCGGTCTCCTCTCTCCCCTGACAGGACATGGATCTCTGTGTTTACACACAGAGATCCATGTCTTGTCCCTGTCACCGCCGATTGCCAGTGCCTGGTGGACATCGCGGCTGCCAGGCATGCGCATCGGCATCTCAGGAATGCAGCGGGCATGCGCGCGCCGCCGGAGAATATATGCGGCCGTCGGGCGGTTCTGAATCTCTGACAGGACGCATATATGCGTCCTGTGCTCTTAATGTCCACTAGAGGGCATGCGAGCGCCACCGGCGCGGAGTCGGGAAGTGGTTAAACCAATAATTGCATAGATAGAACACCGGATGAGTATAACACAGACAAGTGCACCACCAACTCACAGAGATCCTGCTTACTAGATAGCAAGCCACAAGATGCAGATATCTTAAACCCGGGGGGCCAGATTCTCGTACATCTCCGTTTTTTCGGCGTAACCCATTTACGCTACGCCTCCGCAGCTTTTACCGGCAAGTGCTGTATTCTCAAAGCACTTGCTCCGTAATTTGCGGCGGCGTTGCGTAAATGGGCCTGCGTAAGGCCGCATAATTCAAAGTAGGAAGGAGGTGGGCGTGTTGTATTTAAATTAAGCGTGCCCCTGCGCCAAACGAACTGTGCATGCGCCGGCCGTAAACGTAGCCCACTGCGCATGCTCCCTAGTAAGCCGCAAATACATTGATTTCGACATCAACATAATTAACGCAAAGCCCTATTCGCGACGACTTACTTAAACGTCGGAAAAACACGACGCTGTCTTGACTTCCATACTTAACATGGCGTACGCCTGACCTACGCAAGTTTACCCCTCATATAGCAGGGGTAACCTTACGCAAACTACGTAAACTACGACGACTGCGCGCAAATACGTTCGGGAATCGGCGTATCAGGCTCATTTGCATATTCAACGCAAAAATCAACGGGAACTCCACCTAGCGGCCAAGCGTAACATTGCAACTTAGATCCGACGGTATAAGTGACTTACGCCAGTCGGATCTATGCCAAATCTATGCATAACTGATTCTAAGAATCAGTCGCATAGATACACAGGCGGAAATACAGAGATACGACGGCGTATATGGAGCTACGCCGTTGTATCTCTTACAAGAATCTGGCCCGGGTTTTCCATAACTGGAAACAGGCATGGACCTAGTGGTTGGATGGACAGAACCTCCCGGCAAACAACTATAAGCTCTGTATGACCCGTATATTACGTGGGTATTATTCAACATAAGCCCAAAGAGAAGATACAATCGACCATAGCGTGATACTGTATATTACTTGTTTTAATAATTAAAAAAGATGCACTTTCAAATTAGAATTTAAAATCTCACAAAAAATTTATGAAGACGGCCTGCTACGATACAAGCTTCCGTCCTCCTCAACGAGACAGCATGGAGACATCAGCACGTTACGCTGAGGTGTTATGGAAGACCAGGATGCTTCAAAAGCAGGCTTCAGCCTGTGGTGTTTTTATCGATCAAACCAACTACAATCACATATTTTTAAATTTATTGGACTATAATCAGCGCATTTTTTTCTTTTCCATTTGTATTTGTGCTATATCTCACAATAAGTTGCCGCTTTTGGACTGCTTCATCCATTTATTTTTAATATTTTTTTTTATTCAAATTCTATAGTTTAGCGAATAGCGCAGTTGTTTACCCTTTATAATACTTATGTGCGCCACATCTTGATCCAGTGATGTTGCACAAGAGACGCGGCTGTCCAGGACGCTCCCTCCTGATTGGCTGAGACACACAGCAAATGTCATTGCCTTTTGCAGCTGTCAATTAAAGTCAATGAGCCAATGAGGAGAGAAAAGGGGGTGGTGCTGAATGTCTGAATGGACACACAGAGCAGCGGCTCAGCTCGGGTGCTCCTATAGTAAGCTGCTTGCTGTGGGGGCAGGAGGGAGGGGCCAGGAGCGCCAGTGAGGGACCCAAGAAGAGGAGGATCCGGGCTGCTTTGTGTAAAAACACTGCACAGGGCAGGTAAGTATAACATGCTTGTTATTTTTAAATGTAGTGCCCTGCTCCTGATGACCAGACGCTATGTTTAAATTTAGTGGGCGACTGATAATTAGCTCAGACTCTGATGATTACGGCTAAATCAGCCTCTGTTCTGGCTATGGCTGTGCTTGAAGGGTTTTCCCATTGTTTGCCTGTAGGTGGCGTTACCACCACAGGCCAATTTTGGAACACAGGCAGGCCAGAGTGTATTGGGTGTTTTTCCCCGGGAACAGCCCAGGATACTTAAGGGGCAGACACCATTTTCTCGGGGCTCTTTGCCTCGTGGCCCTCCTAGCTCAAGGTATGTGATGGTCCATTTTTAGCCCCAGGACCATGTTGGCCCGAGGCTGCATTTCCGCCAGGTAGGCCCAGTTGTCTTGACTGGGGCTTGCACTTCAAAGGTGATCCTGTGCTGTACGTTCTGCGGGAGGAAGCCACTCAATGGAGGAAACCAGGCGAGGAGTTGTCCTGGGGATGACCAAGAGGAAGGCTGGTATCTCGGGAGAGGCCTGGTAACTTTATTGGAGGATGCACCGTATTCTATGATGCCTTACAGTGTTTCCGGGTCGGCTTAAAGGCTCTAAACTGTACGGCTGGAAATCCGGGTACTAAATGCTGTTTCAAAGGATTTTGGAACAGTTTATTTGTACTTTCAAAGAAAGGTCTGTGGCAGAGAATGTTCTCTTTTTTCCGTCCGTGCATCGTCCCAGCTGCTAGGCCAGTGAGAGGGGCCTATCCGGGTGAGCAATACCCACTCTGAGGAAAGTGGTGAGTGTGACTTTTGACACTTATGCCCTGTACACATGATCGGATATCTGATGTAATCTGATCTGATGGATTTTTTGGTCGGATATCCGATGAAGGTGACTTTCATCAGTCTTGCCTACACACCATCAGTCAAAAATCCGACCGCGGCATACGCGGTGACGTAAAACACTACGACGTGCTGAGAAAAATTAAGTTCAATGCTTCCGAGCATGCGTCGACTTGATTCTGAGCATGCATGGATTTTTGACCGATGGACTTCCACACAGACGATCGTTTATTTCTATCGTTTTTTTATCCATAGGAAAATTTTAAAACAAGTTCTATTTTTTTTCAACGATGGAAAACAAACCGATGGGTCCCACACACGATCGGTTTGCCCGATGAAAACGGTCCATCGGTCCGTTTTCATCAGACAAACCGATCGTGTGTACAGGGCTTTAGAAGTTTCCCAGTGATCTGCATCGTGTGCCTGAACCTTCCCCTGACCCTCCATCCCTCTACCTATACAAGTTTGTGTGAAATAAAACCTGACAGGAAAAAGGATTTACAACTTGTGTGGACATTGAAGTTTCTTAGACTCTCATCTCATCCCCTAGACAATGAAAAATGATGTAATGTGCAAGGCCCAAATTTAAACCAGCAGCTCCTATGGGGGTAGAGCTACATAAATAAACAAAAAAACTTTAGTATCACTTTAAAGAGGAGTTCCACCCTAAAAATGTACTTTTGTTTAATCCCCTCCCCTCCCCCTTACATGCCACATTTGGCATGTAATTTTTTTGGTGGGGGAATCCCACTTCCTGTCCCACTTCCTGCTTCCGCCGAGGGGCTGGTTAGGCGATTAAGCCTTAATCGCCTACACCAGCCCCTCCCTGTAGGCGATCACATGGGACACATGACAGGTCCCATGCGATCGCCTCTCCAATCAGCGGCGAGCCGCGCGCGCATGCATGCGCAGTGCGGCTCGCACATGCGCAGTGGGTGCCCGGCCGTGAAGCCGAAGGCTGTCACGGCTGGGTGCCTACAGTCGGGATGGAGACGCCGGCTGGGGTGGGGGGGAGAGGAGCAGAGCCCCAGTCGGCACGTCGCTGGAATGCAGGAGCAGGTAAGTGAGTGTTTATTAAAAGCCAGCAGCTACACTTTTTGTAGCTGCTGACTTTTAATAAACACAATTTTTGGCTTGAACACCCCTTTAAGCTTTATTTAAAAAAATGCATTTAATTGTATTTCCTTTTTAAATAATACATTAAGCTTTAAAATGGATGTACAGCAAAACTTTGCCTTTATAAATGAATCACCATCATGTTTTTAAATTCTCATTGTTTTTCATCTTATATAAACATTTTCTAAATATACTGTAAATATTTCCAGAAAGCTGTATTGACATGCAGGGCTGCCTACAGACATGACAAAATCATGAAAAGTGGGCAATAGGGAAAAGTATTTTTGACTACAGCACCCAGTCATAACGCTTAATTAATTTTGAAGCCCAGGCACAAAAAAACGACAGTTGGAAGCTGATTAGTTGTTTTGGACAGCAAGAAATATTTCCTTTTAAAGTTATTTTATAAATCAGTATTTCTATGCATATGGGCATATTTTCACCTCTGTAGACAACGTTTAGCAATTTCAATTATTTTTAGCTTCATGAAGACTGTGTAGTACATAAACATCTATCCAGTCAACTAAAACAATTAAGCATATACTGCACATGGAATTTTTTTGAAAAAAAAAAATTATATTAGTCTCATATAGCTGAACAAGGGATACAGCATAAGGTAAAACAGTGCCTAAATGTCCATGCACCCTCATGGAAAGTTATTAAAATATGTACACATTGAACACATTTCCCTGCACTATAAATTGCATGCAGTAAATACATTGGCCCAGATTCACGTACATCTGCGCATTATTGGACCGGCGTAGCGCACCGCCTTTACGCTAGACGTGCGCAATTTTGCCGCGTAATCACCCTATTCTCGTAGCTTTTGCGCAGGAAATTGCGCATACGTAACGTTTTTCCAGAGGCGTAAGGAGGAGTAATACAAATTGGGAGGGACGTGGGCGTGTTACATTGAAATGAGCCGTGACCCCATGCAAATGAAGGGCCGGCCGGCTCGCGCATGCGCGCTTGAACGAGACCATGTCAGCTCCAATGTGCGCATGCTCACAACTCGGGAGCGGCGCAATCAGTGAAATTGGAAATGGACTAGGGCAACGTTGTGAACTACGCAAACAGCATAAATAGACACACACAAACGCACTTCCTTTGCAAAAGTACATCCCTTTGTCCCTTCCCATTTAACAAAGTGCTTTTGTTCTTGTTGTTCGTTGCGGTGTGTTTTGTAGTTGTCAGATTAGTGTTCTGTGTGATCAAGTGGTTGTTGTTAGATTTTTGAAAGTGGTTTTTGATAAGTGTTTGAGAGACTGTTTGTTTGATTGATATATTTATTTTTGTTTCTTTTCCTGCTGTATATATATATTTTTTTTTTGGGGACTGTTTCTTGGTGAGTAGTTTTCTCTCTGTGTGTGTGTTTTTTTGTGATTGGTTGTGCTTGTTTGTGTGCGTGAATTTTGTTGACTGGGACTGTTTTTTTTTGGAAGGATGACTGAGAGAAAACGAAAGCTGAATTTTACAGTTGTGGAAAAACAGATTCTTGCCCGGGCCATTAGCGAGTATGGGCGTTACCTCCACGGCCCAGAGAGTGCCAACACCACCCCGGCCAGGAGGAGGGAGATTTTGGATAGGATCAATGACCAGGTGAATTCTGCGGGGCAGGGGGAGACACGGACCAGGTCTGGGATTGACAAAAAAATCAATGACCTCCGGCGTCTGGTCAAAAAGAAGTTGGCCAGAATGCATGCCCATGCCAGGGGCACAGGAGGGGGCCCACCATGCCGTATTAGCCTGACAGCGGAGGAGCGTGCGGTGGCCCTGACCTTTCATCGGCATGAAGTTGAGGGCCTGCCCGGCTTTGACTCCAGTCCCCAGCCCGTGGTGCCAGGTAAGTTGTTTTCTTTTTTAATATCAGGTGTGTAGCATGTGTGGGGGAGGGGGTGAAAGGGAATATGTGGCAAGTGTGTGGATCCTCCAACCTGTGAATGTTTTGTGTCATCCACAGATGTGCAGGAGGGTGCAGGGCCATCTGGCCTGACCGCACCAACCCCAGGCCAGCAGCCTAATGAGGCCCCCCCAACAAGGCCGGAGTCCGCGGAGGAGGTTCAAGAGGAGGAGGACAATCATGAGGAGCAGGACAATCATGAGGAGGAGGAGAATCATCAGGAGGAGGAGTCCATGTCAGGCACTGGACGTTTGGGTTTTGAGGACTCCTCCCCTCTGGCTGCCAGCAGGCAGGCCTCCCTAAGGGGGAGCCCCCCCCTCCTCCCCCAACATGGCTCCCCTCACAAGGGCCTCCCCTTCTCCCCGGCCACAAGCATCAGCTGGAGGCAGGATGTCATCCCAGACCACCAGGGGGTTGGCCGATCTCCTGCCCGCCACCCTGAGAAGGGACCAGTTCCTCCAGACCCGCCATCTGGGACAGGTCAGCCAGACATTGGTGCGGATGGAGGAGAGCCTGTCCTCCATCAAGGATACGCTGGGGAACCTGGACTCCCACTCCCGGGCTTTCACAACCTGCCTAAATGAACTGCAGATGACATCAGCAGGCGTTGGGCAGGATGTGAGGGCCCTTACCCTGGCTATCCAGGCCAACACGGCAACACTTGGTGCTGCCCTGGACAGAATTGCCGTGGCCTTGGAGGGCAGGCCACCAGGTGGGCAGAGATCAGGGGCTGATCCTCCTTCCCCGGTTTTACCCCTTCCCCATGAGTCTCCCCTGAGAAGCCGTGGCCGGGGGCGCCCCAGGCGTGGCTCACGCAGAGGGCAGTAATTTGTTTTTCCCACAATTTTTTTTTTTCTAATTTTTTTTTTTGCTGGAAATTATTTGCATTTGCAGGTCATTTTTTTGGGTTGTGAATGCTGTGTGAATGTGGGGGTGACATTCCTGCCGGAAAAGGGGTGTCACCCTCAATTTTGGTGGAGAAGGGTTCCCCAGGACCAGGGAGAAGTGATCCCCAGGTCCGTGTGAATGGTGTATGAATGTACAGTGACATAATTGGAGCCTTGGCGTGGCGTTGCTGCTCACAAGTCCTGCATGGTGGACTGGTGCCAATCCAATTTGATGTGGATGTGGGGTGTGTGTGCTAGGGACCACAGTGGTGTGCATGCATGCATTCTCATTGTGCCATGATTAATGTGTATGTTTAACGTGCAAATATGCCCAATGTGAGCTGTCTCCTGGCTGCTCTTCCCTCAGAAGAAGGGGTAGCCCCGGTTAGGGGGGGATTGTCTGGTTCAGGGGTCAGGTCATCACGCAGGTCAATCTGCAGGCCCTTTCTTTCTGCAAAGTTGTGCAGCATGCAACATGCACCGATGATCTGGCACACAAAGTTTGGGGAGTACAAGAGGGTACCCCCAGACTTATCCAGGCATCGGAAACGTGACTTTAGGATGCCAAAGGTGCGCTCCACCACTGCTCGTGTTTGAGCATGTGCTTGATTGTATCTTTCCTCTACTGGAGTTTGGGGGTTCCGGATAGGAGTCATGAGATGGGGTCCCAGTGGATATGCAGAGTCACCTGGAAGGGAAAAGACAGGAGGATGTTAGTCATGCATGTGCCCCTTGTGATGTGCATCATGGGAGGGGATAGTCATGCCTGCCACCCATGTCACTCACCAACCAGCCAGGTGTCCCCATACATGTTCTGATCGAATTCCATTCGGATGTGGCATTGATTGTATATGTAGCTGTCATGGCTGGACCCTGGGTGTTTGGCACGGACGTGCCATATGAGGCCTTGGGCATCGACTATCACCTGTACATTGATGGAATGCCAATGCTTCCGATTGCGGTACATGTGCTTTGTCTCCTGGGGGGGCTGGAGTGCCACATGTGTGCAATCAATGGCCCCCACAGAGCGTGGGAATCTGGCAATTCTGTAGAAATCTGTCATTGCCTTCAGCCGCAGCTCCTCAGTGGTGGGTTTGATGATTTGGTTGGCCATGCGTCTGAGGATTGCAGGGACAACCTGGTGCACACATCTGCTCATGGAGGACTGTGACATCCCAGCCACCACTCCACTTGTACGCTGAAAAGAGCCACTGGCAAGGAAATGGAGTGTTGCCAGGACCTTGACCAGTGGCTGCACTGCATGTGAGCGGTGTGTTGGGCTGGTGATGTCATCCTGCAGGGTTGTGGTTAATTCCAGGATGGCATGAGGGGTGAATCTGAAGATGCGATACACCTCAGAATCACTCATGCCAAACAGGTCTATGCGGGTACGGTATATCCTCTCCCGTGCCATCCTCCGTGCCATCCTCCGTGCCCTCCTCCTTCTTTGTTCATCTAAAGTCAGTAGTATAGCTATGCGCGACGATGCCCCTGGCATGTTGGCATACAGATTGTTGAGCAACACGTGTGACTGCTGAGCTGCTCACTAACAGTGTTGCTTTATCTAACAAGTAGACTTTTTTTCTTTTTTTAGACCAGCTTTTATCAGCTCTAATTTTAGACAGGACATTTTGCTGTTGCGCACACTGCGTCGCCTGCGCTGCCCCAACGTTGTTTTGTGGATCCCCGTAAGTCCCTCATTAGTATATTTGACTAGCAAATCAATGGTGTGTCTATCGCACTTTTGCGCGGACGGATGCGCCAGTCTAACGAAATTACGCGGGACAAAAAAAAGTCGATTTTTTGCGTATATCGTTCTGGGGATGCCGCGCAACGAAACGCATGCGCACATTTAGACTTACGCACGCGCATCTCCTGTTGCGCAGGCGTAATCGCTCTGTGAATCTGGGCCATTATTTTTCTTTACGTTACTCGTCCTTTTACATCTTATGACACTAAAAGAAGACTAAGTAGATACTGTATTTATTTTAAGTTCTAGAAAATTAAATGATATTGAAATCCCCTTATAGCTTTATGGTAAAAAGAAAACATTTTGATATGGATCACTAACTCACATTTATTGACTGTCAACTTACAGAATTCATCCCACTACTTTGGTAGCATACAGTAGCATTAGAATTTCCATTAGTATATTATTTGAGGCATGCATGAATATAATGATGAGTTTTGACTTTTTAATGTTGTCTTTAAAATAAATTACAAACCATAAGTAACCATCAGTAATTCCTATTTTCTTTCTGAATTGGAAAGCATTTTAACAGATACCTTTGTGGTATGTGTTAGTTTAAAAAATACATGTCATTCATAACTGATTAAGAAGATAACTATAGATGAGAAAAACGAATCATCATTTTTATGAATAATTGAAAACAATAGTTTCATATAACCTGACAAATTGTAGAATATGGTCATGCAATTGCTCTCTTGAGAAAGTAGTTCATCTGAGGAAACATACTGAAAATGTTATCACCGTACTACATGCCAATTAATTTTTTATGGTTGCATCTTTCCAGTTAGATTAAGATTCACTATGTGTTTCTTCAAAATAAACAGAACCATAAAGAAGTGTTATATTTTTGCCTTTATATTTACTGTAGCTTAGCAACTGTATTACCATAATGTTTAAGTTACCTTGTGTTTCAAAATTAATTTGTCTAGCTCAGACAAATGTTTCCAGCAAAAATGTTATTATGCTGAGTTATATTAGACTCTGCATTTTCTATCTTCATATTGGTAATTTAGGCTTTTACATGTTTTATGGCAAGGCTACAGATTTTCTGTCTCTCGCAGACAGATATAATGGTGTATACCTTCTATTACTCCCATTCTGTGTTTGTCTACTTATAAGAGAACAATGGGCTGATTTATGCCTGATGCCTGCAATTTCCTCAGTACCTGATCAAGATCAGGATGTTTATAGAGTAGCCACAATCTCAGTATACAATATCTCAAAAAAGTGAGTACACCTCTCACATTTTTGTAAATATGTTATTATATCTTTTCATGTGACAACACTAAAGAAATGATAATTTTCTACAATGTAAAGTAGTGAGTGTACAGCTTGTATAACAGTGAAAATTTGCTGTGCCCTCAAAAAAAACTCAAAACACAGCCATTATTGTCTAAACTGCTGGGATTGGGCCCAAAGTGTCAATATTTTGTGTGGCCACCATTATTTTTCAGCACTGCCTTAACCCTTTTGGGCATGGAGTTCAACAGAGCTTCACAAGTTGCCACTGGAGTCCTCTTCTACTCCCCCATGACAACATCACAGAGAAGGTTCATGTTAGAGACCTCCATCTTCTGTTTGAGTATGCCCCACAGATGCTCAATAGGGTTTAGGTCTGGAGCTATGCTTGGCCAGTCCATCACCTTTTACCTCCGCTTCTTTAGCAAGGCAGTGTACGCCTTGGAGATGTTTGGGGTCGTTATCCTGTTGGAATGCTGCCCAGCGGCCCAGTTTCCGAAGGCAGGGCATCAAGCTCTGCTTCAGTATGTTACAGTACATGGTGGTATTCATGGTTCCCTCAATTAACTGTAGCTCCCCAGTGCCGGCAGCACTCATGCAGCCCCATACCATGACACTCCCACCACAATGCTTGACTGTAGGCAAGACACACTTGTACTCCTCACCTGGTTTCCGTCACACATGCTTGACACCATCTGAACCAAATACGTTTATCTTGATCTCTTTAGACCACAGGACATGGTTCCAGTAATCCATGTCCTTAGTCTGCTTGTCTTTAGCAGTTTGCCAGCTTTCTCATGCATCATCTTTAGAAGAGGCTTCCTTCTGGGACAACAGCCATGCAGATCAATTTGATGCATTGTGTGGCATATGGTCTGAGCAATGACAGGCTCACCCCCCCCCCCCACCCCTTCAACCTCTGCAGCAATGCTGGCAGCACTCATACGTCTATTTCCCAAAGGCAACCTCTGGATATGATGCACTCAGCTTCTTTGGTCGACCATGGTGAGGCCTGTTCTGAGTGGAATCTGTCCTGTTAAACTGTTGTATGGTCTTGGCCACTGTGCTGCAGCCAGTTTCAGGGTCTTGGCAATCTTTATGTAGAGCGACAGTTCTTTTTTTTCAGAGTTCTTTGCCATGGGGTGCCATGTTAAACTTTCAGTGAGCAGTATTTTTGAGTAAGTGAGAGCGATAACATCAAATTTAACACACCTGCTCCCCATTCACACTTGGGACCTTGGAACTCTAACATGTCACATGATACCGGGGATGGAAATTGGATAATTGGGCCCAATGTGGATATTTTCACTTAGGGATGTACTCACTTTTGTTGCCAGCGGTTTAGACATTAATGGATGTGTGTTGAGTTATTTTGAGGGGACAGAAAATGTACACTGTTATACAAACTGGACACTCACTACTTTACATTGTAGCAAAGTGTAATTTCTTCAGTGTTGTCACATGAAAGGATTTAATAAAATATTTACAAAAATGTGAGGGATGTACTAACTTTTGTGAGATACTGTACATCCATAGTGCATCTAAGTTGGGAGGAAAGTCTACTTCCTGTTTTATTTTTTGCAAATAGGTTATTGCTCCATAAATATAAACAATAAGGGCCAGATTCAGGTAGCTTAGCGTAAGTTTAGGCAGGCGTAGCTTATCGAATATACGCTACGCCACCGCAACTTATAGAGGCAAGTGCTGTATTCTAAAAGCACTTGCTAGGTAAGTTGAGCCGGCGTAGCGTAAATTGGCCGGCATAAGCCCGCCTAATTCAAAGTAGGAAGGAGGTGGGTGTCATGAATGGCCGGTCTAACTGGGCATGCGCGCGCATGCTCAGAATCACGTCGCATAAACTCCCTAAGATACTTCGGCGTAAATGCCTATGACGTGAACGTAACTTACGCACAGCCCTATTCACGTAGTACTACGTAAACGGCGTACGCGACGTAAAACTCGACGGCGTCGTTCCCTGGCCCATACCTTTGCATTAGCTGCGCCTTTTAGCAGGGGTAACTTTACGCCGGACATAAGCCTTACGCAAATCGCGTATATGAAGCGGCCAGGCGCATCTACGTTCGTGAATCAGCGTATCTTACTAATTTGCATATTTCTAATGGGAACGCCGAATGCGTCCAGCGTAACTATGCTACCATGATACGCCGGCGTAGTCAAGTTACGTTGGATGGCTAAAGCCATGTTTTTCGGCGTATCTCGCTTTGTAAACCGGTGCAAAAATGCGACGGCGCACATTTGAAATTGTGGCGGCATATCTGGAGATACGCCGGCGTACATCTTTGCTGAATCTGGCCCTAAGTATGTATCTGCTATTCACATAATCATGCACACTCATTAGATATGTACATGAATGAAATGTATGAACGGGTGTTCTTTTCTCCATTTTGCAGGAATCCCAAGTAGCACCAACCTTCAAATTTTTAAATAAGGGATGCATTTTTACAGCAAAAAAATGATATTCATAGTAATTTGACAAGGATGGGATAACATGTCATCCAAACCTATCTGGGTTTTGGAGCACTGCACAGAAAGTGACATGAATGAAGTGTTTTGGACAGACCAGTTATCACACTCTTGATCCAGTGTGGGTTTTTTTTGCTTGTTTTTTGAGGTTTAAGTTTTTTTTTTATTGAAAAAATATCACTTGTACAGAGTTGGACAGCAACATAGTCCAAAGAATAGTTGAATACAATAAAAGTCAACAAAAGCAGGGTAAGAATGAGTAATACACAGCTATATAAATTGGCTGACGGGCCTCCTCACCCACCGCCACCCACTCCCCGCTTGGGATAAGTCTGTGCAAGGGGTAGTAGGGGAGGCCAGCCCAAAACCTCAGGAAAAAAATCAGTGTATTATTATAACTGTATTATATACAACATTTTTTACGACTTATGGATTTGTATTTCTGGGCTATTAGTAACTGGTGCTAAATAACCATTGGAAACTATAAGAATAAGAATGGGTGGGATAGGACCATCCTCTCTGTAGCAACTCCAGTCAAGCTTTCATGATTAACAAATAAGAACACTTGCTGAGACTAGGTGATTTGTTGGAATTAAAAGCATGTAGAGACAGGGAATAGGGTAGAAAAAGAAGTAGAAAAACCAGAAGTCAGGAGCGAGAGAGGACTATTGGGGGAGGAGGTAAAGAGGAGAGGGAGAAACCTTCATGGAGAGCTGAAAGTCCTAGGTATGATACCTGCAAGGCCGGTATAAGGGTATTTCATTACTAGGGATAAAGAGATACTACAATGGGCCAGATTCAGGTAGATGAGAGTATCTTTCCTCTGGAGTAACGCTTCTCATTTACGTTACTCTGAAGACCCTTTCAGCGCAAGTCCTGTAATTCACATAGCAGTTGCGCGTAAACTTGCGCCAGAGTAACGATAATGCGCTGGCGTAACCCGACGCAAGTGGAAGTGGGTGTGATCATATGTAAATGATGGGCGGAGCCCAGCGCAGAGGCTTACGTTCAGCGCATCATCCACGGAGCATGCGCAGTGAGTGCGGCTCCACTCGCCCCCTTGTGCGCATGCTCACAACTTCCGTCGGCACCACTTCCTGGGAAACGTCAGCGCAATGCGTTCCGCTGGGCGCTTAAAAGCGCTGGCGGAAACGCCATTCCGGCGCAAAAGTATTTCCGCTTCCCCCCACCCCAGGGAAGATACTTTTGTTTGGTGATGGCTGCTCCCGCTACCCCCAGAGAGAGGAGGAACCTGAATTTTAATGCCCAGGAGGTCTCGCTCATCATTTCGGCAATGGAGACGGATAATGCTTTTCTCCATGGCAAAAAAAGCCGGAAGACCAGCCGGGAGAGGAAGCAGGGCATCCTGGAGTCCATTGCTGCCAGGGTCAATGTCTTGGGCTACTCCACCCGGACTGCTGGGGACATACAAAAAAAAATTAATGATCTGCGGCGCAAGGTGAGGGACAAGGTGGCCTCCATCAGGAGGTATGAGAGGGGCACAGGTGGTGGTCCCCCATGTCCTGTCACCCTGACCGCAGAGGAGGAGGTGGTCGCACGCTGCCTGGAGAGGGAGCAGGTGGAGGGGGTCGCAGGCTATGACTCCGTGGAGGAAGGCACAAGGACAGGTAAGTGTTTTATAATCCCCTATTTGTTGTTTTGCATTTGGGGGGGGGGGGGTACATGTGCCAAGTGTGTGGGACCACCAACATGTGTCTGCTTTGTGTCATCCACAGATGACGGAGCTGGGCCATCATCTGTCAGCGTGCATTCCACCCCATCCCCCCCACGCCATCGTGTGCCCGAGCCACTGGGTGGTGAAGAGGTTGTGGAGGAGGAGAGTGGCCACACCACACCTGCCGAGGTGGTTGTAGAGGATCCTGCTGTGGCAGAGCAGGACTTTACCTTAGTTTTGTCTGTCTCCTCCCCTTCTCCTGGGCCGTCTGTCGTCCCCTCCCCCATCCTTGGAAGCCCCTCAAGGGCGACTCCTTCCCCCCGAGGACAACCATCTTCTGGCCCCAGGAAGGCGACCCAGAAGACCAGGGGGGTGTCTGATGGTGTCCAGGACCAGTTGGCGAGGGATCACGCCAGGCAGACGGAACAGATGGGGGCCATAGTTGGGCACTTACAGAAAGTGTCTGACAGCCTGGGCTCCGTTGCCAACCTCAGCAACGCAGTGCAGGATGTAAGCTGCAACTGCGCTGCAGTGGTCACCACTTTGGGGGAGGTGCAGGGGGATATTCGGCACCTTACTGCAGCCGTCCAGGCCAACACTGCTGCCATCCGGGACCAGGGGAGGCTGAGTCGGCGGGCCCAGCATTATCAGGTCACCCGTCAGCTCCGGATGCAGGCCCAGACGAACTCCTACCTTGGACGGATAGCCAGGGCCTTGGAGGGCATGCAGGCCACACCTGCCAGGAGTGGCCCACCTGGGGATCAGCCACCTCCAGATGCCCCCCACCCCCACCCACTCCATCCAGGCAGCTGAGGAGCCAGAGAGGGGCCCCCAGAAGAAGCCCCCGGCATCCCCGATGAGGCCTTTTTTTTTTTTTCTTGTTTTATATTTTTGGTTTGGACATACTCAGGTCATGAGTTTTTTTTTTCTTTTTCTCAGGTTATGAGATTTTGTTTATTTTATTTATCAGGATATGATATTTTTAATTTCTTTTTGTACTGCACACGGTCAGGAGTGCAGGGGACAGTGTGAATGGTGTGTGAATGTGAGGGGGTGGCACTCCTGAAAGTAAGGGGTGTCACCCTCGGCCGTGGTGGTGAAGTGAACCCCACGGCTGAATGAATGACGTGTGAAAGGTGTGTGAATGGACAGTGACATCATTGGGGCCTTGACGCTGGCGTTACTGCTCCCAACTCCTACATGCTGGACTTGGGCTAATCCAATGTGATGTGGATGTGGTGTGTGTGATCTAGGGACATCAGTGGTGTACATGCGTGCACTGTCTGTGTTATTAATGTTTTGGTTTATTGTCCAAAGATGCCTACGGCGAGGACCCTCCTGACTGCTCTTCCATCAGCAGACTGGGTGTCCTCTGGCAGGTGGGGACTGTGTGGGTCGGGGGTCAGGTCATCACGTATGTCAATCTGCAGGCCTTTTTTCATAGCAAAGTTATGTAGTATGCAACATGCACCGATGATCTGACACACAAAGGTAGGGGAATACAATAGGGTCCCCCCAGACTTATCCAGGCATCGGAAACGGGACTTCAGGAGCCCGAATGTTTGCTCCACCACTGCACGGGTTTTGATGTGTGCTTCATTGTATTTTCTCTCTCCTCTGGTTTGGGGGTTCCGGAAAGGAGTCATTAGATGGGGTCCCAGTGCATATGCAGAGTCACCTGGAAGGGAAAAGACAGGAGAATGTTAGTCATGCATGTGCGACTTCTGTTGTGCATCACGGGAGGGGATAGTCATGCCTGACTCCCTTGTCACTCACCAACCAGCCAGCTGTCCCCATACATGTTCTGGTTAAATTCTGCTGGGATGGGGCTCTGATTGTATATGAAGCTGTCATGGCTGGACCCGGGGTGTTTGGCACGGACGTGCCATATGAGGCGTTGGGCATCAGCTATCACCTGTACGTTGATGGAATGCCAATGCTTCCGATTGCGGTATATGTGCTCTGTGGCACTGGGGGGCTGTAGGGCCACATGTGTGCAATCAATGGCCCCCACAGTGCGAGGGAATCTGGCAATGTTGTAGAAATCTGTCATTGCCTTCTGCCGCAGCTCCTCAGTGGTGGGTCTGATGAACTGGTTGGACATGCGTCTGAGGATTGCAGGGACAACCTGGTGCACACATCTGCTCACAGAGGACTGTGACATCCCAGCCACCACTCCACTTGTACGCTGGAATGATCCACTTGCAAGGAAATGGAGTGTTGCCAGGACCTTCACCAGTGGCTGCACTGCTTGTGAGCGGTGTGTTGGGCTGGTGATGTCATCCTGCAGGGTTGTGGTTAGTTCAAGTATTGCATCTGGGCTGAATCTGAAGAGGCGATACACCTCCTCATCCCCCATGCCAAAGAGGTTCATACGAGTGCGGTATATCCTCTCACGTGGCCGCCTTCTTGGTTCCAGGGGACCCATCAGTAGTTCTAGGACCACAATTGCCCCTGGCATGTTGGCACACAGAGGTGTTGTCCTTGCAAGTGATGTTGTTCAGCAAGCTCCTATCGTCGGTAACGCTGCTGTAGCTGCTCTCCTGCTGACCTGTGACCGTCTGGAGTAAAGATAAAGCAGCCTTTTGTAGAAATAACTTTGCGCCGGACGGACCAGATACGCGCGGCGCATGTAGCCAGCGTATGGTGCTAATCCGTTCGCGAATTGGGAAATCTCCCTCATTTGCATATTTGCAGGGGAAATCAATGGGCGCGACTGATGCGCCCAGCGAAAATAAGCGCTGACGATACTCTGGCGTCGGAACGTTCCGCCGGTCGCAAATGACCCGTTATTGGGCGCATCTAGTTTGGTGGGTACGGGCACATAGAAAGGACGGCGCATCATCACAGTTAGGCGGCGCATATCCAAATACTCCAGCGCAAGTGTTCGTGAATCTGGCCCAATATGTTTAGCCTAGCCACTTTAGCCCCGGGCCTGTTTTTCAGATTCGGTGTTTACGAGACTAAAACATTTTTTTTTGCTATAAAATTACTTAAAACCCCCAAACATTATATATTTTTTTTTCTAACACTCTAGAGAATAAAATGGCAGTCATTGCAATACTTTTTGTTACACCGTATTTGCGCAGCGGTCTTACAAGCGCACTTTTTTTGGAAAAAATTCACTTTTTTAAATTAAAAAATAAGACAACAATAAATTTGGCCCAATTTTTTTACATATTGTGAAAGATAATGTTACGCCGAGTAAAATGATACCCAACATGTCACGCTTAAAAATTGCGCCCGCTCGTGGCATGGCGTCAAACTTTTACCCTTAAAAATCTCGATAGGCGATGTTTAAAAAATTCTACAGGTTGCATTTTTTGAGATACAGAGGAGGTCTAGGGCTAGAATTATTGCTCTCGCTCTATCGATCGCGGCGATACCTCACTTGTGTGGTTTGAACACCGTTTTCATATGCGGGCGCTACTCGCGTATGTGTTCGCTTCTGCGCGCGAGCTCGTCGGGACGGGGTGATTTAAACATTTTTTTTTTTGTTTTCGTATTTATTTGTATTAATTTTACCAATTTTTAACACTAAAATAAAAAAATAAAAAAAAATATCACTTTTATTCCTATTACAGGGAATGTAAACATCCCTTGTAATAGAAAAAAGCATGACAGGTCCTCTTAAATATGAGATCTGGGGTCAAAAAGACCTCAGATCTCATATTTAGGCTAAAATGCAAAAAAAAAAAAAAAAAATTTTAAATGTCATTTTTCAAATGACATTTAAAAAAAAATGTCTCTTTAAGACACTGTTTGGAACTGACGTTTGACGTCACTTCCGCCCAGCAGAGCTACGGGGATGGACGAGGGAAATTTTTTCCCTCACTCGCATCCCCGCTGACCAGACGAGCGCACCCGATCGCCTCCGCCGCTACCGACGGCTCCGGTAAGCGGCGGAGAGCGCGGGAGCGCAGCGGGAGGGGGGGGGGGCGCTCGTCCGCCACCGATAACGGCGATCTCGCGCCGATTCCGCCGCGGAGACCGCCATTATCGTTTACCCGACCGCCCACAGAAGAGATGGATATCTCGGTTGTGGCAGCAGCTGCTGCCGTTACCGAGATATCCATCTCTAAAGTGCCGACGTATACCTGCGGTGGGCGGTCGGGAAGTGGCTAGAGTTCCCAGATGAGTTTGAATTTCTCTAATGAGTGAAGAATGGTGTTGGATATTTTTTTCTTGAGACATTATCCAGGATTTTTTTTTGCTTGGTTAGGTGATATGAAACTGAGGGGGATGTTCATGCATGGGCTATTGTCGGTTTGGCTCATAGAAAAATTAAGTAGATTAGAGCCTGGGTTAATTTGGGGACTTTCAGGATTCAACTGTTGAGGAGCACGATTGTGGGGGTCTTGTTTCACCGCAATTTCACTAGTTTTGCAGATGAGATTAAATATTTTGTTGCAGTAACCTCTGATTCTGGACAGTCCCATGAGGTATGGGGGAGAGAGCCTAGGTGGCCGCAGCCTCTAAAGCAGAGGGGGGAAGATTGAGGATAAGATTTAGCTAGGCGAGTGGGGATAAGATTTAGCTAGGCGAGTGGGAACTAGGTACCAATCGGGACATGACCTTGAGGTCAGCTTCTATCAGGGAGTCATTGAGGATTCTCATTAAGAACGAACAAAGTTAGAATGCCATGTGTCTAGGTCCCAGCTGATCCCAAGGTCACGTTCCCAGCTCAACATATAGGTTGCTTTCTCCGAAGGCTCATCAGGGGTATATTAAGGAAATACGCTCTCTCGTATCCATGGCTGAAGAGCACCATATCTTGAATTGTGTTACAGAAAGTGGACTCCCAGAACTTTTCCATATCAAATTCAGAAAGTGTGTTAATTGGTAGTATTAGTATTTTTTGAGGGGGGCATGTCAAGTTTGGAGACACAGTATCATAGGGTGAAGGGGCCATTTGAGTTGAAATAGTGCCCTATTCAGTAAAGGCCTTTGTCTAGCCACCACTTGAAGGCTTTTATATTTAGCCCTGGGGGGAATTAGGGTTTGTGGAAAATGTGGGCCAGTGGGTGCCAGGCAGAGGTTAAGGAATTCAGTTTGTATAGTGTGTCACATAGTGCTATTGAATGGCAAAGTGTGGGGAATAGAATTGGCGAACGGTTTCTAGGGGGCTCCAGAGCATGAAATCTAGGGTGTGATTGGGTGGTCGCTTGCCGTTCCATTCCTACCCAGTCTGGTTTCTGTCCTCTGGAGTAAATGATCGAAAATTGGCAGAATTGGGCTACTTGATAATACCACCATTGTTAGGCAATCATAGTCCCTCTTTCATCCTGGATCTAAATAGGACATTTTTGGAAAGGTGATGTCCTTTTTTGAAAAAAATAAAATGTATATATATTCCCGCACTACTTAGGAGATAGCTAACTAGTGGTAAACTGCTGCAAGCACCGAAAGGGTCAAACTGTACCCAAAGGGAGATAAAATTGGTAAAAAAAATTATGCTGTGCTGTTTAAAACAATATGATGTGATACAATTATGATGTGAATATATATGTGCTTCCTTCTAATAACACCTTGATCTCAATAAATACCATATTTTGCTGTGCAAATCGCAAAATAATGTAAACTCCAATGACTTTCACAAATACAAATAAAGGTGCAACAAAACCAGGTGCAAAGTTGTATAAAATGACAAATAAATTATATATTGCACTAAAAATAAAGAGAATAATGTAATGCCGCGTACACACTAAATTTTTTTTTTAATGGTCTAGAAAAAACAACGTTTTTTTCAACCCGATTGTTAAAGCGGCCTTGCCTACGCACGATCGTGAAAAAAAAAAATGCTCTAGCAAAGCGTGGTGACGTACAACGTGTACAACGGCACTATAAAGGGAAAGTTCCATTTGGATGGCGCCACCCTTTGGGCTGTTTTTGCTGATTTTGTGTTAGTAAAAGATTATTCGATTATTCGCTCTTTTCTGTCTGTTACAGTGTGATGAATGTGCTTACTCCATTACGAACGCTAGTTTTGCCAGAACATGTGCTCCCCTCTCATAACTTGCTTCTGAGCATGCACGTTTTTTTCACGCCGTTAAAGCCCACACACAACCATTTTTTACGACGTTAAAAACGACAACATTAAAAATTAGAGCATGTTCTAAATTTTTAATCCCCATTTTTTACATTGTGAAAAATGCTCTGGAGCCCACACACGATCGTTTTTAATGACATAAAAAAAAACATCATATTTTACAACCCAAAAAAATGGTCTCTATAAAAACTTAAGTAAGTGCAGAAAACTGCAAAAAAAATGCAAAACATGTAACTTCAATGTGCAGAAAAATGCAGACAAATGCAAAGCATGTGAGTTCCAATGTGAAAAGATGCAAATTAGCAATAAGTGAATGGTGAGGATGTCTGCTCCTTTCCCTGTGCGAGGTGCAAATGGGGCAAGGGGTGTGTGATGGGACTGTCTTCAGTGAGAGTACACTCTGGTGTAGATGGCCTCTTACCTGAGGGTAATGTCCTGGACTCGCTTCCCGTACTCCCGGAGTCTATGGGTAGCTATCTAGGCAGATGACCTTTCTCTGCGCACACAATAATAGACTGTTGTTTCTCATCTTGTGTCTTTATTGGCACGTTGCAGATTTGAATATAGATGTGGATGACACACGTGATATGCGGTAAAACTAGAAATAATAAGAATGGTATAACATTACTATACGATAATAATAACATCATATAAACATTATCAGAGATGGCTAGCTATCTCCCTAAGCTTGTGGAAGAAGAGGAAAGAGATTGCTTACCTCCGATGCCATGGGTGGGGATAGATTGCATGCAGGCCTTGCTGCCTTGATCTTAAACATGGAGATACTGAGACCTTCACTTCCTGGCTAAAGAGGAAATGATGATTTTGATGTCACAGCCTATCAGAGCTAACTAATAATATTCACTACATTCTATCAACTATATTCATGTTTGGCCAGTAGATGGCGCAAGCATAACAGCTAACCTGAGACAACATACCTCTGGCTTACTAATGCAATAATACATTGTACACACAGTGAATTGTCCTTTTTGAGCCTGAAAGGTATCCTGGAGGCACAACAGGTAATGAGGCAACAGCATATAGTGAATAAGATGTCCTTTTTTGGGCCAAATAAATCAAATGATTGATTGCATCTTGTTGATAAGTAGTTTAGTGACAGGGATGGGAAGGGAGCTGAAAATATATAAGATTCTAGGCAACAGGGTCATCTTGACTGCATTCACTATAGCTAGGACATATTGTAAAATGACCGTTGGGAAAGGTCCTCTGTTAATCTTTTGAGCATATGGGGATAGTTTTGTTTGTGCAGAAGATCTATCTTTGACATGAGTTGTATACCTAAGTACGGGATAGAAGTGGGGTTCCAGGAGATGGGAAGGTGTTTTTTAAGACAATCCACTTGTCCTGGAGAGTTGATAAATTAAGGGCAGTTGATTTGGACATGTTTACTTGTAGGCCTGAAATTCGTCCAAAATCTTTTAGGCCGCGTACACACGATCAAATCTGTCTGCTGGAAACGGTCTGCTAGACCGTCCCAGCAGACAGATTCGATCGTGTGTACGGGCGAGCCGACGGATTTGGCCACCCGACAGATTTCAAAGCATGCTTTGAAATCTATCGGGTGGGAACCCATCTGCCCGACATGTCTGCTGGTTAGTACACTTACCAGCAGACATGTCGTCTCGCACCGGCGCCGAATGGATTCGGCGCATGTGCGGAAGTGTTTTACTTCCTGGTGCAGTGACGTGGTGGCGTCAACGTCACCGCCACGTCACCGACACGTCAGCGCGCCGTCTGCTGGCGGGGATTTTGGTTTGCTCGTGTGTACACGCGAGCAAACCAAAATCCAAACAGACAGATTTGTTCAAATCGGTCGGACAGACCGTTTTGAACAAATCTATTGCCTCGTGTGTACGAGGCCTTAGAAGTCGGAGAATGTTGGGGGTGCAAATGAGGGGGATGTAACAAAAACAAGGACATCATCGGCAAACAGTGCACATTTGTGGGTCGATTGGCCACAGTGGACTACATACCGTAAATGTCCGGGGGCTGTCTTATCACTATTGCCAAAGTTTCTATGGCGACAGCGACAAGAAGGGGGGAGAGGGGACAACCCTGCCTGGTCCCTTTTGAGATGCAGACCAGGTCAGGGAGGTTTCCTTGCAGTCTGATTTGAGCTTTAGGGAGTGAATAGAGGGCCTCCAGCATTTTAATAAAGTCAGGGCCAAATCACCATCATTGAAGAATGGTGTAAAAGTAAGGCCAGGAGACCGTATCAAAGGCTTTTTGGAGATCTATGGATAGGAGGTAGCCTTCCAGGGGGCATCCACCATCCCATCCAAATTTCATGAGGGAAATGATGTCCATTGCCCTCCTTATCTGGTCCAGACCCTGCCTCCCCGGGATAAATTCCACCTGGTCCTTATGGATGCAAGATCCAATTAAGGATGCTAGTCTGTATGATGAAATTTCAAAAGTAGTTGTTTATTAGGGAGATCGGTCTGTAGTTGCTAACTTAGGTCTTTGCCTGGTTTAGGATTAACAAAGATGAAGGCTAAGTTGGCAGCAGGATCTAAGGGGGAGCCCTTGCTTATGGAATGGAAGTAGCGGACCAGGAGAGAGTACCTGAAGGAAGGTCGTATAATGATGGGTTGAGAAGCCATCAGGGCCTGAGGCAGAGCCGTTTTTTTTCAGACTTCATTTTTCTGGAAAGGTGCTTCTAGAATAGAGCTATGAGAGTCTAAGGCCGCGTACACGATCGGTCCAATCCGATGAGAATGGTCCGACGGACCATTTTCATCGGTTCACAGACTGATGGTCTGATGGTCAGATGTGCGTACACACCATCAGTTCAAAAACCGATTGTGTCAGTACGCGGTGACATAAAACACAAATACGTGCTGAAAAAAATGAAGTTCAATGCTTCCAAGCATGCGTCAACTTCATTCTGAGCATGTGCAGGTTTTGGACCGATGCTTTTGCATACTAACCATCGGTTTGGACCGATGGTCAGGCGTCCCTCTGTCCGATTTTAAAGCAAGTTTTAAAACTTTGGTCCGACGGACGACGGACTGATGGGCCGTACACCCAATGTCCATTTTCATCGGTTTGGACCGATCGTGTGTATGCGGCCTAAGAGTTTTGGGAGGAGTCTTCTAGAAAATAATTAAGCTTACTAGGATTGTTTGGGTTATGTTCTATTCTAACCGTTACACTGAACATAACCCAAACAATCAGTATCTTATTGGGGTTCTGAGTCAGCTGGTCAGGGACTTGATTTTGGGAAGGGAGTAGGTTCTGTGTCTGGGGGTGAGTTTTGCTGCTAGCTGAGGTCCAATTTTGTCCGCCTGTAGGTAGAATCTGCCACTCACCCAACTAAGGTGCTTGTCCGTGCTGGATGTGAGGGCCAAGTTTAGGGCTACTATCGATGATTCTAATTTGGCTAGAGTGTCGTGTGTAGGTTTGAGTTTGTGGACAGCACTGAGGGATTTTAATTCTTTCTCTAGGTTCGCTACCTCTGCTTTCAGTTTGCGCTTTAATCTGGAGGCAAGCTGGATAAGCTTACCCCTCATTACCGCTTTGTGGGCCCCCCAGAGGGAGTTAAGTGGGACATCCCCTGTGTCTTTAATCAGAAAATATTCCCAGAGTTCCTTTTCTAGCATGGTGTAATGTACTGGGTTGGATAAGATGGATTTGTTAAGGCACCACTGGTGAGGGCCCGAGGGGGTTAAGGATCCGGTAATTTAACGTAACTAATGCTTGGTCAGACCAGGGAACTGCATGGATAGTGGCATGGGAAGCTGTGTGGATTTCAGAGTTGGGGATAAAAATGTGGTCAATTCTGGCATATGTCCTATTCAGGGCTGAATAGTGTGTGTGATGTTTTGCCGAAGGATTCAATTCCTTCCAGGTGTCTATCAGGCCTAGGGAGTGAAGTAGCCGGGCAATACAGAGACTTTGTTAAGGTTTTTTTTTTTTGGTGGTCAAAAGTGATCATTATTACTCTGCCTTCGAGCTGGGAGGAGAGGGATGTGAGCATTGAGGAGAACTGTTCTTGGCTTTGGTTAGGGGTATAGTACAAAATAATGGAGTACATTACGCCAGCTATATGGCCCTTAACTAGGATATATCGACCTTCTATGTCCCTAACCGTTTGAGTATGTGAGAAGGAGGTCTGCTTAGAGAAAAGAATAGCAACACCCCTTTTTTTGATGTCTGCGCTTGCCAAGTAAAAGGTGTGGTAACTGTGGTGAAGGAAGGAGGGAGTGTAACTGTTGGGGAAGTGGGTTTCCTGTAGCAGGACTATGTCCAGGCCCCTAGAGTGGTAGCTTTAAAAAGGCCTTTCACCTCTTAATTTGTGAATTCAGGCCCTGGGTGTTATGCAAGGCAATCCTGAGAGTCATTTGTTGGGGAGTGGGAGTAGCCATGGATACGCGGTGAGGGTTTTGAGTATATGTGGGGGGCACCTACCGCGTCCACGGCGAACGGAGATCAGCCTGCAGGGGTCTGATTGAGTTTGATTTCCAGGTTGATGGTTTGAGGTTAACTTTCCATGAAGGTTCCTGTGAATTACAAGATAAGAGGTCAGGTAAAGGAGAAACAAACATGAGAAGAAGGGGGCATGAATGGAGGGAGAAAGAGAGAAATGTGTCTAAGACAATATTGTGTAGGATTATGAAGGTGCAGGACTGGCTAGCCAAGTCCTTTTCCCGAAAACCAATGTATGAGTGGGTTCGGTGAAGTGGCAACCCCGGTGGGGGTTGCTTTTCTGATGTCACCAGAGGAGAGAAACTCCTCTACATAACAGCAGAGGGAGCGGCAAGCAGGGCCGCTCTGGCCGCTAGGCCCCCATAGAATTAAGGAATTTTGTATGGGACCATGTTGTGAGGAAGCTGGGTTACAATCTAGACAGATGTCGATAACAATAGTGATAACAAAATGAACAGGAGGTTGCTGATATGGAGTAAGCTGTAAGGGGGAGGGTGGTAGGGGAAGAGTATAGGGGGAGGGGGTGGGAGAAGGTATTATGTTCAGAGAATACAACCAAGTTAATCCAAACTATCTGAGTTCAGTCACTTACTGGTGGATAACAAGCCCGCCAGGGAAGGAAAATTGCATAGAAGGTTGCATTGCCTAATAACCATTGGGTGGGTATTTGAAATCTGTGGAGATGACACTTTTGGTCTGTTGAACTGAACAAGAAGCCAGGTGAGGGAAAGTGAAACCGTCTGGGAAAAAGGGGGTTAAATGTCCCGTGAGGAATTAGTGGGTTAACGACTCATCTTGGGGGGTGTGAGTCCCGATGTCTCTTTAGTAGCTGTTTGTTCCACAGCAGTATCAGGGGGCTGCTTGGAGGGTGTATCTTAGAGGAGTTCTACTTATGAGCTGTCTGCTGGGGAGGCAATTCTTGGGAGATAATTCCAAGTTGGAGAAGCAGACGTTCTTCCTCCTGGAAGTTAGTGAATCCATATAATCCCTGTACTGGAACTGGAGGTGGAAAGGGAAAGATCAACGGTATTTAATGAACTTCTGTGCCAATATTTCCAGAAGAGGTTTAAGGGATCTCCGCTTCTGAATTGTGGTTGGGGAAATATCGGCAAAGATTCAAATTTTGTTCCCTTGTATGGAGAGGTAGTCAAGGTTGCGGTTACTTCTCATTAGGGTTGTCCCGATACCACTTTTTTAGGACCGAGTACAAGTACCGATACTTTTTTTCAAGTAGTCGCCGATACCGAATACCGATACTTTTTTTAAACGTGTCCCCAAATGCAGCCATGTCCCCCACATATGCAGCCATGTCCCCCCACATATTGCAGCCATGTCACGTCCCCCACATATTGCAGCCATGTCATGTCCCCCACATATTGCAGCCATGTCATGTCCCCCACATATTGCATCCATGTCATGTCCCCCACATATTGCATCCATGTCATGTCCCCCCACATATTGCAGCCATGTCCCCCACATATTGCATCCATGTCATGTCCCCCACATATTGCATCGATGTCATGTCCCCCCACATATTGCAGCCATGTCATGTCCCCCCACATATTGCAGCCATGTCATGTCCCCCCACATATGCATCCATGTCATGTCCCCCCACATATTGCAGCCATGTCATGTCCCCCCACATATTGCAGCCATGTCATGTCCCCCCACATATGCAGCCATGTCATGTCCCCCCACATATGTAGCCATGTCATGTCCCCCCACATATGCAGCCATGTCATGTCCCCCACATATGCATCCATGTCATGTCCCCCCACATATGCAGCCATGTCATGTCCCCCCACATATGCAGCCATGTCATGTCCCCCCACATATGCAGCCATGTCATGTCCCCCCACATATGCAGCCATGTCATGTCCCCCACATACTGTAGCCATGTCATGTCCCCCACATACTGCAGCCATGTCCTGTCCCCCACATATTGCAGCCATGTCATGTCCCCCACATACTGCAGCCATGTCATGTCCCCCACATATTGCAGCCATGTCATGTCCCCCACATATTGCATCCATGTCAAGTCCCCCCACATATTGCAGCCATGTCATGTCCCCCACATATTGCATCCATGTCATGTCCCCCACATATTGCATCGATGTCATGTCCCCCCACATATTGCAGCCATGTCATGTCCCCCCACATATTGCAGCCATGTCATGTCCCCCCACATATGCATCCAT
The DNA here is from genome assembly GCA_029574335.1 of Rana kukunoris. Taxonomy (NCBI): domain Eukaryota; kingdom Metazoa; phylum Chordata; class Amphibia; order Anura; family Ranidae; genus Rana; species Rana kukunoris. The sequence continues at coordinate 199,446,100 of CM056052.1, forward strand.
GTCATGTCCCCCCACATATTGCAGCCATGTCATGTCCCCCCACATATTGCAGCCATGTCATGTCCCCCCACATATGCAGCCATGTCATGTCCCCCCACATATGTAGCCATGTCATGTCCCCCCACATATGCAGCCATGTCATGTCCCCCACATATGCATCCATGTCATGTCCCCCCACATATGCGGCCATGTCATGTCCCCCCACATATGCAGCCATGTCATGTCCCCCCACATATGCAGCCATGTCATGTCCCCCCACATATGCAGCCATGTCATGTCCCCCACATACTGTAGCCATGTCATGTCCCCCACATACTGCCATGTCCTGTCCCCCACATATTGCAGCCATGTCATGTCCCCCACATACTGCAGCCATGTCATGTCCCCCACATATTGCAGCCATGTCATGTCCCCCACATATTGCATCCATGTCATGTCCCCCACATATTGCATCCATGTCATGTCCCCCCACATATTGCAGCCATGTCATGTCCCCCCACATATTGCAGCCATGTCATGTCCCCCCACATATTGCAGCCATGTCATGTCCCCCACATACTGCAGCCATGTCATGTCCCCCACATACTGCAGCCATGTCATGTCCCCCACATACTGCAGCCATGTCATGTCCCCCACATACTGCAGCCATGTCATGTCCCCCCACAAATGCAGCCATGTCATGTCCCCCCACATATGCAGCCATGTCATGTCCCCCCACATATGCAGCCATGTCATGTCCCCCCACATATGCAGCCATATGCAGCCACATATGCAGCCACATATGCAGCCATGTCATGTCCCCCGTTGTGGGACGGGCGGCGTGCGGCGAGCGGCGGCGGCTTCGGTGGCGGGGGGGGGGGAGAAGTATTCTATTTTGGTATCGGGGGTATTTGCGGGAGTCCAAGTACTCCTGCAAATACTCGGAATCGGTCCCGATACTAATACTGGTATCGGTATCGGGACAACCCTACTTCTCATGATATCTTCTTTTACCCCATAGTAGTGGGAAGCCAACCCTGGCCAAGGGGGGGGTGTGGTGGTTGCAGTGCTCTGTTGGCTCTGTCTAGCTCAAGTCTGTGACTTGGGATGTCCAGAATAATGTCTTTTATGAACAGTTTGACAGTGCCCGAATGTCCATGACCCGTTGTCGCTGACAATCGTGTCCAACGGTTACGGTAGGCGTTTTTAGTCACACCATTCATTTGAAGGCTTGTTTCTTGTGATAGTTCATACAGCTTCTTTAAAATCTTCACCGTGAGAGTCCTTATCCATCTATGACAGACATTGTCACCATACCAGCTTCACTGTGTGGACTCACTTTATTATTTTTGTTTTTTCACTTTTTATTTTTGCCTGTTGGGTTTAGATTGTTAGTGATTTATATATATTTCACTGTTGTGTGACTTTAGCACTACTTATTTACTTCCACAATTCAAGAATATCTCTGATACGGAAATTTTATCGCCTTCTTCTGTTCTCCAAATTATCTAATTTGGTCAGTGCAATTTCAAGTGGATATTGCAGCGTTTGGATGCAAGTGGTATTTTGGTTGGTGCATGCAGCTGTGTTGTCCACTGCCTGCTAAATGATATCAATGCATGCCCTAAGGCTCTGCAGGTCTGTTTTGATGGATGTGGTAATCTGCATGACATTTTGGGCCAGGCCTGCAGCCAGCATGTCAGAGAAACCATTCAGAAGCTGGGTCATATCAGTGCGGTAGCCTTGAGGCAAGGGGAGGCCTGCTGAGAGCCTGCGTGGCCAAGAGGAGAGTTCAGCATGGAGGTATGGAGGAGGTCCACTATTGTCCTACTGAGGAGCGATTTAGTGGAGGCTGGGGAGGCCCCATGAGGAGAGAGGTTACTCCCAGGAGTTGCCAGCAAGGGGTGAGCCTGCTGGTGTGTCGGTGATGGATCTTCTATGGAGTCTTGGTCTTCCGGGCCTCCATGTGGGGAAGCTGCAGCCACCATATACATACATTATCCAAAAAGTGTATAAAAAGGCCTGCTATACACTGCTTAGCGCCACCCGGATATGTAATCCCAGCAAAGTCTGAATAGGACACACAATATGCAATCAGTAATCAGCTAAATAAAAGGCTGAAAACGTAAGTGAAAGCAGCTGTTTGAAAGATAAGTACTAATATGTTAAACAATGTCACCAAACAGTCCATTCAGAAAAACAAAAGTATCAACAGCGCTAATAATGCAGTGGAAGTAACCCCACCGCTGCAAAAGATGTGATAACTGGATGACAGCAATTAAACTAATTAATCTGAAATAGTCCAAGGATGAATAAGTATAAGAAAAAGCAGAGTGCACCAACCACCAAATTCTTCTCTATTCACCACTTGTGATCACTCGCCCCGTCGGGGTTTAAACTCACCAAATTGTAATGAGTAGTAAGCGTTTCATTCAATCAGTTTTTAAGCTACTGCAGCCAGCATCATATCAGGGAGCCACTTTGTAAGAGGGAACAATTATATAAATCATGTAAAGCAAATGAACAGAAAGGGTCACCCAATCTCAGAACGATCGGCGTCTCCTGCTATATCCAGCGATCGGCTCCGGGTCAGCTAACGACTTGTAGATCCCGATCAATGGAGCGCAGTGACCTTTACAACGTGTCGAGTAGGTCACGCCCTGACTAGTTTCGTCATTCGTTGACTTCTACAGAGGGCGTGGCTACTCGACTGACACGGCTCACTATAAACACCCTCTCTACTCAGAAGCAACCAATCGCAGTGCTGCAGGCGTGACTAAGGTGCATTCAGCGTCACGCTGACGAGCACTCTGTGTACTTGTTGCTACCAATCACAATATATCAGGCGTGGTTAAGGTGTTTTAAGCATCGCAATGACAAGCGCTCTGTATACTTATTGTTACGGGTTACTTCCACTGCATTATTAGCGCTGTTGGTACTTTTGTTTTTCTGAATGGACTGTTTGGTCACATTGTTTAACATATTAGTACTTTTCTTTTAAATGTACATACATTGTTACCACAAAGTTGGGAGCATGAAATTGTCCAAAATGTCTTGGTATGCTTACGCATTTAAAGTTCTCTTCAGTAAAACTAAGGTACCAAGCCCAACCCCTGAAAAACAACCGTACTACTTCCCCCTTCACCAAATTATTTGGAGGGGTGGCCAAATATATGTAATATAGTTTGGATGAGTGCGGTGGAGGAACTTTGCTGGCCTCAACCCGATAGAACACCTTTGGGATGATCTATAATGAAGTGAGCCAGGCCATCCCCTTCCCAGAAGATTTGAAGCTGTAAGGCCGCGTACAAATGATCGAATATGTCCGCTGAAACTGGTCCGCCGATCGTGTGTACGACCTAGAAGACATGCTTTGAAATTTGTCCGCTGCAAACCTGTCCGTCGGACATGTCCGCTGGTTAGTACGCCTAACCAGCGGACATAAATCTCCCGCATGCATCGAATTGATTCGACGCATGCGTAGAAGTATTTTACTTCCTGGAGTGGTGACGTGGCGTCGTCAACGTCACCGCCACGTCACCGCGTCCTCAGTCTGAGGGAGACATGTCCGCTGGAAACGGTCCGTCGGACATGTTTCAGCGGACATGTCTCCCCGTGTGTACACGGCCTTATAGCTGCAAAGGGTGGGCCAATTCAATATTGAACCCTATGGACTTAGACTGGGATGCCATTAAAGTTCATGTGCGTTAGGGATGATCCGAACACCCCCGGGTTCGGTTCGCACCAGAACGTTCGAACAGACCGCGGGTTCACGCGAACATTTAGAACCCCATTGAAGTCTATGGGACCCGAACGTTCGAGTTCAAAAACGATAATTTTAAAGACCAATATTCAATTTAATGTTGGAAAACGACCTTTAGAACCCGGGTCTTGCCCCACGGAACATCTTTTTTTTAAAACGGACGTTTTTTCCGAAACAGCCATTTTAATGATGCTTAAAGTGAAAAAATAAATAAAAAATTCCTTTAAATATCACACCTGCTGGGTGTCTATAGTAGTGGCACGTGTTTAGAAATGTCCCTGCACAACATGAGAGGACTATAAAAAAAAAGTAATTAATACTGCTTGTGCTGTGTGGCAACATATATGTCAAATATTTTAGCGGTGGTGGGGGGCCATTATTGTTTTGTGAAAGAAAAAAATTAGAAAAAAAGGCACCCCTCAAACATACTGTAATTGGAGCGCAACAAGGAGCCACGTGCAAAGTATTGCATCAAAGATTGTTATTAGGCGCCCCTGTTAAACAGGGGCAGAAAAATTGCGCCTTGGGCACAACACAACACTGCAACCCCTCCCAATAACTCCAATTGGAGCGCAACAAAGAGCCACGTGCAAAGTATTGCATCAAAAATTGTTATTAGGTGCCCCTGTTAAACAGGGGCAGAAAAATTGTGCCTTAGGCATTGGTGGCAGAGCCCAGAAACACAACATTTCTTACTAGCTATCAGCAAAAAAAGTGAGGAGGAGAAGGATATTCCATCAGCAGCATAAGAGGACAGTCACTCAGCATCAGCATACGCAGTCTAAAAGGGATTTCAACAAAAAAATATTATTCAGTAACATCAGCATCAGGTGCTTGGTAGCTGGTGTTGATCCAAGCCTGATTCAATTTGATGAAGGTCAGTCGATCAACAGAGTTGGTGGAGAGGCGCACCCTGTGATCGGTAACAAAGCCTCCAGCAGCACTGAATGTGCATTCTGAAAGAACACTGGATGCAGGGCAAGCCAGTAGCTCAATTGCGTACTGTGCAAGCTCTGGCCAGTGATCCATCCTCAAGACCCAGTAAGCCAGAGGATTTTCGGTGGGGAAGGTGTCCAAGTCGGATCTTGCCCCTAGACTCCACCTTCATGCTGCTGATACAATCATCCTCCTCCTCCTACTCTTCCTGTGTGCTAGGTGGGCAAGCAGGCCCACTGTCTGGGTAAAGGGGGCCTTGAGAGGTAACAAAGTCCTCCTCTTCCTCCCTCTGTTCTGCCTCAAGGGCCCTGTCCATTATTCCACGTAGCGTGTGCTCCAACATGTGAATAAGAGGGACAGTCTCACTGATGCATGCATGCACTGTGACTGCTCACCATCCTCATGGCCTCCTCAAATGGTGACAGGACAGTGCATGCATCCCTGATCAAGGCCCACTGCCGTGGGGAAAAAAAAACTAGCTCCCCTGACCCAGTTCTGCTGCCATATTGGCACAGGTACTCATTGATGGCCCACTGCTTCATGTGCAGCCGCTGCAGCATGGCCAACGTAGAGTTCCATCTGGTGGGCATGTCACAAATTTGGCGGTTCTTGGGCAGGTTGTATTCCCTTTGGAGGTCAGTCAGCCGAGCAGTGGCATTATATGACCTCCGGAAATGCACACAGATTTTCCTGGCCTGATTCAGGACATCCTGTAAGCCCGGGTACCTGCCCAAGAACCGCTGCACCACCAAATTCAGGACATGCGCAAAACAGGGCACGTGGGTGAGTTTTCCCTGTCACAGGGCAGAGAGGAGGTAGGTGCCATTATCGCTGACCACCATTCCAGGCTTCAGCTGGCGTGGCGTCAACCACCTCTGAGCCTGACCCTGCAGAGCTGACAAAACCTCTTCCCCAGTGTGGCTCCTGTCTCCCAAGCACACCAGCTCTAGCACCGCATGGCATCTCTTGGCCTGCATTCCTGCGTAGCCCCTCATACGGCTACGGAGCACGGCTGGTTCTGAGAAAACATCACCACAGGAAGAGGCCACAGAGGAAGAAGAAGAGGAGGGGGTGGAGGAGAGAGGTGTGTCACAAACAGTAGTAATGCTTTGGAGGCGTGGTGGCGAAACAACCTCCAAAACTACTGGACCTTGCCCTGTGTCCTTCCCAGCTGCCAGCAGAGTCACCCATTGCGACGTAAAAGACAGGTAACCTCCCTGTCCATGCCTGCTGGACCATGAGTCAGCGGTAAGATGCACCTTACCACTGACCGCCCTGTCCAGCGAGGCATGGACATTGCCTTCCACATGCCGGTAGAGAGCCGGAATCGCCTTCCGTGAGAAAAAGTGGCGTTTTGGTACTTGCCACTGAGGTACTGCACATTGCACAAACTCAAGGAAGGGGGCAGAATCTACCAACTGAAAAGGTAGCAGTTGAAGTGCTAGCAATTTTGCTAAGCTAGCATTCAACTGCTGGGCATGTGGATGGCTGGGATTGTACTTCTTTTGGCGCTGCAGCAGCTGGGGCAGGGAAATTTGCCTGGTACTTTCAGTAGATTGCCCGCATGTACTACTACTACTAGCTTGTGACACACCTATTTCTACACCTTCACTGCAGGCTTCAGAGAGGACTGGTGGTCTACTGGGGTTGGAAATCCCAGAAGTGCAAGGGGTGGTACGCTTTTGTCTTTGGTGTGGGTCTTTCTGTTGTGCTTGCCAACGAGCTGCATAGCAGGTCGACATATGTCTGGACAAGCATGTGGTACCCAGGCGGTTGATGTTTTGGCCACGCGAGATACGCTTGCGACATAAGTTGCAAATAGCAAAGGTACGATCTTGTGGACATGTTTCAAAAAAGGCCCACACCAAAGAACTTTTGCTGTACCGGTCAGACACAGCAGCGCCATGCACAAGCGCCGTAGATGTGCGCTGTAATGCAGTGGGTGTGACCTTAAGCTGACCCCTGGAGGGCATCCTGCCTCTTTGGAGATGTGCCTGTGCCTTGTCCTCCTCCTCCGCCTCCTCTCTCCTATCAGGCACCCAGTTAAAGTCAGTGATCTCATCATCCCCTCCCTCCTCATCACTGTCAACAACCTGGCAGTATGCTCCAGCTGGGGGAACATCATCACTGATAAATTGCTGTCCCTCTCGGCCACCCCCTCTCCCTGGGCTCACATCAATGCCTTCCTCTATCTGTGTTCCATCATCGGAGCCTTCAAAACGCTGCGCATCTTCATTCAGCAGCATGTACCCAACACTGTGTTGAAACAGTTCGGGGGACTCCTCAGGAGGACACGGTGGGACTAGGGAAGGATTGTGTGATGCCATGGTACAGAGGGAAGAGGAAGCCTTGGCAGCTGCTTTGCCAGACAAACTACGATCAGTCTGTGTGAGAGAGGATGAGGAGGATGAGGACGGCTTGGTCATCCAATCTACTATTTGGTCTGCATGTTGAGGCTCAACACGGCCAGCTCCCGAAAATAAGGACGAGCGGCCACGTGCTGAAGAGGATGCACCGCATCCACCACCAGCATTGCCTCTAGATGCAGAGGCTGCTTGCCCTTGTGACGGTCTGCCTTTCTTTGTTGTCCTTCCAGACATTTTAATAGCCTGCACAGGACAAAATCAGAAATAAACAGCAAACGTATAGTAAGATCAACTGCGTTTATGGGCAAAAACACAGCAAACTTATAGTAAGATCAACTGAGCAAAAACACCGCAAACGTGCAACGTGCAGTATGATCGCCTGTCTTTATGGGCAAAAAACACAGCAACGTGCAACGTGCAGTATGATCTACTGTGTTTATAGCCAAACACACAGCAAACGTGAAACATGCAGTATGATCGCCTGTCTTTATGGGCAAAAAACACAGCAAACGTGCAACGTGCAGTATGATCTACTGTGATTATGGCCAAAAACACCGCAAACATGCAACGTGGAGTATGATCGCCTGTCTTTATGGGCAAAAAACTCCGCAAACGTGAAACGTGCAGTATGATCGCCTGTCTTTATGGGCAAAAAACACAGCAACGTGCAACGTGCAGTATGATCTACTGGGGAGGGCGAGCACCGCCGGCAGCCTGTGTGTTAAGGGAGTCCTTCTCCCAGTGACCGCGGAGGGGGAAGAGAGAGACAGCCGCCTGGGTGTATAGCGCGCAGCGTGGGGAACACAGCATAATAGTTTTCATTTTAATTGCAGAGTTCCCTCGCCGCTCGCTGTCAGATTCAGCCCCGCCCCCTGACAGATAGGCAGATCACACCTCCAATCCTGGTGACGGGTGATCTGTCAATCAAAGTTCCCCGGTCAGGGGGCGTGGCTGAATCTGACAGCGAGCGGCGGGGGAACTGTGCAATCAAAATGAAAACTATTATGCTGTGTTCCCCGGGATGCGCGCTATACACCCAGGCGGCTGTCTCTCTCTTCCCCCTCCGTGGGAACTCTGCAATTAAGATGCAAACGTATCCTGTGTTCTCCGTGCTGTGCTATGAGCACCTGGGCGGCTCTCCTGTGTCTCTCTTCTACCCTGCACAGGTAGGCTGCATGGTGGACATGGGCTAAATAGAGGACACAGGCTGAATAGTGTTTGGTGTACCAATGAATTTACTTTTTTTATTCTTGGTAATATGACTGATGTATTTATATGATATTCTTACTATGGAGACTACCATTTAAAAGGCAATTTTTTTTATATGCTTTTTCTTTTAACATTTATCGTGCTGGTGTCTCCTAAGTTGTGTAGTATGGGACATTACTTCCCCTCCTTAACAGTTTGGTGGACACGGGCTGAATGGTGGACACGAGCTGTGTTTGGTGGACATGGGCTGTGTTTGGTGGACACAGGCTGTGTTTGAAGCAGACCATGGTCAGCACCTCTGTGCGCATGCTCACAACTCGGGAACGGCGCATGAATGTACAGTGACATAATTGGAGCCGTGGCATGGCGTTGCTGCTCACAAGTCCTGCATGGTGGGCTTGTGCCAATCTAATGTGATGAGGATGTGATGTGTCTGTGCTAGGGACCACAGTGGTGTGCATGCATGCATTCTCATTGTGCCATGATTAATGTGTGTGTTTAACGTGCAAAGAAGCCTAATGTGAGCTGTCTCCTGGCTGCTCTATCCTCAGAAGATGGGGTAGCCTCGGTTAGGGGGGGATTGTCTGGTTCAGGGGTCAGGTCATCACTTATGTCAATCTCCAGGCCCTTTCTCACTGCGAAGTTGTGCAGCATGCAACATGCACCGATGATCTGGCATACAAAGTTTGGGGAATACAACAGGGTACCATGGGGGGTTCCGGATAGGAGTCATGAGATGGGGTCCCAGTGGATATGCAGAGTCACCCTGAAGGGATAAGGCACTATCACATACACTTGACTAGATACCACTACTTCAGTGTACCCACTAGCCTTATGCCGCGTACACACGGTCGTTTTTTGCGATGAAAAAAAACATTGTTTTTTAAAACGTCATTTAAATTGATCGTGTGTGGGCAAAACGTCGTTTTTTGTCTTAAAAAAAACGACCAAAAAAAAATTCCAACATGCTTGAATTTTTTGTGTCGTTTTTCAAAACGTCGTTTTTTGTTTCACAAAAAGTCACCGTGTGTAGCAAAAACGTCTTTTAAAACGACGTTTTTCAACCCGTGCATGCCCAGAAGCTAGTTATGAAGCGAGCTTCAGTGGAAAAGAGTGGTGAACGTAACCTCGCTTTTTGTGAAAAAAACGATGGTGTGTATGCAACATCGTCTTTGAAAAGTGCCGATTCAAAAACGTTGTTTTTTACTTCACAGAAAACTTTATTTTTTTCATCACCAAAAATGATCGTGTGTACGCGGCATTAGGTGTGGGTGAGAGCCTGTAGCTTATTTTCGACCACCACCCTCACCTCCGATATAGAAAAGGTGTTCACCAGCACCCTTATATACAGGCACTAGTCCACACAAAAAAAAGGGAGTTAAGCCACTAATAACGAGCTTAGATCCAGTTACATTCACGGCTGAGTAGGTCACTTGTTCATATATTACCATTAATTCACCAGTAATTCAGTTTCAGTGTTATATGAATTTTTCCACCACTTGTTGTCTATGACCATTCATTTTATCTAGCAATGTTGTTATCTCTAGGTTAACCTAGTAACATTCCACACTCTATCTGTTTGCATATAGTGTTCATTTGTATGATTAACATTAATGTTATTCAAGCATAATTGATTGTCATGAACTAAGCGTGAGATATAAATATCGACGTATCAGGCCTACTCAGGATACACCCATGATGAGCCTAGTTATCATACCTGCGGGGGTTGCAACTAGATTTATATTTCCCATAGGTATATACCATCCAGACACACCAGCACCCCCGTTGGTATTGTACACAAAGGGCTGTACTTCCCATTCAGCCGTACGGAATATAGATCACTTTTGTATTTTCAGAGCAGGTTGTGTCTTTTCTTTTAAGCATTCCCCATTATAAAGTATTATGTCCCCAGATCGGGACTTCAAGAAAATGGTGGCATGTTTACATCCAGTTTTAAGCAGATATAAGTCGTGACTCGACAACCAATAGGCATCCCCTGATGAAGTCACGAGGAACGTGACGTAACGCCGTAGGGAAAAGCCGCGTTCACGCTACATCCGCATCAGCCGGACTACATTTGAATACAGGCGGCGGTACGATCGCTCTGTCCCGACCTTTTTTTATTGTTGGTTTTACTTTTGGATTTTGTATACAGGCGGCGGTACGATCGCCCTGTCCCGACTTTATTGTTGGTTTTATTTTTGGATTTTTCATTCCTATTCCCATTTTTGCCTATTATTGCTGGACTAATTTTATGTATTGTATTTTATTTTAATAAACCCACGTTGGTTAACGTACTTCACTATTGGAAATTCTCTTTTTCACATCCTTCATCCATCACATTCATTACTTGGACGGTCGAGCTTGGATCAATAGCGGTTCCTGGACACAACAGAGGACACCTATTTGGGACAGTGAGACCTGCACACCTGGATCCTTCTAACTATATGCCCTCATATAGCACCCTGAAGGTAAGGGAACTACATTACCTGTTGGGGATGTCCAGTACTGAATAAACATCGTGGGAGAAGGCATCTACCATATTATCACCCAGCCCGCCAGCTGTTGCCGGCCAGATCCGGCCTGGTGCCATTGATCCATATCCAGCACATCCCCCACCACCCTTAAGGGAACTCACTACCGCATTTACCCTTGGTCACCAATCAATGTTTAACACACGGAACTTTATTCATGATTATTATCATCATTGTTTCCTCACTGTCACTTGCATTTAAGCACTATTCAGCTTTGTTATCCCTTTAACAAGTTGAGGCTTTGCGTTTTCCTTTGCGTATTGTGTGCTATATATATTATTTACTATATTGTATTTTGTAGGACCTATGCACCACTTTTTGTAGTGCTTATCACTTATTATACCTATTTATCATTTCGTGATTGTGAACACACAGATTGAGCTGCCCCAATTTGTGGTTGCTATCCACTCTTCCACCACAGTTTACTCACAGTAGCGCATTAGACCTTTCTATACACAAGACAGGAGGATGTTAGTAGTGCGTGTGCCCCTTGTGATTTCTGTTCGAAATCTGTGGGGATGGGGCTAGGATTGTATATGTAGCTGTCATGGGTGTCATGGGTGGTGTCATGTGTTGGGCTGGTGATGTCCTCCTGCAGGTTTGTGGTTAATTCCAGGATGGCATGAGGGGGTGAATCTGAAGATACGAGACACCTCAGAATCACTCATGCCAAAGATGTCTATGCCTGTGATATATATCAAGTAAAGAGTGAGGGGCTTGTATCAGATTAGATTATTATATCCATCAAGGTTTTAAAGGGCTATTGAAAGATAGTGAGACTGTGTTTGTAATTTGTATGTATGTTATGTATTGATGTATATATGTATGTATTTTTTTTGTAAAAATGTTTATAAAAGCAAAGAATTTTTTTTTGGAAAAAAAAAAAAATCCTCTCTCGTGCCCTCCTCCGTGCCCTCCTCCTTCTTTGCTCACCAAAATCAGTAGTATAGCTATGAGCATGGATGCCACTGGCATGTTGGCATACAGTTTGTTGGGCAGCAAGTGTGACTGCTCAGCTCCTCACTAACAGTGTTGCTTTAGCTGACATGTAAACGGATTGTCTAATTTTATACCACCTTTTATATGGTCTAATTTTAGACAGGATGTCCAGCTGTTGCGCACAGCGCGTAGCCTGCGCTGCAACAACGTTCTTTTGTGGATCCCCGTAACTCCCTCATTAGCATATTTGAATAGCAAATCAATGGTGTGTCTAGCGCAGTTTTGCGCGGACAGATGCGCCTGTCTATCGAAATTACGCCGATCAAAAAAAAAGTAGATTTCTTGCGTAACTCGTTTTGGGGATGCGGCACAACGCATGCGCAAATTTAGACTTGCGCCGCCCATCTCCTGTTACGCTCTGTGAATCTGGCCCTGTGTCTCTATCTATCTCTCTCTAACTCACTGTCTGTCTAACTTGTCTGTAAGGCAAGCCGGAACACACACTACACCTTTTATAGTGTGGGGCGTGTGCTAAAGCCCTGAGCCCTAATTGGCCAAAGCACCCAGGCTTTGGCCAATTAGGTCTCTTCGTTTTTTGGGCGCTGTGATTGGCCAAGCATGCGGGGTCATGATGCATGCTTGGCCAATCATCAGCGCGCAACACCGCAGTGAATTATGGGCCGTTGCGCGTCATTCGATTTTGGCGCGAACGAACAGTTTTGTTTGTTTTCGACGAACGATCGAACGTGCAATGTTCGATGCGAACATGTGTTTGCATTGAACGCAAAGCTCATCCCTAATGTGCATGTAAAGGCAAGGGTCCCAATACATTTGACAGTATAGTGTACCTTCCAAGACAGGTTGCAAGAATTCATGGATATAGGATGGCAAATGTCACATTTGTAGCATTACAGAGAGTACACATACCTGTTTAAGGGGGTGATTGAAATAAGTCATTGCTCCAAAAAGAGTTGTGATTAATTCATGACAAATTTCCCCATAAATCACTATCGCTCAATTCTGCAAATGATTCTAATTTAAAATCGCTGGTTTTTAGCTGGTCTAAAACCACTTTTGACATACAGGGACACTTTTGGTTGCTATGGACAATCTACAGTTTCCTGGCAGAAAGAACAGTATTTATAATATAAAAGTGGGGCACTGCACAGACCACTAGGGACAAAGGGGGTGTGTATTTATTTTATACAGTACTGTAATCTGTTATGTACTGTGTTTTTATTTTTTTTAATTTGGCGCCAATCTCTGCCCCTGTGCATCGTAACGTTGCAGAGGACGGAGCTCGGCAGCACACGGGCACTTTGTGAATTGAGCGAGGAGACAGCTCGATCACACAGCGGGGAGACATCGCAGGATCCAGGGGACAAGGTAAGTAATCTCTGCCTGGATACTGCGATGCAATCCCGAGTCTGGTTTGGGGTTACCGCTTATGGTACTGGATTTCCACCCCGAGCCAGACTTGGGAATACCACCAGGGAGGTTAAGAGAGGTATAGACTCCAGAGAGAGAGAGAGAGAGAGAGAGAGATAATTTCACCACTGTGCAAATCATTAGTAGGACCTCTTCTGGAATATGCAATTCAGTTTTGGGCACCAGTTCACAAAAGCAATATCAGGGAACTGGCAGAGAAGGGCAACCAAACTGATAGGGAGCATGGAGGAGCTCAGCTATAAGGAAAGATTGGAGAAACTGAATTTATTCTCTGTTGAGAAGAGAGAGATTATGGAGGGATATAATCAACACGTATAAAAACATAAATGGTACATATAGTGATCTTGGTGTTGATTTATTCACTTTAAGATCATTACAGAAGACAAAGGGGCACTGATTAAGTCTGGACAAAGAGATTTAATCTCCAAATACAGAAAGGTTTCTTCACAGTAAGAGCTGTTAAAATGTGGAATATACTCCCTTAAGAGCTGGTTCTGTCCAACACAGTAGATTGCTTTAAAAAAAGATCTGGATTCTTTCCTAAATGTACATAATACAACTGGATACTAACATGTATAGGTGAAGTTGATCCAGGAAACATCAGATTGCATCTTGGGGGGGATCAGGAAGGAATTGTTTCCCCTGCTGGAGCAAATTGGATCATACTTTTAACCAGACTAACTATGTAAATAAATAAATGTAATATATATATATATATATACTGTATATATATATATATATTAGGGCTGTTACTGATCAAAATTTTTGTGTTCGATTAATCGTTTTTTATTTTAATCGATTAATCGACTAATTTCGATTAATTATAACACACATACAGATCCAACTACTTAGCTAATCTCCTTGCAGGCCGATCCCCAGTGCAGCTCCCAACCACTGGAAAAATGGATAGCAGGATACAAAAAACACACAAAGGCCGCGCTCGATGGGAATAGCATTAAAAGTTTTATAATATTCAAGTAGGTAACAAAATAAATATTGCACTGGAGATAAAATCGATGTAGCTACATAAACTGTCAAAAATGGTGCGAGTAATACCAAACGGGACCAAAAGCAGTCATAAAAACATGTAGCCAAGTATGATACTGGTATAAATATGTGTACAAAGATACCACTGCTGAATCCAGATGAGGAGGGGTTAACATCAGTCCGTTGGCATGTAGATGTCACATGAAGGGAACTATCACAACTCCCAGTGGATGGCTGTAGAATCCCAGGTTGATAGAAGGAAGTAATAGAGGGAAGTGTAACAGCCCTTGTGTGTGGCAGATAATTAGGTCTCGCTAGCATGCAGATATGAAGGAACAGCTAAGGAGCCCTTCAGATGGACACGGCAAGCCCCACCGGTGATCGATCAAAAAAATTTACTTTTAATTAATCGATTAATCTTTAATTTGCACAGCCCTAATATATATATATATATATATATATATATATATATATATATATATATATATATATATTATATATTACATAAAACAATAAACATGACTAGATTTCCCTTTCTTTTAAAAATGGCTTCATTATTAGAATTACAAACTAATTTGCTCCAACCTTCAATCTGTCAGCATTAATCATGTAATCACCTGGCATTTTCCTTAGCAGTATTATGATGGATTGCTATTTTACACTAATTTTATGTGAAGGAAGAAAACGTTAGATCGATTGTACCTAATCGGAGATTCCATGTATAAAAGGAATTTAATCATTATGATGCTTCAGTTAATGATTGAACCATATGGCACATATCCATTCCTATTGCCATCAAGGATATGTATAGCGGATAGTATTTTGATAATATAATTTTAAACATAATGACATGCAGCATCAGGGACTTCTATCTTTAATCAGATTCTAGACATTTTGCTCTGTCTGTTGAAAAATATATATGTGTGTATTTTTACCTTTCAAAAGATTTACATTTATGATCATTATGATTGTCACACCACTTCCACACTTTATAGCCAGGCAGATGACACCAATACTTTCTCATTCAGCTTCGTGGATTCATGTGACAGCTTCAGCCTTCTCATTAATTACCTAATCCGCATTACTACCTCTATCCAGGACACAGAAATGTGATCCAGGAAACTGTAAAGCCGAAGCTGAAAATATTGGACTAATTTTCTTAGCTATGGTGAAACAACAACATCCTCCAACTCTAATGGTCCTTTCATTGACATGTTTTACCATTTCACGTACAAAAGTTTGGTCGCATTATGTATGCCACTTCATAGACCTAGTCAGGGGCGATTCGCCCTATAGGCTCACTATGCAAGCCGCTTAAGGCCCCACGAAGCTGCGAAGTGCCCCCCAAATTACTAGAGGCCCCGCCTGGTGAGAAGTAATTTTCGCCCCCTCACCCCGCTTCTCAACTCACTGGCTGCATGGGAGAAGAACTAAGAAGTCAGCACCCCCCGCTTCTCAATTTAATGTAAGATGTCATTTCCGACAGCAGAACACCCCCTCCCCCCGCTTCTCAACTTTCTTTAATGTGACATGTCACTGTCGTCAGCGCCCCCGCTTCTCATTTTTAATGTGCCATGTCATTTTGCTTAGGGCCCCTGAGAGGTCAGGATCGGCACTGGACATAGGAATCTCACATCGACAGAAAGGAAGGATTTGGATGTGAAAAAAAACATTATTATACACCAGGCAGACAGGAGTGGGAGTCTAATCATGCAAGATAAAAACAAATATTTAAAGGAAGCTTTCTTTTCCTTATCAGATACAACTACATAAAAGGTTTATCAAGGACCCCTGCATTACAACTGGAAGTTAAATTCCCTAATGCTTTTGAAGAGGCTATAATCAATAAAAATTCAAAAGGCTTTCTTCTACCAGATGAGTGCTGCACTTACTTATTTTATCACCTTCCAAAGGTGCACAAACACACAAGTCAGTATTAGCAGCTTTTCCAATGGGTTGTCTCATTATATGGATTTCTTTCTTCAACCCATTGTTTTTTCTTTACAATGCTTTATTAAGGACATGCCATCTTTTTAATATGTTACATAATTATGCACATCCTGTGTGTAATGATTTAAAATATTAATAAGATTACACGTCCTTAATTAAGCAGGGTAAATAAAATGATTCTACACCTCTATTCCACACAAAAAATGCCCTTCAGTTCTTTCTAATCAAGAATGTAAATATGAGTTAAAAGCAAGCCCAATTTAGGCCCCTTTCACACTTGTGTGATTTGTCCTGTGACTTGCAAAGTCACATGGCAAGTTGTACCCCATGATTTCCAATGAGTACAGTTCATATCTGTGTGACTTCAAGTCGCAGAAACTTCAAAGTAGTCCCTGCAATACTTTGGTCCCACTTTAATGTAACTCAAACCCCATAGACCTCAAGATTACACAGGCATTGCTTCAAGTTGCGTCTAAGTCACGTGACTTTCAGGTCATACAAGTGTGAAAGGGGCCTTATTGTAGACTACACTAGATTCAGTCTTGAACATAATTATTTCAGTTTTCTTGATCAATATTATTTGCCAACCCTTGGTTCCTGTTTTGGAGGCAAATTCTGCCACCGGTTATGCAAATATCATGAGCCATTGGGAGGAACACACAATTTGGAACAACAATCCATTTGCAAAATACATCATATACTATGGTAGATATATTGATTACATTCTTCTCATCGGGCATGGTGATTTTCAGATGGTAGATTCCATACTATAATATTTCAATGAGAACAAGTTTGGGCTCAATTTTACACAGGTGGCAGATGCCATGCACTTGATCTTTCTTGATTTAGAATTGACTCACAAGGATGTTACCATTATAACCATGAACCATTTCAAGCCTACCAGTGACAATTCATATTAACATTATATGAGTAGACACCATCCCACTTGGAAAAATCATATTTCAGAAGGACAATTCTGTAGATGAGAAAAAATTGCATGAAAATCGAATATTACAAGCAACAAAGTTCAGTCATTTTTGACACATTTTTAGAGAATGGTTTTTCAAGACATCTTGCTGAAAGGCTTATAAGAGATTTCTCACAGATAAAAGAGTTGATTGCCAAAAGGATACGTGTGATATTGGAAATATACAATTTATTGCCAAATTCGATTGGAATATGTGATCCCAAACTGAGTCTTATACTACCTAAGGTTCCTGAGATGATTATTAGAAAGGCACAATGCCTTAAGAACATTTTTGCTCCTAAGAAAACTTTCAGGAGATGCAACAAAAAACAGTAAACACTCCTTTTAAGACAACCATGTAAGCATGTTGAAATGCAAAAAGTGCAATTGCATCATCTGCCAATTTATATCATGTGGACTGTCATGGACCTTGGGATGCTAAAGTGTTTCTACTTAACATCTGTTACACAGGAGAGGGTGGCTAATAAATCATAATTCATGTATTACATGAGATGGGAGATATTACAGGTGATTTCATATGGACCAGAGTGACTCATTCCTCTGTGTAACAGATTGTTGAAATGCTAATGTCCCACCACCAGCCAACTCTCTATTCTAAAGGTTACTTGAATCCATTTCTGTTTGTGTAACAGGTGAGGGGGACGTATAGTGTTTTGTTTGAATTCTATTAATAAAGGAATGTGATGTGTCAAGCTGTAGTAATTAAGTCATGTTAAATAGACCGGGTTATTGTGTACATTGATTGCCCCCTGGAGCTTCTGTCTCATTAATCACAGTCTTTCTATCCAAGCTTTGGGATCAATCTCTGCTGAGTCATTTTGAAGTCCTCATTTGCATGGGAGAGGACCTGATGGGGGACTGCCTGGACTTTACAATGGACCAATAGGAAAGCGGTTGTTGGGGGTGGGATGTTCCAAATTCTGTATAAAAGTGTGCTGTGTACTTGAAAATAAAGAGTCATGTTTGAACATAAATACAGCCTGCCCGGTGTGTGTTCTAAATGGATCTCGAAGGGCACATAGCTGTAGTTCGGATCCCGGAACCTTGGATGACTGGACCATCAGACGTTGCAATCAGCAATCTGATCCAATAGTAGCATAGGAGTGTCGGGAGAGCGGGACCGAGCGTGCAAGGGTCTCGTCACATGGACAAACTACCTTTTGTGATTCTGCAGAAAACATACATGTGGTTGAGCAATTTATTAACTGTTCAAGTAAATATGTAGTATATTTCTTATAGTGCTTGTGCAAACTTTTATATGTGGGACAAGCTTAGCGCACATTATGTAAAAGAGTTGGGGAGCATCATAGGTTTATAGAGGATGGCTCCACTGAACATAATGTTCCTTGACACATTATTAAAAGCAAAGAATTACATTTCTAATATTATGTCAACAGGAAACCTATTGTATTCACAAATTGGACACTTTAGTCCCCAAGGGGCTTAACCACTTGGCCTCCAGGAAGGTTTTACCCCTTTAATGAACTTAATGACCAGGGCATTTTTTGCTGATTGACACTATGCTACTTCATCTGGCTATTGCAGTCATGAAATTTTGTTTCAGAAAAAATAGAGCTTTATTTTGGTGGTTTATCACTATCCCTACTGTTTTGTCTTTATTTTTTTATTATATAGATGAAACAATGGGCAAACATTTTGAGAAAAGTGCAGTATTTTCTACTCTGTTATTAAGGATATTTAATATAAAAATCGAAATATCAATTTTTTTATGAATTTAGGCCAACATGTATTCTGCTATATGTCTTTGATATATAAAAAAAAATCACAATAAGAGTACATGAATTAATTTGTATGAAAGTTATAGCATTTACAAGCTACTGTGTGTATATATAATGGAATTTACTCGACTATAGACATTATACTGTAATGGCGGTAAGCAGTGACTTATAGGGCCAGATTCAGGTAGATTGGAGCATCTTTGCTCTGGAGTAACGTTTCTCATTTACGTTACGCTGGCGAAATTTTAGGAGCAAGTGCTGTTATTCATGAAGCACTTGCTCCTAAAGTTGCGGGAGCGTATTGCAAATGAGCCGGCGGAATTCAAATTGGGCGGGTACGGGGCGTGTATTATTTAAACTAAGCGCGATCCACGGCGAACGTACTGCGCATGCGTCGACTGTCAATGCATCCCAGTGCGCATGCTCCAAATTCTGTCAGTGAACGTCAATGACGTCAAATCCCCATTCATGGACGTTTTACGCAATCGACGCGGTTTTTTTTTTTTCGAACGCGATGACGACGGCTATACTTAACATAGGATATTCCACTAGGGGGCTGCTTTATCTTTACGCCGCGTATCGCTTACGGAAACGTTGGAAAGTCACTGTGTCGCGCCCGAATACGATCGTGAATTGCCGATTCCCGCTGATTAACATTTTTTTTCAGCGTAAATCAGCGGGAACGCCCCCAGCGCCATTTTTAAATTAAAGTTGCGATGCGATGGCAAAATTCAATTGCGCCGATCGCATCGGAACTCCAACCCGGCGTTTCTTGTTTTCTGGTTACAGAAAACAGAAACGCTGGCTTAAAGTGACAGTTAGGCTGGAGTATCACTGATACTCCAGCCTAACTCTACCTGAATCTGGCCCATAGTGGGATTGTTATAGAGTGGCGGACAATCTGGCACAAGCAGACACTGGTTGGGAGGGTCAAAAACTGACATTCATGTGGATAGTGACACTTATAACATAAACAGTGATAATTCTGTACACTGACATTGTATTAATAAACCTGGCTGGGGAGGTGTTAGCATCTAAGGGCAATCAAGGGATTAACTGTGTGCGTAACAATTGTAATGTGTGTAATGTGGGCTGATTTTATTTAATAAACTAGCTGTTTTTTCCTCTGCTTTTCAGGAAGAAGAAACAGTGAGAGTTTTGGAGTTTGTAAGCACAGAACTCTGTGTGTGTGATTGGATAAAGCTGATCAGCAGGTTTCAGTCAAAATCATTGGCTGATATCTGTTGTCAAACTTGTGCTGTGCCCAATCACAGCATGGGTTGCCAGGGGATAAACATGAATGCAGCAAACCTAGAAGAAGGCCGGTAACATACATGTATGTGACTGTGCCTATACCTGCCGTCCACTTGCAGCATATTTACTGTAAGCGGTTAGCAGATGGTTAATGAAGAGATAGATATACATACAGTTTTTTAAGACCCTCCACTCCCCCCTTTTTTTCTTTCCTCCTTTTTTGACGAACAACTGGGATGGTTGCATTTGTAAATAAGTCTATTACATATCTACCGACACATATACAGTATTTCCTATTTTGAAGTCTCCCATATCAGTGGCCCAATGTAATTTGCATTTGTTTTTTGAATGTATTTTTTGTTGCCTTAATTTTCTTCTATTTCAATTTTTTTATTCATATATATCTAATCATTGTTTATTCTTCATGAATTCATTTATTATTATTTTTTGCAACAACACGATATTACATTATATATAGTGGTATTGATTTACTGAATATGTGTATTTTTTTTAATATTCCTTCTATTCTCTTTAATTATCATAGTGATTCTTTTAAAATAGAATACATAGACAGGATGGTGCTGCAAAGTTGTGGAGATATCCATTGTGTTGATGGTTGCCTTTTCCCTCTTTCACTCTAGTGTATTTAAAGGAGCTGTAAAGGTTTGTTTTTAATTTTCTAAATAGGTTGCTTTAAGCTAGTGCATTGTTGGTTCACTTACCTTTTCCTTTGATTTCCCTTCTAAATGTTTTTTTTCTTTGTCTGAATTTCTCACTTCCTGTTCCTTCTCAGTAAGCTTGCCCCCATCCTCCGAGCCATTCTGGTTGGGGGTCCGAGCCATTCTGGTTGGGGGTTAGTCAGTTTCTTCCCCCAGGGATGTAGTCCCAAGGGAGAGGGAGAGCACACTGACTACCCCCCAGCCAGAACATCTCAGATGATGGGGGCAAGCTTACTGAGGAGAAACAAATAAAAAAATAAAAATAAAAAAGTGAAATCAAAGGAAAAGGTACTGTAAGTGAACCAACAATGAACTAGCCTAAAGTAATCTATTTAAAAAATACAACACAAACCTTTACAACCCCTTTAAGCTGTCTCCACTATCTCCACTCTCTGACTTGAGAAAGAAAGGCTTTGAAACACATTATTACAGAGATGTTGTAAAGGTTACCTTCCCCTAGAATTGCTTGGTGCCAGAGGTGGCTGATGCCAGTTCCTTTCCCTGGCATAAGCATGGTTCAGTGTGCAGTTCAGTTTGTCCACAGTAGTGCTTTTTGCCCTCACTCCCAGCAGTTTGTCTGTCTACCTTTACATATTGGCAGCACCAGAGTAAAATTTTTAGTGAGCTCTTTGTCATTCCTCATCAGGATTTCCTAATCAGGATTTCCTTTCCTCGTGTTGGTTTCAATAAGGAGGACATTTCATGTATGCACCTTTTGGAATCATTTGCTAGGCATGACGGTCTGGTTTGACATTATTGTGGGCACTACATACTGGGTCCCTTAATTAGTTACAGTGAAGGTCGGAAGCCCTGGGGCATTTCATGCCCATAACCTTCACCAGTGTTCACTCTGCAGGACTTTGGGTTTGTGTACAGCACAGTTTGTCCACAGCAACCTTAGTATTGTGCATTATATTGCATGTGGTCCTTATATACGCTATGGTGCATTTGTTTCCTATGAGTGGAAGAACCTTTATCGAGCTTTATCACTAGACTGTGTGCTCTTGCTTTGTTGTCTCGCCTGCTTTGTTGTTTCATCAGCCCATTAACACTATTTACTCGATTACAAATCCTGTGGAAAGGAAGATTCTTAACATCTATCTGTTTCAAATGGACAGTTGCTTGGATACCAATTTAAAGTCCTTGTCTGAAAATCTTCACTCTGTTCAGTATCAGATCCTACCTAAATCCTTTAAAAATAGTAAAATGTTTTAAGCAGTCTATTTTTGTAATTTTAACTAATGTTTTTATTTCATATGTATATCCATTGTATATTGTATGTATTTTAATATTGTGTTTGCATATACAATTTCTTCCCAGGGCTCAAATTTACTTTCAGAAGTGTTTTTTACTAACAAGGAATCTTACCAAAAAGTAGATCCTTTTTTTCTACGCCATGAATTCATTGCCAAGGTAAGACTATACATATTTATACAATATATAATATATAATGTTTTATGAATATAATACTATGTACTACCTTTGGTCACCTTTAATCTAAGGGGTAATTAAAATGAAAATATAATAAAAGGTGTCCTACTGCACTTCTGTTGTTGGAGATAGTGAAAGATAGTGTTTTTCTTGTCTGGTTATTCAAATAGGTTGAGTCTCTCAATGTTCAAGCTCACTTCCTAGTAATGCCCGGTACAATGATCATCCATTTTTTTTTTTGTACGCTAATCTCACGAATCTGATGAGTCTACTAAAGTCACGAAAATTCTCGTACGGCAGAATAAAAAAATCGGAAGTGATGTCATGTGTTGTAATGCATTTGTATTGCATTTTCGAACGACAGCTGTACTGATTAAACGAAAATCGTACGATCTGGCATCGTACGAAAATTATTTCCATGCATGTCCGATAGAAAAAAAACGAATGAACTGTCCTGATCGGCTCTCGGAAGAGCTGTACTAACGATCCGATTATCGTACGATCGTTTCGAAAGCGGCATTTTCCGTATGATTTTCGAATCGTGTGTACGGGGCTTAAGGCAGCACCAGAGTCATACAAAGTAGGGAATAAACAGCTGTACATGAAAAGACAAAAAATACAATGTGTGCACTTCTAGTGCAGTAAGTTCACATCTGAAAAAATAATAATATAATGGTGGAATTATATTTGCAAAATTAGCAAGAAAAACATGCCCATTCTGATACCACCTCCAGTATGAGTTAAGTATGGTAAAGGTCAGCTGGTAGGAACACCCAGTACTCGCTCAATAGTCAATAGTTATTAATCTGGATGTGATTTACTGATTTAGCAAGTGATCAATAATTTAACACCACTTCCCACCACCAGACATATTAGTATAAATTGTTTTCTTATACAGGGTTCAGGCATTTTTTTGGGGGGCAGGCATGACAGGGTTTTTTTTAGAGTAGAGGTATTACTTTTTTTTATAATACATTGGCTAACAATCGAAAAAAGGACTTTACATGACAAAAATGTTTCTTTCCTTTCAAGTTAAGTAATAACAGCTGTATTATGATTGCCAATAATATGACTGCTATTGCCGTATGATAAAATTGCACATATTCCCCTGATCAATCAACCTAATAATGGCAAAAAGAACTTCCATTTTTTATATTAAAAAAGAAAACACATCCAATCCTTTTTTTAAACCCAGCCTTAATAAATGTCATGCATGGCTGATGATCTTGCTTTTTTATATTTTATTTTTTAAATGTTTGTTATAGGAAATGCAGTAAGACTCTTGAAATAGAAGCACTAAAACCCTTTTCCCCAAGCACAGCAAAAATTGAAATTCGAACTAGCACAATAGTGTGTGTAGATAATTAAAAAATGACTGTACATACGGACTTGTTTTTCCTGATATTTAATAGTAAAAGCTCCTATAATATTTTGTTGTTGCATTCTACTACAGTTTAATAAAGCACTGAAATAACATAGGGTGTTGCAGCCAACATTTATTAGAAAATATTTGCAAACAATCTCATATGCTTACACAGCATAAGTGTCTGAGGCGTTGCAAAATAAACTGTGGAACACATTTGAATCTGTGAACACCTGACAGTCATAATACAGAACACCTGCATTTTTACAGCAGACTAAAATCTAATATAATGCACTTGTAATGATGGGGCTTACATAATCTTTTGGACTATGTTAAAGTTTCACATGTAGTTTTTCTTTTTCTCATTCCTATAATTCTTTATTAATTATATAAAAAAAAAAGGGGTAATGACTTTAAAAGACAATTATAAAACGTTCAGCATATTAAAAAATCTATTTGCTGATTGGGGTAGAACACATGTGTTACTAATTTACAAAAAAAGGATGAGAAATTAAGGACAAGTCAGCCTAATATTAATAGTATGTAATGTACTTGAGGGAATGGTAAGGGATGTTGAAAATAAATTTGTCCACGATAATGGTATCATAAGTGACAAGCAAGGGTTATTGAAACACCGTCTTGTCAGACCAGCCTGTTATCTTTCTATGAGGAAGTAAGTGAAAAATTGGATGGTGGAAGTCTAGCAGAGATACTTTATCGAGATTTTGCTAAGGAATTTGATACTGTACCATGTAAACATTTGATCTATAAAATGAGGTATGTTGGAGTTGACAAAATTTTATGTACATTGATAGGAAACTGGCTACATGAATGGGTCCAGATAGTAGTGATACATAACTCATTCTGTAAATGGTCTAAAGTTGGGAGTGGTGTGCTCCGGCAATCTCTTGGGGCCAATGTTATTTATTAATAATATACATGTTTGAATTAGGAGCTCAATTTCAGTGTTTGCTGATAATAATATATTATGCATGCTAATTACTTTGGCACAAGATATAGCATCATTACAGCAAACACTTGACAAAAGAGGTGGTTAGGCAGCTACATAGCAGATCTGATGTCACACACTTCACAGCACAGAGCATAGGGCTGAGTGTAATCTGTGGAGGGGAAGGGCACACCCCTTCTACACAGTCTCACTGGGAGGCTATCAATGAGCTGTTGTGTGCTAAGGAGAAGGGGAAAGCAGGACATCTCCGAGGAAAAAACATCAGAAATTATTCATGCAGATTGCAGAGCAAGGAGAGAAAGGACAGGATCAACACTAGATGCTATGGACTGAGGCAAATACCCACCTTTTGTCAATATACAGTACTTTAGTGTGTGTTTATTTTAGAGTTTTTTCAACCACTTTAAACATACTATTTTACATATTTTTTTGAATAAAAGGAAATAACAGACTGTGTAAAAAGTATCATAAATCAAAAGAAGTCTTTCTGACATTGTTTTCATTCTTCCTTTTCCCCTAGAAGGCCTGAAACATTTTTGTTCAGTCATTTTCTGAGCAGTAATCTTTATGTTTCTGATTGTGCAGACATGTTTCACACATATCAGTCTCCCTGCTGCTGCTGCTGCTGCTTATCACCGCTTGAACAGCAACAATTGCAATATACAGTTTGAGTGATTAATGGAGAGGAAAGGGGCCTAAGGAAATGCTACATGCAGCCTGCAAACTGATAACATCATGTGCCCCACTTGGGCTCAGAATACACAGTAGGGGTTTATACCTACTGGGTATGGATGCGTATAGGCCATGTGATATATCCTTCTTTACGTCACATTGATGTTTATCTTCTTTCCACCTCATTTGCTTTTTTTTTTCTTTTCATAATGGAAATATTTCCTGTGATAATACTTAATTCAGGTGCATTTAAAGCACACAGTTGTATTATTTCAGGCCAGGAGGCATTCACACAATTTATTATGAGAGGATTCTTAAAGCATTTGTTATCCCAACATTTCCTATTCCTAAAATGTGCCTGCTGTACCACGTACCTGTATGAGAAAGTATCCTGTTTTCTTTGTATTGCTGCCTTTGTGTGTCAGGGCACCAATTCTGCGGACTTTGATCGCGCGCACATGCGCAGTAGAACGACGAGGTTGCGCGTCTCTTTACAGCACATGCGCGCGCACGGTCCGGCGCGGTGCGTGCGGCGCGATCCCGTCGGAGCCAATCACAGTGCTCACCGCCCTATTTAAACCTGCCTCTGACACTTGGCAGGTTGCTGGTTTGTCATCAGCTCCTGTATGTGTCTCATTGCTGTGAACCTGTTTATCCTGAACCTCCTGGCTTACCTGTTTGACTCCCTGATCTTGGCCTGCTTTGGACTCTGCTGACCTCTCCAATCCCTGACCCCGGCTTGCACCCCTGGACTCCGCTGATTTCTCCGATCCTTTGACCTTGGCTTGCATTACTGGACTTCCGTTGATCTCTTTGACCCTTGGCCCACAGCCAGCACTTTGAACTTGTTTTGCCTGTTTGGTCCCCTATTCCTGGTTGTGTCACGGACTGTCTCAGCCTGTCTGCAGATCCTGTGCCTCGGATATCATACTCATCCACCAAGCATCTCCAGGGTCTTCTGGTGCCTTCCTTGATCTACACCTTGACTCAGCTTCCTGTTTCCGGTAGCGGTGCCTCCTGGTGCTGTCACCCCTCTGTCTTCACCACCAGAGGGCGGTCAGCACTGGTTCGCAAGGGTGAGCCGTCCGCAGCATCTCGGCCTTGGTAAGTTCCTTAGACTCTGACATTGTGTGAAATTCCTGGTGTTCCTACCAGTCCCTCTGTTTTCTAATAAAAAATTACAACGCTAGGCAGGAGAGCACACTGTTGTCAGTTCTCTAGCTATGTGTACTCTCCTCCAATGACCAGACTTGTCCTGACATGCCCCAGCTGCTCAGTGTGCTGCTGCTCCCCCCCCCAGCTCTAATGCAGCTGAGAACAGAGGGAATGTGATCACTCATAAATATTTTTTCAAATCTCTATGCAAAATTGTTTTGCCTTTCTTTTTTCTATCTCAAACTAAATGGGTTGTTTTACAAGGTAATAATTTAGAATCACTTTAACTCTTTCAGTAATTCACTGTTAGATTGACAGAACTGATTTATTATAACAATAAGTACAGTTTTTAAATAAACCATTTTCTATATTGTGACAGAAATAAAATGATGGTATCGGCATAGGTAGCTAACTGGTCTTTTTTACATTTTATGTAAAACGTATTAAAATAATAACAAGCACTTTATCTTGAAAAAAATCCTTTTGCTTTATTCTTATGCAAGATTTTTTCTTTGTTTTTACAAGATGTAAACTACCACTTAGTTTCAAACTTATATACGTCTTGTATTGGTGCGCAAGAAGAAATGCAGGTGGAAATATGAAATTCATTGTCACACTAGAGTAAATCTGTAATAAATCTACCCTGTTTGTTCTCAGTTTATGCTGAGCAAATTTTTGTGCTCAAAGATTTACTGTTGGATACCCAAGTTCCCTTCTTGTTGGACAGCTGTGATCGTAATATCCA
Source organism: Rana kukunoris (assembly GCA_029574335.1). Classification (NCBI taxonomy): domain Eukaryota; kingdom Metazoa; phylum Chordata; class Amphibia; order Anura; family Ranidae; genus Rana; species Rana kukunoris. The sequence continues at coordinate 199,473,248 of CM056052.1, forward strand.
CTTCATAAAGATGAACAATCTGTTCCCTCTAAAGGGAGTACTAATGGCAATCTGTTTATAGATATAATTTCTTAATATGACCTGTATTTAAGAACCAAAACAGCTTCTTACAATTAACCCTTTGTGCTACAATATACATATTTGTTTCAAGCATTTTAACTAAACCCAGTGTAAGCTTGTTAAACCAAACGTGGAGTCCATCTCTTCTGACTGTGGAGGTAAAATGTGGCAATGGTCCATGCTTGTGCAGGGCTTGTGCCAGACTATGCATAGTAAATTATTTTGAACAAGCAGTGAAAGCGCATATCCCCATTTAACTCTATGGCCACGTACACACAACCGTTTTCCTCGGCAGAATCCAAAGAAACTTGGTGGCAGAGCTTTTTTGCCAAGGAAAACGGTTGTGTGTATTCTTTTCATTGAGTAAACTGTCGAGGAACTCAATGAGGAAAAAAGAGGGCAAGTTCTCTTTTTCCTCGACGGGAGTCTCAATTTCCTTGTCATGTTCCTCGTCGAGCTGGTTTTTGACGAGAAACACGTTGGTGTGTATGCTTAGAAACCCGCACACCTTCGGTAAAAGTAGCATTTGTAATGGAAATAGCACATTTGTCACGCTGTAACAGACTGAAAAGTGCAAATGTCTCTTACCAAACTTTTACCTAACACGCAATAACATTAGATTAGCAAAAGCAGCCCCAAGGGTTTGTGCCAGTGGAATCAAACTGCCGTTGTATGTGTGAAGTCATCGAGTTTGAGAACGAGGAGATTTGGTCTTGACAGTGTGTATGCAAAGACAGCTTGTCAAGTTTCTCAACAAGCCTAACAAGGAACTCGTTGATGAAAACGATGTGTCTTTTCCGACGAGTTCCCGGGTCGTGTGTACGAGGCCTATAGCTATAAGCATTCTGTAGAAATTAAAATTTAAAGTTCACAACAAAAATATCAGCTTGTTTCTATGAGGGCATATATTGGCAACCTGTCTGCTGTGTAAGTAAACAACCAGTAGATGTTTCTAAGCTGTTAGAAACTGACTTAAAGGGATTTTAGGGTCTTGTGATCCTGGAGGATATTTGAAATAATAAATTGGCTTACAGTAAAAGCAGCTAGAGAGGTGGATTACATTAAAGCTATTTTACTACTTGTAAGAATTGAAAGCTAGTATGTTGAACTTTAAGGGCATACGATAATATAGTAGAAAAACTAGATAATTTTATTAAAGGAATGTCATAAAAAACAGTTATGAACATAAAATCAAACCGAGATGGCGCATGCGTGGCGCTCTGAGGTATGGACGCATAGCTTCAGAGCTCCGTCCCGCTCCGTAACATCGACGCCCCCACTCGCGGGTACATTCACACCCCTTACCGCACTCGGGAACGGATTGTCCCGGACACCTGTGGGCACATTTTCGGGAGGTTTGGAGCAGCGGATCGGCCCCCTGTAGCGCATATCGCGGCTCTGTCAGACGCCACTGAGGCACCTAAGATGGCGACGGCACGGCTGGATCGGGACACTGCTCACACAGACGAGCAGGCAGCTTCTCCATGGCGGACTTCACTGCAGGAAGAGGTTTGTGGAGGGGACTCAATGCTTCCAGCTATGAGGGGACTAGCATCTCCTACTTCTCCTGCCTCTACAGTCTCTCTTCTTAATCAGACCCTGGACGAGATGCTCATGGGGCCAGCATCAGCCGTTTCACAGGAGCATGGAAGTCATTTTCAGCATACGGGTCACATCTCCTCACAGCCCCATGATATAGCTGTCCTTATCTCTAAATTCTCTGAAATGCTTGACAGGGGGCTAGCTCAGACTGCTGCTAAAATTACTTCAGATATAAAATCTGATCTGCAACTCTTGGGCTCCCGCATTGAATTTGTTGAGAATAAATTGGACACCACGATTGATCGGGTTAACCAAAACACAGACCGCTTTTAAGAATTGCATGACCAGCTGGAGGGGGCCATAGCCAAAATTGACGACCTTGAGAACAGGTTCAGAAGGCTTAATTTCAGGATCAGGGGTCTCCCAGAGTCTGCCACAGACATACCGGATGCAGTACACACCCTCATCAAAAGCCTTAAATCAGACGTCAGAGCTCACAGACTGGAACTTGATCGGGCACACAGGGCTCTGCCCCCCCCCCCCGACTTGATGGGTTGCCTCGTGACATAGTGATCAAACTCCACTATTATGCTGTCAAAGAAGAAGTCATGAGGAGAGCTCGCACCACCCCTCAAATTCACCTCATGGGACACACGGTCCAAATCTTTGCTGATGTCTCCCCCTTCACATCCATAAGAGGCGTACACTTAAGCCCCTCTTCTAAGTCCTGGCGCAGAAAAATATTAAATATTGGTGGCTTTTCCCCTTTAGCCTGAAGTTCGATTATAACGGCAAGCTGTACAGATTTTCTACGCTCTCGGATGGAGAATTCCTCCTGAAGAAACTGGGCATACTGCCCACAGATTCACCCTCTCCAATGCAATCTTCCCCTTCAAGCCTGAACAAGCGGCCTCCTCCATCCAGACCTATCGCCTCCATTTGGCAAAAACCTAAGTATAAGAAAGCCAAGGATGGACTCACTACTTGAACTGGAGGCCTGCTCCATTGCTTCTCTCTAGATCCCGCTCCCTTTTTTTTTTGGATATGGGCTCTTCTGTCCAACCGGACTCTTTGATTGACTACTCCCTTTGTTCTTCACTGTGACTCGGGCCTCTCTTGTTAGACTTTTTACACTACTATTGTTGCTGCCTGATTGCCCATAGCAGTGGTGCAACCTTTCGTAGGCCATGAACAAAGACTTTCCTGTGTCTTTCCTAGTTCCTCCGCTCCACGTCTAGGACCACTCCAGGGAACGCAGTGTATCCCTTCTACCATGTATGGTATCCGGATATCAGAAGACTATTCTACTTTAAGTGACTTAAATCTCCCTGGGTCCTGTAAACTGCTCTTCAATATCCCCAGGTTAACTGCCACCCGCTTCCTCATCTGGAGGGCTCTCCACTGGAGTTGTGGGGCTTTAGCAGTTGTTTTTTTTTTTTTTTTTTTATGTATATGTATATATATATATATATAATATATATATATACCCTGATTTAGCTTGTCCTCCCTCAAGTGTCTCCACTACGATGGTTACTGTTACTGTATGAATGTACCCTAGTTTGTTATTTTCTGTTTGTTGGCAAATTTTTAGGGGGTGCCGTGTCTGGAGCGGCACCTGTGCACCTTCCCCTGTACTTGGAGCTGCAGTTTTCTCTGCTCCTGGCCGGGTTCTCCCCCACTGGTTGGGGGATACTAAATTTGTATCTTGGGATGTGGTGGACTTTTTTTTCCCCATATCCCGGGAACCTACTCTCTCCCCTTCTTTTTCTGATTCTGTTTCTGTATCTTTCTCTCTTTACTAATTCTTATGTTTTTTCAGTGTGTGTGGTCTTGCCCATTTGCGGGTCCCTGGAACATAATCGTATGGACTCGTCTGCAACTTGTGCTCATGGAGCATTCTGCAGTCGGAAGGTAGGTGATTGACTTTTCTCCCTAAACTGCTTCATGGCTGATCTTGCCACTGATTCTCCTGCCTTGCGATTAGCCTCGCATAATGTGCAGGGGCTCAACTCTCCAATTAAACGCCAGAAAATATTCCAGTACTACCATGACCAAAAAATAGACATATTGGGCCAGATTCAGAAAGAATTAGATTCCCGCAGAGTATCAGAGATACTCTACGCCGCCGTACTTTACCTGGCTCTAGGAGGAATTCAGAGAGATTTTGGCCCATAAGGTACGGCGGCGTAGTGTATTTCTCCCGGCGGAATCAAAGTACGCGAATAGGGGGCGTGAGGCATTTAAATTAAGCGCGTCCCCGCGGCGATCGAACTGTGCATGCCCTGTTCAGAAATTTCCCGCCGTGCATTGCGCAAAATCACGTCGTTACGTAATTTTTTTTTTGAGTAGCGTCGTTTACGGACATTCCTATTCCCGGACGACTTACGCAAAAAAAATAAATAAATTGAAAGTCGACGCGGGAACGACGGCCATACTTAACATGGGCCGCGTAACGTTAGACCAGCTAAAAGCTGGTTTAACTTTACGTAGCGAAAAAATGACGTACACGATTGCGAACGACGCTCGTAACTTCGTGGATCTCCGTAAAAAGCTAATTTGCATACCCCGACGCTGAAAACGACGCAAACTCCACCCAGCGGCCGCAAAAAGATCGCAGCGTAGATCCGAAGGCGTACGAAGACGTAAGCCTGTCAGATCGAAGCCTAACGCCGCCGTATCATGGTTTGAGGATTCAAACTAGTGATACGGCGCGCAAAATTTGAAATTACTCCTGTCTAATACCAGTTAGACAGGCGTAATCGCTCTGTGAATCTGGGCCATTGTTCCTTAAAGAAACGCACTTCCCTAAATCATATAATCCATCCTTTATTCACCCCAAATTCCCTGTGTTCTACCTAGCCAACTCAGACAATAAGACTAAAGGAGTAGGAATATTCTTCTCCCGTAACACCCAATTCTCACTGATATCCGAATTTAAGGATCCGGATGGCAGGTTCGTCCTTGTGAAGGGCCTCATTGATGACCAGCTTTACTCTCTCAACTCCTACTATGCACCAAACAGAGAACAATCAAAATTCTTCCAATCCCTCTTTTGCACTCTTGCTCCACTGCTCGAGGGCCTGGTCATCTATGGCGGAGACTCTAACATTGCTTTTGATGCCGGGATAGATAAATCCTGCCCACCAGGCAAGGATGGTGTCCGCCCCACTAGACAGAGTCTCAATGTAGCTAGACAAATTTTCCACCAGGGGTTAGTGGACATCTGGAGGTAAATGAATCCGAAGGCTTGGGATTATACACACTATTCAAGCCCCCACAATACCTTTGCCAGGATAGATAACTTTTTCATTTTGAAAAATCATTCCCCGCTGGTCCGCAAGGCAATCATAAGAGACTATGCATGGTCGGACCATTCCTTCCTTCTCCTCATAATAAACAGACCTACAGGTCGAAAAAAAGGATTAAACGCCTCTATCCTTAGCAATCCTTCCCATGCTAGCGAAATTGAAAAAGACATTCAGGAATATTTTTTGCTCAATGATATTGATAACATCTCCCCCGTCACCTTATGGGCGGCACATAAGAGCTTCATAAGGGGTAAACTGATCCAAAAGGACTCTAGACTACGTAAGGCCCACAAACTAGATATTGACAGACTGAAGAGGGAATTCTCGGCCTTAAGCAAACAACACAAACACACTCCCACCCCTAGTTCAACCGCGAAGCTCGATACTGCACGTACAGCCCTTAACCACTTTCCCACCGCGCCATAAGCATTTTACTGCTACGGCGCGGCGGGGTTATCTTGGGACGTCGTTCTTCACTTTCATGATTGCGCGTCCCCTGGGACGCGCTCGCGAAAGTGTCCATGCTCGCCGGGTCTAGAAGACCCGGCGCATCACGGATCACGGTAAATTGCCCCTGATCGCGGCCGTTTACCACGTGATCGCGCCGTCAAATGACGGCGCGATCACTTGTAAACAAACCGGCGTCATTTGATGACGCCGGTTCCTCCCTCTCCTCTCTGTACAGTGTGCGAGGAGAGGGGGGGGAGCGGGGTGTCAGCAGCTGAGCTGTGGCTGGATCTGTGACAAATGCAGTCACAGATCCAGCCATCCCTCAAAACATCCCAGCTCTGCAATCCCCCCAGCACCCAGCAATCCCCCCAGTACCCAGCAACCCCCCAGTACCCAGCAACCCCCCCAGTACCCAGCAACCCCCCAGTACCCAGCAATCCCCCCAGTACTCAGCAATCCCCCCAGTACCCAGCAATCCCCCCAGTACTCAACAATACCCCAGTACTCAATAATACCCCAGTACTCAACAATACTCCAGTACTCAACAATACCCCAATACTCCAGTACTCAACAATACCCCAATACTCGGCAATACCCCAGTACTCGGCAATACCCCAATACTCCAGTACTCAACAATACCCCAGTACTCAACAATACCCCAATACTCCAGTACTCAACAATACCCCAATACTCCAGTACTCAACAATACCCCAGTACTCAACAATACCCCAATACTCCAGTACTCAACAATACCCCAATACTCGGCAATACCCCAATACTCGACAATACCCCAGTACTCGGCAATACCCCAATACTCGGCAATACCCCAATACTCGGCAATACCCCAATACTCGGCAATACCCCAGTACTCGGCAATACCCCAGTACTCGGCAATACCCCAATACCCTGCATGATACTTTGCAATACCCCAATACTCTGCAATACCGCCTATGGGGATTTTTAAGTAGCAAAGTTTGGCGCCATTCCACGAGTGTGCGCAATTTTTAAGTGTGACATGTTGGGTATCTATTTACTCGGCGTAACTTCATCTTTCACATTTTGAAAAAAAAATTGGGCTAACTTTAGTGTTTTGTTTTAAGCACAAAACAGTTTTTTAAAAAACACGCGTTCAATAAATTTCTGCGAAAATACTGTGCGAGATAAAAAGTTGTAACGGCCGCCATTGTTTTCTCTAGGGTCTTTGCTAAAAAAGCATATATAATGTTTTGGGGTTCTATGTAATTTTCTAGCGAATAAATGATGATTTTTCCATGTAGGAGAGAAATGTCAGAATTGGTCTGGGTGTTCCAGAACGCCTGGTGGCGCTCCCTGCATGTTGGGCCTCTGTATGTGGCCACGCTGTGTAAAAGTCCCACACATGGGGTATCGCCATACTCGGGAGGAATAGCAGAATGTGTTTTGGGGTGTAATTTGTGGTATGCATATGCTGTGTGTGAGAAATAACCTGCTAATATGACAAAAACACGTTTTTTATTTTTATTTTTTACAGAATTTTCAGTCGTTTTTCTTTTATAGCGCAAAAAATAAAAAACCCAGAGGTGATCAAATACCACCAAAAGAAAGCTCTATTTGTGTGAAAAAAAAGGACAAAAATTTCAAATGGGTAGAATGTTGTATGACTGAGTAATTGTCATTCAAATTGTGAGAGCACCGAAAGCTGAAAATTGGTCTGGTTAGGAAGGGGGTTTAAGTGCCCAGTGGTCAAGTGGTTAATTTGGCCCTCACTGCCATGGCAGAATTTTTTTTACATTGGGAAGGAGGCAGGTTTTATCACCAAAAATATAAATTAGGCAAGATGCTGGCACATAGGCTGTCTCCTAAACTGAGGTCCTTTACCTTACCTAAAATAAAATTACAAAATGGTTCCCTCTCGCAAAATCCCCAGAAAATAATGGAGGCTTTTCATGATTTCTACCGTTCCTTGTATAGTAATAACAGACAAGAGCCATCACCCAACATGATTGACTCCTTTCTGAGCTCTATAAAGATCCCCAAGATTCAGGACCATCACAGGGATAGCCTGGAAGCACCGATCTCAGCTGAGGAAGTCTCTCAGGTCATCAAAAACCTTAAAAACAATTCTGCCCCTGGACCTGATGGCTTCTCAGTCCCGTATTATAAGCACTTTGCCCCAATACTGTCCCCCTTTCTGGCACGTTTTTTTAACCAGCTTCGAACTATACTACTTGACAAGGCATTGAATTCAACCTTTATCACGGTGCTACCTAAACCGGGTAAGGACACTAGCTGCACCGCTAATTACCGACCCATATCATTGATAAATAATGACCTCAAAATCCTGACGAAAATTTTGGCGGATAGAATTTCCAACTTTATTGGCCTTTATATACACAAAGACCAGGTAGGCTTTACACCTGGGAGACAGGGCCCCGACCAGATCAGGAGAGCAATAGATATTGTTTTTTTGCTAAGATCTGGTTAGGATGGGGGACCCCTGCAGACAGAGTTTTGCTTTCTCTAGATCTCATGAAGCCGTTTGACCTTTATTAACATGATAGGAGCACTCTATTCCAATCCAAAAGCGAAAATTAAAATGCAGGGATATTATTCGCAACCTTTCCCAATCCTCAAGGGTACAAGACAAGGTTGTCCCTTGTCTCCACTGATCTTCGCTATGGTCATCGAGACCTTAGCTATCACCATTCGGGACAATCCTGACATACACGGAGTGCAATGTGGCACGAAAACCCACAAATGTGCCCTTTTTGCTGACGACATCTTGCTTTTTATCACCTCACCACTTACCTCATTACCAAATCTCTATAGGGTACTGGATGATTTTGGCGGAGTCTCTGTTCTCAGGGTCAACTATTCAAAATCCCTGGCACTAAACATCAACTTACCAGCAACCTTAGTGGCTCAGCTGAAAGACAATTTCCGGTTTGGTTGGAGTGACTCGACGATTCCCTATTTGGGGATTAGCTTGACAGCTTCAATAGACAAGCTATATACTGCCAATTTCCCCCCAATCTATCATAAACTGGGAGAGGATATCTCGCACTGGGATAAACTGGGCCTTTCCTGGCTAGGCAGAGTCAATTCAGTGAAAATTACCTTATTACCACACATTTTGTACTTATTTAGATCGCTACCCATCCCCATGTCCAAGGTTCATCTCTGGAAATTTCAATCCAAAATCATACACTTCATTTGGGGAGGAAAGGGGCATAGGATCGCCAAGGGGACCCTGTTTAGGAACAGAGATCAGGGAGGTTTAGGCTTGCCTAACCTCCTATGGTATTATGAGGCTGCACAGCTTTCCCAACTCTCCACTATCTATTCGAAAATTGCACACCCTGATTGGGTACAAATGGAGAGACAGGCTATTCCCCACCAGACTCGGGACTATGTCCTCTGGTCCCCAACCAAATTTAGGCCTCCCATCATGGTCCCCACACTGTCTCACTCTCTAACATTATGGGACTCTCTCAAAACTCACCCTTGTCTGATTTCTCACTGGCACCCATTGTCGCACATTTTCCGAAATCCTCGGTTCCCTCCTGGGATGGACATTAAAGCATTCCAGTGGTGGTTAGACAAGGGTCTATATAGGATCGGACATTTCGCCACCCCGACAGGGCCCCTCACCCTTGCCCACTGCGTTAGTAAACTCGACATGCCGAAAACCTGAAAGTTTTAGATACCGCCAAATATTCAATTTTCTTCAGTCCCTGTGGACCCCAAATTCCCTCCCGCTCTCGATAACAGACTATGAACAATGGTGTGGTCAAGCTATAGAGCAGAGGGGAGGAATATCAGTGATTTATCAAGCACTTTCCAAAACTCTCTTTATGAGAGATTGGGAAACTGAATTTCAACAAACCTGGAGCATTGCTGAAGTGCATAGAGCTTCTAGCGCGGCATCCAAAGGCATTCTAAATATATCCTTAATCGAAGCGAACTTGAAAGTTCTAATGAGGTGGTACATGGTTCCCCTAAAAATTGCCCAAATCTTCCCGAACGCCTCACCATTATGTTTTCGTAACTGTGGCCATGTGGGGTCAATGCTACATGTTTGGTGGGATTGTCCCATGATCAGAGGACTTTGGAATAAAATATTTCACATCATCAGGAAAATCACGGGTTTACCCATCCGAAAGTCCCCTTGTCCTGGAACCTCTAAAGTGGTTCAACGCCTTCTCATGTTTATTTTCTTTGGGACCAAGCTAACGATTGCTCGGGCCTGGAAACAACCGACTGTACCCTTTTACCTGGTCAAAAGGAAAATATCATGGATTATGGTCCAGGAGAAGATAGTTAGTATCCTCTTGGACACCGCTGATAAACATAAGGCTACCTGGGAACCCTGGTCCAAATACTTGTCCCTACCGACCGTTGCATCTCTCACGCCTGGGTCTTCGTAGATGGGCAAGTTCCACACGTCCTACAGGATGTTATCACTACTTTTTCTCTCTCTTTCTTCTTTTTTCTTTTCTCTCCTTTTTTTATTCTTCCTTCCCCCCTTCTCTACATCTCTACATCACCCCACAGGTTTCACTAATAGACTACTGCATTGAGAATCTGTGTTTATATCCTCCCAATTAATAATAGAAAGGTTTTTTTTTACTTGTTTTGATAACAGATCGGGGCGGCGTCTAGACCTTTTATCTGTTGTCTCCTGTTTTACCTCTTACCTCTGATATTCCACTCAAGTGTTAAGGCATAGTTCTCTTGTGTGTCATGTTAATTTTTGTTCTACCTTTGCCCTTGATCTTTTTCCTGCTCTCTACCACGGTTGTCACTTTGCCTGTAAGTACTCGACGCTGTGCTCTGTGTGGGGGGGGAGGGTGGGGCCTCGTCTCCCCGTCGCAGCTAGATCCCTTGAGGGGTGATGGGGGTATGGGGTCTTCTCCCCTCACCGGAGTCGACTTTGATGTTGTTGATCCATTGTGGGCACAATTGACCTTTCTATCCTGGATATGCAATATGTAATTTTCTGTACTACTCCTGCAGTTATTATGCAGATGTTTTACCTGTATTTTTGTTGATGTTTTCTTTGCTGATATTTCAATAAAAAACTATTGAAAGTAAAAATCAAACCGAGATCAGGTCAATAACTGGTCCACATAGGCTATTACAATGATATTACAATTAGCATAAGACAGCTCAAATACAAAGCAAATATAACATTGGCTTAGATATTGTATAACCAGGTGGTATTCCAGAGGAGTAGGAGGACTTTCTCTACATGTTGCGCACTAATCACTAATGTTTCTATTAGGTGATAGGGCAATCAATGCTGGTAAGCAATGGAAAGGAACTCAGATTCCAAGGATGTACACGGACGGCTAGGTTGTAAGCTGGGTAGGAATGGCCAATTAACGGTAGATAGGAAGGTAAGCCTAAATCACTGATTGCTAGCTTTTAGGTCTCCAGTCCACAAGAATGGAGATAGTGTACAGGCAATATCAGACAGAGGGTCCTGATATCCCAAAGCCTAGTTGCACATCCGTTTTTCAAAAATCCCTGGTTAATGGAGGACGCACACTGAATATTGGTGCACCCGCAGTATCACCCTGCTTTGGATGCACGTTACATTTTGGCCCTCTTTTTATACTACTTGTAAGAGTTTAGCTAGAGATGTCACTTTTTTAATTTCTGATATAAAAAAAAGTTGAATACAGTTGATATCTGATATTTAACACAATACATTACTACATACAGTGATTTTTTTTTTTTTTTTTAGAAAAGCATGTGGCCTAATTGAAAATTTACCAAACATTAACAATACAGTAAATAATATACTCACGTTTGAGAAAGCATTTTAGACATTAGTGGCTGTGTGTTGAGTTATTTTGAGGGGACAGCAAATTTACACTGCTATACAAGCTGTACACTCACGACATTGCAGCAAAATGTAATTTATTCAGTGTTGTCAGATTAAAAGATATAATAAAATATTTACAAAAATGTGGGGGGTGTACTCATTTTTGTGAGATACAGTAGGTGACCGCGATATTATGTCAATCTCGCTCCCTTTCTCTGCAAGATTGACCACCTACGAGCCCTGTAGTGGGAGCCAGCGCTGAGCCGGCTCGCGTGCGATGGGAAAAAGCCGACATAGAAGCGATGGGGATCCAACTTGGATTCCTGCCAATTCTAGCCATGGCGTTTGGTATGAATCATGAGGAGGAACTCCATGCCAAATTTTTGTCGGTTCCCCCACAATCCATACCTTACCCGTATCCGAGCACGCCGCCTGTTCAGTCAGGAAAGGAGTGGGGATGAGAGAGCTCCCCCCTCCCTCCTGAGCCGTACCAGGCCGCATGCCCTCAGCCAGGGTTGTCGGGAAGAGGCCCTGTCCTTATCAACATGGGGGGGTGGGTGCTCTGGGGCAGGGACATTGGAAGAACAGAAGAAGGCAGAAGGCGGCAAAGAAGACTGGGCTGGGCGCTGCTAGTAAGAGAGCTTCAAAGAAGATAGCGGCGACCAGCCCCGAAGAAAGCACCGGAGAGTGAGCTGGAGAAGAACCGGGGAGCGCCGAGACGACACCAGAGAAGACTGAAGAAGACCCCCCGGAGAGCGGAGAAGACCCCCGGAGAGCGGAGAAGACCCCTGGAGCTGACTAATAAATTATTTTACAAACCTGTGTTGTGTGTTTATTTTATTGACACTTTTCCTCCAGGTGAATGGGTAGGGGTACGATGTATCCCAATACTCATTCACCTATGGTAAGGGAGCCAGTATCTGGGGGCCCCCTTATTAATGGGGCTCCCAGATTCCGATAAGCCCCCCATCCGCAGACCCTGACAACTAACGGCCAAGGTTGTCAAGAAGAGGCCCTGTCCTTATTAACATGGGGACAGGGTGCTTTGGGGTGGGGGGCGTGTTGCAGCCTGGTATGGCTCATGTTGCAGCCTGGTATGGCTCAGGAGGGGCAAAGTGACTGTGATCTCTGATGGAAAAAGCCGAGACCAACTGTTGGCTTCTTCCACCGGAGATCGCGGTCACTTTACCCAGTGGCTCCCACTGTATTCGACACCAGGACTACCTGTTCAATACACTACACTGACCACTATACTGTCCACTACACTATACTGACCACTATATTGACCACTACACTGAGAACTACACCATCCACTACACTGACCACTTTACTGTCCACTACACTATACTGATCACTACACTACACTGACCACTATACTGTCCACTATACTATACTGACCACTATACTAACCACTATACTACACTGACCACTATACTACACTGATCACTATACTGACCACAATACTGTCCACTATACTGACCACTATACTATCCACTACACTATACTGCCCACTATTATACACTGACCACTATACTACACTGTCCACTACACTACACAGACCAAAATACTGTCCACTATACTGACCACTATACTGTCCACAACACTAAGAACTACACCACACTGACCACTATACTGACCACTACACTACACTGACCACTATACCGACCACTACACTTCCCACTATACTAACCACAATACTGACCACTATACTACATTGACCACAATACTGACCACTGCACTACACTGACCACTATACTGACCACTATACTACACTGTCCACTATACTACACTGTCCACTATACTGACCACAATACTGTCCACTATACTACACTGACCACTATACTGACCACTATACTACACTACAATGACCACTATACTACATTGACCACTATACTGACCACTACAATGACCACAATACTGTCCACTATACTACACTGACCACTATACTGACCACTATACTACACTGACCACTACACTGACCACTACACTGACCACAATACTACACTACACTGACCACTGTACTACACTACACTGACCACAATACTACACTATCCACTACACTGACCACTACACTACACTGACCACTATACTGATGACAATATTACACTGACCACTATACTGACCACTACACTACACTACACTAGCCACTATATTGACCACACTACTACACTGACCACTATACTGTCCTGCCTACAGTCTTCCTATACTGACACTACATATACGACTCCTCTCTCTCCCCCCAGTCTGTGTCCATCCATTCCTCAGCTTCTTGTCCTGCATCGGTCTGGACTCTGGAGAGAGGACAGCGGCCCCGGCAGCTCACACTTTCCAGTGCTCGTCTCTCCTGTGCTCTGGTCACCATATTTAGTATTTACCGGAGCACTGTGATTAGGCATATGGGGGTCAAGTGCGGAGGTGGGACTTCAGGAGCAACCACGATCACAGATAGGCCAGCCCCATGCCGCACATGGCACCCATATGCCCAATCATGAACATGGCGGCTGAAGCTCGGGGGACACAGGAAATCAAAATTAAGAGGAGGCAGCCAGTAGTGACACCACTGGCACAAAATGTTTCCCCCCCTAATGTCGCATCCGGGGGCCACGGCACTCCCTGCACCCCCCACACTACGCCACTGTATACGGGACAACTCTGTGAATGTCCTTAAGTGGCCCGGCCAGAGCCCAGACTTGAACCTGTAGAGATCTGAAAATGGTTGTGCACTAATGCTCCCCGTCCAACCTGATGGAGCTTAAGAAGATTTGGAGAAACTGACCAAAAATAGGTGCTTTAACAGCATCAATTTGCTTCAGAACTGATATAAAAAGGCTTACCCCTAGATGCTTTGTAGTCAGGTCTCCTATTTCCAAGATGACCAAACAGCGGAGATTCCTGGCTGACCTCGCTGTTATATCAGTTCTGAAGCAAATTGATGCCTTGTATTAGCCTATGAATATACCCCATAATAATGAGAACGTTTTGTTCCCTTGCCTTTGGGGGTATTTTATTCTATTTATGTCTCCAGAAATTTAGGATACTTACCCCATTCGATTGAACATAGTAGTTCTGTCCACCCTTTGAAAGATAGGAATGAGAGTTTGTATGGCTCAACTTGCTATTAGAGACATCTGCACCCTGGAACATCGGGGGTGGCCCCTGGCTTGCCCCTTTGGGCACAAAGCTTTTAATATGGGTGAGTTGTTTTCATCAATGTATGCTATGGGCCAGATTCAGCAATCAAAAAAGTTTGAAATATATTGCGCTAAACAATTCAGTGTAAATATATAGTATAAATATATAGTGTATAGGCAGCCAACACCACAGTGGATAAAGTGTAATAGAAAAAAGAAAAAAAGTGTAGCGCCAAAACTATATAGATGTAGAAAAAACCATAAATGGCCAGGGTGATGTAGCTACCAGCCAAAATACAGTAAGACCTAAGGTGCAGCCTTCGTGAAGAAGATCATAGACTATAGGCTATGAAACACCAGCTGTTGAGCTGGGTGAAACAAATAACAATATTCAAAAACACAAACTGAAGGTAATGTGAAAAGTGTTGCAACAAAGTAAGTGCAGCTGAAAACAAATGCAAAAGGTCCTGAAAACAGCAAAAACAAGGGGGGAGGGGGAATAGGTGTGGGTTTGAGGATGTTGATATTCCAGTTTCCCCAAAACAGACTGATTGTTCATTCAGTTTGAAACACCTCATCCATATACATGGGCAATCCTTTCCCTCAGAAACAGGTCATCTTCCCAGGACATTCCTTGGCATATATATATATTAAGGTACTCTTACCGACTTTTGTTGACCCACGGCTCACCGTATGGTGGGTAGGTCTTCAAAGCTTGTATAGGCTAGCCGCCCTCCGATCATCCCAATGGATAAATCGATGTCCCAGGTTGTGATGCTGTAGGCAGATCCCAAAAGGAGAGCAGGTATCGCTGGCCTCAGGAACGTCAGACAGAACAGTGAAGATGTGAGACTCCGTATTTCATGGAAGATATGAAGAAAAGAGGGCGAGAACACCTCCTCATCGTGTAGAAATTTATTAAAAGTTGATCAAAAAGTATTGATACAGCAAAGAGATCTGCAAATCTCATTAAAAATTCCAAGCAAGGATAAGGTCCATGTACCAAAATATAAAAGCAAAAAAACCCCAAAAGATAAAAAGTTCCACACTGCACATCAAGGAAACCACAGCAAGCAAAAATCTTGGTAGTAACGCAATAGTGGTGATAAGAGTCCAGTTAACCGACCGGTTTCGTCTTCACAGACATCTACTGGGTTATGGAACTAAACCCCATCATCACCTGCGCCATTAAATAGCCCCCTGATTGCCATACCTGTGATCAACACCTGTTCACACAACGTCCATCAGGCATACGTCTCACTGCTGTTGCTTCCTCCCCTGTGTTCCATCCAACAGGAAATGGAAAAACAGGAAACACAAATATGGAAGCCAATCACAGCCCTGTGAGCATTGTGAGTTCCTCCTCCCGTCCCTTGTGACTCCCTCTGTCCAATGTGAGGGTGCGGGACAAAGACACCCCGCCTCGCTCATCCCGGCCAACCAGAGCCTCCAGCACAACACTGACAGCCCCTCAACACAGGAAGGCGGCGATGATGGAAGCGCAGATCACACAACGCTGCGGCATGCGTGTCATCCGACGCCTCAGCGTGATGGCGTATGCGCTCCATCTTGGTGTCTAATAGGGATTCATGGGCAAGGTGTTTTAGCTGTAGCCAAAAAACCCTATGGTGAGACGGCTATCCAACGGAGCTCAGAACTTGACTCTGGGGCCCTGGGCGTGTGTGAACAGGGGAAACCACAGATGTAATTCTTCCATAACAGTAAATAATGAATTAATGTTTCTATATAATACATCCAACAACTAGGCATGATGAAATAACATCAATATGGCAAAAAACATATTAGGTGTGGGTGGATATATAACCATTCAGCAGAGCTTCCACACTACCCAAAAATTCAAAAAAAAAAAAAAAAAAAAAAATCAAAAAAAAGGGGGGATATTGAAGATAATTCTATATAATACATCCAGCAATTATGCATGATGAATTGACATCAATAGGACAGAGAACAAGTCAGGTGTGGGTAGATAAAAAATCATGCCGCAGAGCTTCCCCACTACCCAAAAATTCAAAAAAGGGTAATATTAAAGATATTTCTATATAATACATCCAGCAATTAGGCATGATGAATTGACATCAATAGGACAGAGAACAAATCAAGTGTGGATAAATATCAAATCATGCAGCAGAGCTTCCCCACCATCCAAATATAAAAAAAGGGGGGATATTAAAGGAGACAAAAATTAGATGTCATTAGAACATGATGAATTGACATCAATAGGACAGAGAACATATCAAGTGTGGGTAGATATAAATCATGCAGCAGAGCTTCCCCACCATCCAAATTACAAAAAAAGGGATATAAAGGAAGACAAAAATTGGTGAAATTTCAGGACTGGTTTATAAATGAATTCACGTCCCACTCCACATTGAGGCCGTGGGGCGCGTAACATTTGAGCTGGTATATCCAGAACACCTCAAGTTTGGATACACCCCGAGTCCAAGGTTCGCCACGCCAATGAGGCACAAAATGATCTATGATTTGGAACAAAGTACCTTCAACCTTTTTGTTATGGTGTTCCAAATAATGTCTGGGCACTGTATGTTTGGAAAAGCCAGCCAGGATTTTGGTGATGTGTTCACCTGCCCGTGTGGAAAAGTTCCGTATGGTACGACCCACGTACTGTTTTCCACAAGGGCAGGTGAGAAGGTATACAACATACCTAGTTGCGCACGTTGAAAATTGCTTCATGGGGAACTCAACCCCAGTCACCGTAGACCTGAAACTCACAGATTTCTTTTTGGTTATGTTGAACGCGCATACTCTACACCTCCTGCATGGGTGATATCCCTTAGAGAGAGGGAAGAAAGTGGGTTTCACTGGAGGGTCAGGGACATTGGGTGCCACCTGATTCCTCATTGCCATAGCCCCTCTGTAAATGACAGTTGCCTGATTCGGAAGCGTTGGTCCTAAGGTGGGATCACTAGTCAAAACATTCCAATGTTTTTGGATGATTGACTTAATTTGTTTATGTTGCACAGAAAATGTTGTAAAGAAAGAATTCCTAAACCTGTTTTCCTGAACCGTTATGACTTTCTCTCTTGTTAGAGTTGCCCTGTCTATCAGTGAAACTCGTTCAATTTCTTCCTGGATATGATTCTCCAAGTATCCTTTATCTACAAAGCGATTCTTGAGAATATTAGCTTGTTCCCTGAAGTCCCCCAAATTAGAACAATTGCGTCTAATTCGCAGAATTTGACTGCGTGGGACAGACTTCAGCCAGGAAGGATGGTGGCAACTGTCAACGGGGATAAACCCGTTGCGGTCAGTTTGTTTGAAATGGGTTTTAGTCTGTAAAGAGTTATTATGCACAAAAATCTCCAAGTCCAAAAAATTGATGCTTGAGGTATGAGCCTCGTACGTCAATCTAATACCAACCTGGTTATCATTAAGATAGGCCATGAAGGTATCTAAAGACTCACGGTCTCCACGCCATAGGAGGAGGATATCGTCTATGTACCGCGCCCAGAGAACTATCTCTGGTCGTGCGGCCACACAGACGACATCCTCCTCCCATTTGGCCATAAAGATGTTGGCCAAGCTAGGAGCAAATTTGGCCCCCATAGCAACCCCCCTATGTTGCAAATAAAAATCCCCTGCATGCCAAAAATAATTGTGAGTTGTGGCAAACCTAAGGAGGTCCATGATGAATAGTCGTTGCGAGATGGGGAGATCTGAGGACCGGTCAAGGAAACACTCTACCGCTTGAAAGCCCAAATGATGGGCTATACTGGTATAGAGTGAAGCTACATCAGCTGTGACAAGAATAATGTCATTGGTGTACGCCACCTCCTCAAGTTTGGCGATGGTGTGCCTAGTGTCTTTGAGGTATGATGGAATGCTCCTTACTATAGGCTGGAGGTGAAAATCAATATATTTCCCCACTCTGGAGGTTACAGAGTTGATGCCACTAATGATTGGCCTCCCTGGTGGACATGTGCTATGTTTGTGAATTTTTGGCAGATAATATATAACAGGGATGCGTGGTACCTTAGGCACCAAAAAACACCGTTCCTTGTTGTTAAGAATACCTCTCTGCGCACCTTTCTCCACCAGTTTTTTCAAAGACTTGGTATAGCTGCTAGTAGGGTTAGATGGCAGATTCAGCAAGACTTGCGCTGGAGTAATTCGATATGCGCCGCGTAACTGTGAAGATGCGCCGTCATTTCTATGTGGCCGTACCCACCAAACTAGATGCGACAGAAAACGGGCCATTTCCGATCGGCTTAACTTTCCGACGCCAGAGTCTCGTCAGCGCATAATTTCGTTTGGCGCATCAGTCGCGCCTATTGATTTCCCCTGCAAATATGCAAATGAGGGAGATTTCCCGATTCGCGAACGGATTAGCACCATACGCCGGCTACATGCGCCGCGCGTATCTCGTGCGTCCGGCGCAAAGTTATTTCTACAAATAGCTGCTTTATCTTTACTCCAGACGGCCACAGGTCAGCAGGAGAGCAGCTACAGCAGCAGCGTTAGCGACGAAACTAGCAAGCTGAACAACCACACTTGCAAGAACACCTCTGTGTGCCAACATGCCAGGGGCAGTCGCGGTCCTAGCACTAGTACTGGGTCCCCCGGTACGGAGGAGGCGGGCACGTGAGAGGATATACCGCACGCGCATGAGCCTCTTTGGCATGGGGGATGAGGAGGTGTATCGCCTCTTCAGATTCAGCCCAGATGCAATACTTGAACTAACCACAACCCTGCAGGGTGACATCACCAGCCCAACACACCGCTCACAAGCAGTGCAGCCACTGGTGAAGGTACTGGCAACACTTCATTTCCTTGCAAGTGGATCATTCCAGCGTACAAGTGGAGTGGTGGCTGGGATGTCACAGTCCTCCATGAGCAGATGTGTGCACCAGGTTGTCCCTGCAATCCTCAGATGCATGTCCAACCAGTTCATCAGACCCACCACTGAGGAGCTGCGGCTGAAGGCAATGACAGATTTCTACAGCATTGCCAGATTCCCACGCACTGTGGGGGCCATTGATTGCACACATGTGGCCCTTCAGCCCCCCAGTGCCACAGAGCACATATACCGCAATCGGAAGCATTGGCACTCCATCAACGTACAGGTGATAGCCGATGCCCAACGCCTCATATGGCACGTCCGTGCCAAACACCCAGGGTCCAGCCATGACAGCTTCATATACCGTCAGAGCCCCATCCCAGCAAAATTCGAGCAGAACATGTATGGGGACAGCTGGCTGGTTGGTGAGTGACATGGGTGGCAGGCATGACTATCCCCTCCCATGATGCACATCACAAGGGGCACATGCATGACTAACATCCTCCTGTCTTTTCCCTTACAGGTGACTCTGCATATGCACTGGGACCCCATCTCATGACTCATTTCCGGAACCCCCAAACCAGAGGAGAGATAAAATGCAATGAAGCACACATCAAAACCTGTGCAGTGGTGGAGCAAACATTTGGGCTCCTGAAGTCCCGTTTCCGCTGCCTGGATAAGTCTGGGGGGGCCCTATTGTATTCCCCTACCTTTGTGTGTCAGATCATCGGTGCATGTTGCATTCTGCACAACTTTGCTATGAGAAAAGGCCTGCAGATTGACATGCGTGATGACCTGACCCCCCAACCAGACAATCCCCCCCCTTCCAGAGGAGAACCAGTCTGCTGATGGAAGAGCAGTCAGGAGGGTCCTCGCCGTAGGCATCTTTGGACACTAAACCCAAACATTAATCACACAGACAATGCATGCATGCACACCACTGATGTCCCTAGATCACACACACCACATGCACATCGCATTGGATTAGCCCAAGTCCAGCATGTAGGACTTGGGAGCAGCAACGCCAGCGTCAAGGCCCCAATGATGTCGCTGTCCATTCATACACCTTTCACACGTCATTCATACAGCCGTGGGGTTAACTTCACCACCACGGCCGAGGGTGACACCCCTTACTGGCAGGAGTGCCACCCCCTCACATCCACACACCATTCACACTGCAAAGTGTGCAGTATCAAAAAATAAAAATCTCATAACCTGAGCATACAGTAATCACAAATAAAATAACTCATAACCTGAGCATTAATAATAAAATAAAATAACTCATAACCTGAGCATTAATAATAAAATAAAAATCTCATAACCTGAGCATTCCCATAAAAAATAAAAATAAACTCATGTCCTGATGTCAGGGCACCAATTCCTTGGCTTGCATTACTGGACTTCCGTTGATCTCTTTGACCCTTGGCCCACAGCCAGCACTTTGAACTTGTTTTGCCTGTTTGGTCCCCTGTTCCTGGTTGTGTCACAGATCCTGTGCCTCGGATATCATACTCATCCACCAAGCATCTCCAGGGTCTTCTGGTGCCTTCCTTGATCTACACCTTAACTCAGCTTCCTGTTTCCGGTACCGGTGCCTCTTGGTGCTGTCACCCCTCTGTCTTCACCACCAGAGGGCGGTCAGCACTGGTTCGCAAGGGTGAGCTGTCCGCAGCATCTCGGCCTTGGTAAGTTCCTTAGACTCTGACACCTGAGCATCAATCAAAAAAAAATAATTATCTGGGATGCTGGGGGCTTCTTCTGGCGGCCCCTCTCTGGCTCCTCAGCTGCCTGGATGGAGTGGGTGGGGGTGGGGGGGCATCTGGAGGTGGCTGATCCCCGGGTGGGCCACTCCTGGCAGGTGTGGCCTGCCTGCCCTCCAAGGCCATGGCTATCCGGCCGAGGTAAGAGTTGGTCTGGGCCTGCATCCTGAGCTGCCGGGTGACCTGATAATGCTGGGCCCGCCGACTCAGCCTCCCCTGGTTCCGGATGGCAGCACTGTTTCCCTGGATGGCAGCAGTGTTTGCCTGGACAGCTGCAGTGAGGTCCCTTATGTCACCCTGCACCTCCCCCAGGCTGGTCACCACTGCAGCGCAGTTACAGCTCACATCCTGCACTGCTGAAGAAATCTGGGCCACGGAGCACAGGCTGTCAGCCACTCTGTCCAGGTGCCCAGCAATCTCCCCCATTTGCTGGGTCTGCCTGGCGTGATCCCTCGCCACCTGGTCCTGGACCAGATCAGACACCCCCCTGGTCTTATGGGTGGCCTTCCTGGGGCCAGTAGATGTTTGTCCCCGGGGGGATGGAGTCGCCCTTGAGGGGCTTCCTATAATGGGGGAGGGGATCTGAGAGGGTCCTGCAGAAGAGGAGGATTCCTCTAACAATAAAATAAAGTCCTGCTCTGCCCCAACAGGCTCCTCCTCAACGACCTCTGCAGGTGTGGTGTGGGCACTCTCCTCCTCCACCTCAGTGTCTTCACCACCCAGGGGCACAGGCACTGGGTGCCGATGGGGGGATGGGGTGGACTGGCCGCCGACAGATGATGGCCCAGCTCCGTCATCTGTGGATGACACAAAGCAGACACATGTTGGTGGTCCCACACACTTGGCACATGTACCCTCCCCCCCACCCACATGCAAAACACCAAATAGGGGATAAAAAACACTTACCTGTCCTGGAGCCTTCCTCCACAGAATCATAGCCTGGTACCCCCTTCAATTGCTCCCTCTCCAGGCAGCGGACGACCACCTCCTCCTCTGTGGTCAGGCTGACCGGACATGGGGGTCCACCACCTGTGCCCCTCTCATGCCTCCTGATGGTGGCCACCTTGCCACGGACCTTGCGCCGCAGGTCATTGATTTTTTTTGGATATCCCCAGCAGTCCGGGTGGAGTACCCCAAGACATTAACCCGGCCAGCAATGGTGTCCAGGATGGCCTGCTTCCTCTCCCTGCTGCTCTTCCTACTTTTTTTCCCATGCAGGAAATCATTATAACTCTCCATAGCGGAGATGACCACAGAGACCTCCTGGGCATTAAAATTGAGGTTCCTCCTCTCTTTGGGGGTAGCGGGAGCAGCCATAATAGAGCAAAAGTAAATACCCTGGGGTGGGGGGAAACGGAAATACTTTTGCGCCGGAATGCCGCTTCCGCTGGCGCTTTTATACGCGCAACGGAACACATTGCGCTGGCGTTTCCCGTGAAGTGGTGCCGACGGAAGTTGTGAGCATGCGCACAGGGGGCCGAGTGAAGCCTCACTTACTGCGCATGCTCCGTGGATGATGCACTGAACGTAAGCCTCTGCGCTGGGCTCCGCCCATCATTTACATATGATCACACCCACTTCCACTTGCGTCGGGTTACGCCAGCACATTATCGTTACTCTGGCGCAAGTTTACGCGCAACTGCTATGTGAATAACAGTACTTGCGCCGAAAGTGTCGACGGAGTAACGTAAATGAGAAACGTTACTCCAAAGTAAAGAAGCGCCCATCTACCTGAATCTGGCCCCATGTCTTTGCTCAATGTAGACAGTATACTGTTATGTTATATCTAATATTTACATTGTATTTTGATTTACTTTAGATGTAATACTTACACATGCCTTGATAAAGAATGCCTAGCATTCGAAACGCGTTGGCTTTTCTGCCACAATCTACCTCCCAATCCTGGTGATGGTTTCGTATGACGGATAGTATTTACATCGCTTATGATTTGTATATTATGGGCCAGATTCAGCAAGACTTGCGCTGGAGTAATTCGATATGCGCCGCGTAACTGTGAAGATGCGCCGTCGTTTCTATGTGGCCGTACCCACCAAACTAGATGCGACAGAAAACGGGCCTTTTTCGATCGGCTTAACTTTCCGACGCCAGAGTCTCGTCAGCGCATACTTTCGTTTGGCGCATCTCCCGATTCGCGAATGGATTAGCACCATACGCCGGCTACATGCGCCGCACGTATCTCGTCCGTCCGGCGCAAAGTTATTTCTACAAATAGCTGCTTTATCTTTACTCCAGACGGCCTCAGGTCAGCAGGAGAGCAGCTCCAGCAGCAGCGTTACCGACGAAACTAGCAAGCTGAACAACCACACGTGCAAGGACAACACCTCTGTGTGCCAACATGCCAGGGGCAATCGTGGTCCTAGCACTAGTACTGGGTCCCCCGGAACGAAGGAGGCGGGCACGTGAGAGGATATACCGCACGCGCATGAGCCTCTTTGACATGGGTGATGAGGAGGTGTATCGCCTCTTCAGATTCAGCCCAGATGCAATACTTGAACTAACCACAACCCTGCAGGGTGACATCACCAGCCCAACACACCGCTCACAAGCAGTGCAGCCACTGGTGAAGGTACTGGCAACACTTCATTTCCTTGCAAGTGGATCATTCCAGCGTACAAGTGGAGTGGTGGCTGGGATGTCACAATCCTCCGTGAGCAGATGTGTGCACCAGGTTGTCCCTGCAATCCTCAGACGCATGTCCAACCAGTTCATCAGACCCACCACTGAGGAGCTGCGGCTGAAGGCAATGACAGATTTCTACAGCATTGCCAGCTTCCCACGCACTGTGGGGGCCATTGATTGCACACATGTAGCACTACAGCCCCCCAGTGCCACAGAGCACATATACCGCAATCGGAAGCATTGGCATTCCATCAACGTACAGGTGATAGCTGATGCCCAACGCCTCATATGGCACGTCCGTGCCAAACACCCCGGGTCCAGCCATGACAGCTTCATATACAATCAGAGCCCCATCCCAGCAGAATTGGAGCAGAACATGTATGGGGACAGCTGGCTGGTTGGTGAGTGAGATGGGTGGCAGGCATGACTATCCCCTCCCATGATGCACACCTCACAAGTGGCACATGCATGACTAACATCCTCCTGTCTTTTCCCTTCCAGGTGACTCTGCATATGCACTGGGACCCCATCTAATGACTCCTTTCCGGAACCCCCAAACCAGAGGAGAGAGAAGATACAATGAAGCACACATCAAAACCCGTGCAGTGGTGGAGCAAACATTCGGGCTCCTGAAGTCCCGTTTCCGCTGCCTGGATAAGTCCGGGGGGACCCTATTGTATTCCCCTACCTTTGTGTGTCAGATCATCGGTGCATGTTGCATTCTGCACAACTTTGCTATGAGAAAAGGCCTGCAGATTGACATACGTGATGACCTGACCGCCGACCCACACAGTCCCCACCTGCCAGAGGAGACCCAGTCTGCTGATGGAAGAGCAGTCAGGAGGGGCCTCGCCGTAGGCATCTTTGGACACTAAACCAAAACATTAATCACACAGACAATGCACGCATGTACACCACTGATGTCCCTAGATCACACACACCACATGCACATCGCATTGGATTAGCCCAAGTCCAGCATGTAGGACTTGGGAGCAGCAACGCCAGCGTCAAGGCCCCAATGATGTCGCTGTCCATTCATACACCTTTCACACGTCATTCATACAGCCGTGGGGTTAACTTCACCACCACGGCCGAGGGTGACACCCCTTACTGGCAGGAGTGCCACCCCCTCACATTCACACACCATTCACACTGTCCCCTGCACTCCTGACCGTGTGCAGTAAAAAATTAAATACATATCTCATAACATGAGAAAAAAACAAACAAAAACTCATAACCTGAGTATAAAAAAAATATAAAAAAATAAACAAAAACTCATAACCTGAGTATAAAAAAAATATAAAAAAATAAACAAAAACTCATAACCTGAGTATAAAATTTTTTATATATAAACAAAAAAAAAAGAAAACCCCTCATCTGGGATGACGGGGGCTCCTCCTTGGGGGCACTCTCGGGCTCCTCAGCTGCCTGGAGGGAGTGGGTGGTGGTGGGGGTGGGGGGGCATCTGGAGGAGGCTGATCCCCGGGTGGGCCACTCCTGGGAGCTGTTGGCTGCATGCCCTCCAAGGCCACGGCAATACGGCTGAGATAAAGGTTGGTCTGGGCCTGCATCCTCAGGTGGCGGGTGATATGATGCCGCTGGTCATGCTGCCGCTGCCTCTCCTCTTCCCGGATGGCAGCTGTGTTGGCGTTGACGGCTGCTGTCAGGTGCCGTACATCAGCCTGCACCTCCCCCAGGCTGGTCACAACGTCCTGCACACCACTGGGCAGCTGTGACATGGAGCCCAGGCTGTCAGCGACCCGGTCCAAGTGGCCAGCAATCTCCCCCATCTGCTGGGTCTGCCTGGCGTGGTCCAACAGCACCTGGTCCTCGACCATATCACACACCCCCCTGGTCTTACGGGTCGCCTTCCTGGGCCCAGGAGAAGGTTGTCCCCGTGGGGATGGAGTCGCCCTTGAGGGGCTACCTAGGATGGGGGAGGGGATGACAGAGGGCCCTGCAGAGGAGGAGGACTCCTCCAACAATAACATAAAGTCCTGCTCAGGGACATGCTCCTCCACAACCACCTCTGCAGTAGTGGTGTGGGCACTCTCCTCCACCTCTGTGTCTCCAGCACCCAGGGCCTCGTCATCAGGATCCCGTTGGGAGGTTGGGGTGGACTGGCCGGCAAGAGATGATGGCCCAGCTCCGTCATCTGTGGATGACACAAAGCAGACACATGTTGGTGGTCCCACACACTTGGCACATGTACCCCCCCCCCCACATGCAACACACCAAATAGGGGATAAAAAACACTTACCTGTCCTGGAGCCTTCCTCCATGAAGTCATAGCCAGGGACCCCCTCCAACTGCTCCCTGTCCAGGCAGCGGGCGACCACCTCCTCCTCCGTGGTCAGGCTGACCGGACATGGTGGACCACCACCTGTGCCCCTCTCATGCCTCCTGATGGTGGCCACCTTGCCACGGACCTTGCGCCGCAGGTCGTTAATTTTTTTTGTATGTGGCTAGCAGTCCGGGTGGAGTACCCTAACACATTGACCCTGCCAGCAATGGTCTCCAGGATGCCCTGCTTCCTCTCCCGGCTGGTCTTCCTACTTTTATTCCCGTGGAGGAACTAATTAAAAGTCTCCATAGCCGAGATGATCACAGACACCTCCTGGGAGTTGAAATTGAGGTTCCTCCTCTCTTTGGGGGTATCGGGAGCAGCCATCACAGTGCAAAAGTATCTTCCCTGGAATGGCGTTTCCGCTAGCGCTTTTATACGCGCAACGGAACACATTGCGCTGACGTTCCCGTGAAGTGGTGCCGACGGAAGTTGTGAGCATGCGCACAAGGGGGCGAGTGGAGCCTCAATCACCGCGCATGCTCCGTGGATTATGCGCTGAACGTAAGCCTCTGCGCTGGGCTCCGCCCATCATTTACATATGATCACACCCACTTCCACTTGCGTCGGGTTACGCCAGCGCATTATCGTTACTCTGGCGCAAGTTTACGCGCAAGTGCTATGTGAATAACAGTACTTGCGCCGAAAGTGTCGGCGGAGTAACGTAAATGAGAAACGTTACTCCAAAGTAAAGAAGCGCCCATCTACCTGAATCTGGCCCAATGTATTTATATGATTTTTTGATATTTTTGTATGTATAATTTGTCTCAAAATTGTGTAATAAATTAACTTATTTTTATAAATATTTTGAAGTTTTGTATGTGTTGCCTACACAATCCCATTTCTTGAGGTTTTTTGAATATTTTCAATTATTATTGGATGACGGCAACTACATGCCGCTATATATGAGTTGGTCTTTTTTCCATTTTGTTTATTTCATTTTGGAATAAGGCTGTAACGTAACAAAATGTGGAAAAAGTAAAGCAATGTGAATACTTTCCGGACACACTGTATATTAAAACAGTAATGTGGGCCTGTATTGCATTTACTGTATTTAGTAGACATGTGCAGACTGGAATATTTTGTTTCGTTTTTTTGTTTTTGTTTGGAAAATAAATTTATTTAGTTACTCCCGAAAATCGTTTTGATTTATTTAGTTTTTCGTTGGGGAATAGCTTTCGTCCGAAAATCCAATAATACTTGGTTTCTGTCGAATGGTCAAAAATAATATTCGACGGAACGTCGAATCTTTACGTCGAATCGTACATTTCCGTTCGAATATTCCGCCTACAAGAATTCTAATGTTGTATGACTAGTAATAATGTCGAATCTTTTCTCTATAATGTAGAATCTTTTCCCTATAATGTCGAATCTTTTCTCTATAATGTCGAATCTTTTCTCTATAATGTCGAATCTTTTCCCTATAATGTCGAATCTTTTCCCTATAATGTCGAATCTTTTCTCTATAATGTCGAATCTTTTCCCTATAATGTCGAATCTTTTCCCTATAATGTCGAATCTTTTCTCTATAATGTCGAATCTTTTCCCTATAATGTCGAATCTTTTCCCTATAATGTCAAATCTTTTCTCTATAATGTCGAATCTTTTCCCTATAATGTCAAATCTTTTCCCTATAATGTCGAATCTCTCTATATCAAATTTTTACCGCAACGAAAATGAAAATAAAGCATTTTTTATGTCGGATCTTTCGGTTTTCGTTTCTTGCGCTTTCGTTATTGTTTGTTAAAAGAATGCACATGTCTAGTATTTAGCTCCAAACATTACGTGTACACAACTGGGATGATCTAATAAAGGAGTAGTGGGCATTATGTAAGCAATATTAATATTGGGTGAAAAAACTCTATTGGGACATCAGCTAGGTACCGATAAAGTGCTTCTAATAATGTGTGCCTCACTGCTGCATTTTCCCTAAAAAAATGTTACATGTAGCTTCTTAGGCCGCGTACACACAATCAAATTTATCTGCTGAAACCGGTCCACGGACCGTTTCAGCAGACAAATCCGATCGTGTGTACGGGCGAGCAGACAGGTTTGTCCGCTACAAACCTGTCCGTTGGATCTGTCCGCTGGTTAGTACAGAACTGCGGAAGCATTTTATTTCCGGGTTTGGTGACGTGGCGGCGTCAACATCACCGCCACGTCACCGCGTTCCCTGGCCGAGGGGATTTTCATCCGATGGTGTGTACACACCGTCGGACGAAAATCCGGGGGGACATGTTTCAGTGGACATGTCCCTCCATTTGTACGCGGCCTTACAGTGATGTCACTACTAAAGCTGTGAATCTCCTCCATTCAGAAAATGCCTTGTAGTTTAAAAAATAAATAAAAATACAAAGCATTCTGTGAATGGACAATGGGAATTTTGATTTTCCAATCAGAGAATGCCTTGTATTCTTAAAAAAAATGCAAAATATTTTTTTGTGAATGGAGGAGCTGCATAGTGAGTGATCCACTGTGATCACTGTGCTCCAGCCCCTACTGTTAGTTTCACCACTAGAGATTCAACAGTGACATTACCGTCAGACACTGCATGCAAGTAACATTTTTCAAGAAATAGACAGCAGCCACCAGTGGCACCCTTTTGGTACCTGGCTAGTGCCCCAACAAAGCTTTTGCCCACACTTCTGCATTCAAATTTTCACGTTTTTTCTCCTCCAAAACTTCCCATGTTATCCTCTCTAAGTACTCTATTTATTAACTGTGTAAAATACAGTACAGCACTAAAAAAAAAACAAATTAAGAAGGTCTTAAATAAATTCATCTTAACCACTTTAGCCCCGGACCATATTGCTGCCCAATGACCAGAGCACTTTTTTGTGATTCGGCAGTGCGTCGCTTTAACTGACAATTGCGCAGTCGTGCGACGTGGTTCCCAAACAAAATTGGTGTCCTTTTTTTCCCACAAATAGAGCTTTCTTTTGGTGGTATTTAATCATCTCTGCGGTTTTTATTTTTTGCGCTATAAACAAAAATAGAGCGACTATTTTGCTATTTTACATTTTGCTATAATAAATATCCCTAAAAAATATATAAAAAAAACATTTTTTTCCTTCAGTTTAGGCCGATACGTATTCTTCTACATTTTTTCATTAAAAAAAAAATCGCAATTAGCGTTTACTGATTGGTTTGCGCAAAATTTATAGCGTTTACAAAAAAAGGGGGTAGTTTTATGGCATTTTTATTAATATTTATTTTTTACTAGTAATGGCGGCGATCAGCGTTTTTTTTCAGTACCGAGACATTATGGCGGACACATCGGACACTTTAGACACATTTTTGGGACCATTGGCATTTTTATAGCGATCAATGCTATAAAAATGCATTGTATTACTATAAAAATGCCATTGGCAGTGAAGGGGTTAACACTACGGGGCAGGGAAGGGGTTAAGTGTGTTCCTGGTGTGTTCTAACTGTATGGGGGGATGGCCTCAATAGGGGAAATCACTGATCTCCTGTTCATACATTGTATGAACAGAAGATCAGTGTTTCCTCCGCTGACAGGAACAAGAGCTTTGTGTTTACACACATAGCTCTCGTTCCCCGTTCTGTAACGAACGAGCGCGCGTGCCCGGGGGCGATCGCGCCTGCCGGGGCGCGCGCGTGCCCGCTAGCAGCTGCGAAAGGGAGAACGTAGAGCTACGTGCTCCTGCGCAGCAGTGCCGACCTGCCGCCGTATAACTGCGGTGTGCGGTCGGCATGTAGTTAAATAGACAATATTGAATAGTGAATGAAAAACACTTCACATCCTGGCAAATTCATATATAAAAAATAATGTGACAAAAACATATGTGAATATAGAAAAGTCCCACTGTGTTGAATATATGAAAAAAGCATATGAAAATTAAATTAAAATTAAAAAATAAGTCCTTGCAGTATAAGTGACTCCTTGAGAGGTATATCCGAATAGACACCCAAAGTAAAAAGTTGAAGATAGAGAAAACTTTATCCACCAGGAAGGCACCCAATTGTGGTATTGTAGTCTCCTTACCCTGTCAGTGTGACCACCATTACAGTGATCTTAGCGCACTTGAGGATTTTAGGTCTCCCTCTGGACCCTCTGTGGGATGTGTGAGGTGGTGCCTATGGTCTCGGATGATCGGGAAGTAGAAAGGAAGAGGACCATAGTATAATAAGATGAGTTTAATAGTCAAATTACTATGCATTTACGAATTTGATTAAATCTGATTGCGATAAAACACATCTAATGGAGGCACGGCGGCTTCTCCCTTCTCTCCTTCTGATGACGTCAAATCTACAAGCCACGCCTACGTTTTTTGTCACCACGGACGTCGTCTTGGATTGGCTGCCTGGTGGATGAAGTTTTCACTATCCTTCAACTTTTTCCTTTGGGTGTCTATTCGGATATACCTCTCAAGGAGTCACTTATGCTGCACTTATTTTTTAATTAAAATTTATTTTTCATATGCTTTTTTCATATATTCAACACAGTGGGACTTTTCTATATTCACATATGTTTTTTGTCACATTATTTTTTATATATGAATTTCTTCATTTGTTTTTTTGAGTGCTGTACTGTATTTTACACATGTTTTAGGAATTTTTTGTATCACAATTTTTTTGGTACTGGCAGCTAATTACTAATTTATCACCTAATATTGGGGTGTATTACCCACTTATCTATCTAGCGCAGTGTTTTTCCTTATGGGAATTTTTTTTGTTCTCTATTTATTAACCACTTAAGACCCGGACCAAAATGTAGGTAAAGGGAATTATGTAACATCACAGGAGTGTGAGTGCTGCCGACACCCCTAATCAAATAGAAGATTGAAGGATTCCCCCAGGGGAGGGGCTTTATAGGCAGCAATAGTAAGCGTATATATAGTAGTACCAAAAACAAGAAATTATTTTATGAAAATCAATAAATATTTAATTATATAGAAAAAAGATCATACAATATGACATAATATAACACTTAACAAGTCATAGAGTTGCAAAAAATTGAAACTGATCCACATAAGTAAACTCTACAAGGCCCTACGCGTTTCGGGGTTTTCCCTTCTTCGGGGGCCGGAGTCTGTGTGGAAACAAATTAGGTTGCATCAGGTTTACATAAACATAGCATCAAAAATATATAACTTTAACAATCACGTCAAATTTTAATACAGCAAGCATAATAAGTAAAAGATAGACAGAAAAACATACCAGTCAAGAGATGGCAACTCAATAAAAACACAGGGTAAAAAAGTCCATGGTGAAAAATTCCTGAAGGGATGGTATACCGGAGTTGGGGAGCAGGCACCGTGCATCCAAGGGAAGCAAACCCCAAGCCAAAAACTGCCAAGCTTAGGAAAGTTGTATAATTCCTAAAATGAAGGACACAATGCAAAAAAGATATATATATCTATGCAAAGTAAAAAATAAAATATAATAAATATAATGGTTCTAGTATATATGTATGTGTCATATCAATTTGTGTCAAGGTCTTAAATAATTGTAAGTTATATACCTGACAACAGGGAGTAACCCATAAGAATGGCCAGCAGGGGTCAGCGGAAGGCACAGCACAATAGATTGTCTCCCTATCCAAAGGAGGTAATACTTGAAAATGGCCAGAGGGGGTCAGTGAGAAGCACAACACAAGGAGGCTGAAAACGAAGGAAATTTGAAAAATAATAAAAAAAAATAAATAAAACAATTCCTAGGTATGGAGATAAGCAAGGAAGCAAAGGAGTATTGGAGAAGGGAAGGCTGACAGGAACAGACCGTCAGCCAGTGATGTACCTTTTAAATGGATGTGTAGAACCATCGCCGTCAGCCAAGTCAGCCGTTCCCATAAGATGGCTGTGTATAAATAGGCAAGGGAGGGGGAGTGGTCACAGGAAGTAGTAAGAGGTATGAAATATCACATGACCAATGATAGTCACATGGGCGGAAGTGTTATGGCAACTGTCAGCAAAGGACGTCCGAGGAATTGGAAAAAAAAAAAAAAAAAGAAAGAATCATATGTTAGAGCTGTGCTGCTGGGGATGAAAAAAGGGGTGTGGATTTAAGTTCCCTTACTGGCAAATTTGAGTATCGCTTAAATGAAGGCAGTGGGCAATGAAGGGGTACAGAGAGCAAGCCCGGAGAGGGGAAAAAGTCTAGCAAAGTCCCCTGTCCGAGCAAAATCCCTGTCCAGCGCAAAAATTGACCCAACAATCACAGGGCACATAGTGCCGTGTGACTGGGCCAATAGTGCCCTGTGATTGTTGGGTCAATTTTTGCGCTGGACAGGGATTTTGCTCGGACAGGGGACTTTGCTAGACTTTTTCCCCTCTCCGGGCTTGCTCTCTGTACCCCTTCATTGCCCACTGCCTTCATTTAAGCGATACTCAAATTTGCCAGTAAGGGAACTTAAATCCACACCCCTTTTTTCATCCCCAGCAGCACAGCTCTAACATATGATTCTTTCTTTTTTTTTTTTTTTTCCAATTCCTCGGACGTCCTTTGCTGACAGTTGCCATAACACTTCCGCCCATGTGACTATCATTGGTCATGTGATATTTCATACCTCTTACTACTTCCTGTGACCACTCCCCCTCCCTTGCCTATTTATACACAGCCATCTTATGGGAACGGCTGACTTGGCTGACGGCGATGGTTCTACACATCCATTTAAAAGGTACATCACTGGCTGACGGTCTGTTCCTGTCAGCCTTCCCTTCTCCAATACTCCTTTGCTTCCTTGCTTATCTCCATACCTAGGAATTGTTTTATTTTATTTTTTTTATTATTTTTCAAATTTCCTTCGTTTTCAGCCTCCTTGTGTTGTGCTTCTCACTGACCCCCTCTGGCCATTTTCAAGTATTACCTCCTTTGGATAGGGAGACAATCTATTGTGCTGTGCCTTCCGCTGACCCCTGCTGGCCATTCTTATGGGTTACTCCCTGTTGTCAGGTATATAACTTACAATTATTTAAGACCTTGACACAAATTGATATGACACATACATATATACTAGAACCATTATATTTATTATATTTTATTTTTTACTTTGCATAGATATATATATCTTTTTTGCATTGTGTCCTTCATTTTAGGAATTATACAACTTTCCTAAGCTTGGCAGTTTTTGGCTTGGGGTTTGCTTCCCTTGGATGCACGGTGCCTGCTCCCCAACTCCTGTATACCATCCCTTCAGGAATTTTTCACCATGGACTTTTTTACCCTGTGTTTTTATTGAGTTGCCATCTCTTGACTGGTATGTTTTTCTGTCTATCTTTTACTTATTATGCTTGCTGTATTAAAATTTGACGTGATTGTTAAAGTTATATATTTTTGATGCTATGTTTATGTAAACCTGATGCAACCTAATTTGTTTCCACACAGACTCCGGCCCCCGAAGAAGGGAAAACCCCGAAACGCGTAGGACTTGTAGAGTTTACTTATGTGGATCAGTTTCAATTTTTTGCAACTCTATGACTTGTTAAGTGTTATATTATGTCATATTGTATGATCTTTTTTCTATATAATTAAATATTTATTGATTTTCATAAAATAATTTCTTGTTTTTGGTACTACTATATATACGCTTACTATTGCTGCCTATAAAGCCCCTCCCCTGGGGGAATCCTTCAATCTTCAAAATGTAGGTAAAGGACCTTGCCCCTTTTTGCGATTCGGCACTGCTTCGTTTTAACTGACAATTGCGCGGTCGTGCGACGTGGCTCCCAAACAAAATTGGCGTCCTTTTTTTCCCACAAATAGAGCTTTCTTTTGGTGGTATTTGATCACCTCTGCGTTTTTTTTTTTTTTTTTGCGCTATTAACAAAAATAGAGCGACAATTTAAAAAAAAATGCAATATTTTTTACTTTTTGCTATAATAAATATCCCCCAAAAATATATAAAAAAACATTTTTTTTCCTCAGTTTAGGCCGATACGTATTCTTCTACGTATTTTTGGTAAAAAAAATCGCAATAAGTGTTTATCGGTCGGTTTTTGCAAAATTTATAGCGTTTACAAAATAAGGGATAGTTTTATTGCATTTTTATTAATTATTTTTTTTTTACTACTAATAGCGGCGATCAGCGATTTTTTTCGTGACTGCGACAATATGGCGGACACTTCGGACAATTTTGACACATTTTTGGGACAATTGTCATTTTCACAGCAAAAAATGCATTTAAATTGCATTGTTTACTGTGGAAATGACAGCTGCAGTTTGGGAGTTAACCACAGGTGGCGCTGTAGGGGATGTGTGCCTATGTGTGTTTGTTTACAACTGTAGGGGGTGTGGCTGTAGGTGTGACGTCATCGATCGCGTCCCCCTATTACAGGGATGACGCGATCGATGCTGCGGCCACAGAGAAGCACGGGGAAGCCGTGTGTACACACGGCTCTCCCCGTTCTTCCGCTCCAGGGACGGATCGCCGCACTCCAGCGGCGATCGGGTCCGCGAATCCCGCAGTCCCGGTCCCGGAGCTTCGGACCGGGTCGCGGGCGCGTGCCCGCGGGCGCGCGCCCGTGACCCACGGCTGGGTACTAAAATCAACGTATATATACGTTGATGTGCCCAGCCGTGCCATTCTGCCAACGTAAATGTGCAGTAGGCGGTCCTTAAGTGGTTAAACTCTGTACTTTTTCCTTCTTGTAATCATCAACGGATGGTTTTTGCTTTTATTAGCACATTGGATTGTATTAGAATGTTCTGTAATTATGCTCCATGTATGGCAGCAAAACATACTTCTGAAACTCACCATGCTGTAAAGATGCAGAAGTTTTGTCAATTATAGGATCAACACTACCACCCAAAGCATCTCCCCTCCAGTGTCCCTTGTTCAAACAGGTTAAAGAAACTTAGAAAATGAAAAGGGAATTCCTTAGATATGAACATGCCATGTATGTGCCCTGCACACGAGTACTCCCCCAAGCCCCAGCACTAGTATCAAGTGATGGTGGCGAAGACACTCACACTGAAAACTAAATCCAACAAGGTAAAAATCCTGTATAATTTTAACATGCCAATAACTAAAGCAAATAATTTTTTCTGTATTCCAGATTGTGTTGTTACTATGCTTACTGCCCTTAAGAAACGTGAATGATGCTACTGATTGCTGGAGTGTTCCCTTGTTGAATAATATGTATTCATTTTATGTAAACTTAAAGCATTTTGAATATTGTCAGAACTATACATATAATTGACCACATTTGAAAATTATTCAAAATAAAAATGTTATAAAACTGGGAACTATGCTTTAAATATTATATGATTTCCCAAGATATTTCTTTGAACGGCTAAAGAAAATGAGCTATAGGATAATCTAACATGCATAGAGCATAATACATACAAATATGAATGAATTAGTCATGGTTTCACTGATTGCCTCTAAAGCAATTATTTGAACTTTAGCATATAGACTTAACAAAGGAAAACATTAAATATAGTCTGTATTAATACAAATGTGCATGGCTATTGTGAAACATTGCTCTTCTCTAAACTGGTCAAGGAATATGGAACCTTTTACCTACATTACAGATGACATATTTGAAGATGCAGAAACCAATGCATATTTCTGTTTTTTTTTTTTTTTTTTTTTTTAAATGATGTAGACTTCCTTCAAATATATTATTATTAAAGTAATGCAGCTGTATTTAAAGCACAATTCTCAAGACTGAGTGTCACATCAGATTAACATCGCCCTTAAAATGAGCTTTTAAAGCCACTTATGTGAAGGAAAATACATTTCAAATTACACTCTTGACTTTTGGTGACTAGTTTGGTTTGAATTATGTATTATCTGTTGGAACATTTTGTGTAATTGGCATTTTAAAGTTGTAGGTCAAGTAGCTTTATCAACTTACAGTTAGAAATAAGTTAATTTGTTTAAAACCTATCAAAGTATACACTTTAGTTACTTGTTTTTCTTATAGCTGACACTGAGGCCGTGTACACACGACCGAGGTTCTCGCTGGAAACCAGTGAGAACCTCGCTGGAAGCTGCATTCCAGCGAGGACCTCGGCCGTGTGTACACTCTCGGCGAGCTTCACGTCGGGAAGCCCGTCGAGCAGAAATAGAGAGCACGCTCTCTATTTGCTCGACGGCCCGCCTGGAAGAATGGCTGGTTGCCATTCCCGACGGGCGGGTCGCCGATTTCGACGGCCGGCAGGGAACCTCGACGGGCGGAACGATGTGTTCTGCCCGTCGAGGTTCCCTGCTGTGTGTACACGGCCTCATATTTAGTGAATTTCCATGAACATTCCTGTTGTTATTTGCCTAACCAATTAAAGTGGTTATAAACCCTCTCTGAGAACTCTCACCTACAGGTAAGCCTAGATTAAGGCTTAAAGTGAAAAAAGTGTGAAAAGGGGTAATGCGCTGCAGGGGGATGAGACTCCTAACCAAGGGTCCTTTAGTGGACTACTAGTAAGTGAACTAATAAAATATTCAATGTGCAAAAACTATCATAAATAAACATTAATATAATAAGATATGTGTGTATACCTATACCAACCCTAATGTAGGTATGTGCAATATTATAACAACACAATTCCAATAACCATAATATAGTGACAAAGAACCTTAATGACCATAAGGTAAAATGTAGCACAACCAGTGCAGTGTCAGATACACCCTATGTCAACATAATTGAAATAATAATATCAAAAAAACGATGACATAAAATAAAATAGAATCAAATAAAGATAAACAGCAACAGTTATATGATGCACCAAATATGAATCACATAGGTGAAGATTTGTACTATGAGGAAACTATTACATAAAGTTCTATTGCTTCCAAACAAGTACTTGATAGTTTATGGTGCAACTTCTTGCAGTGAGGGTGGTGCTCCTATGTCACAAATGGTGGATTCGCAGTGGTTCCGGTGTTGCCCCCACAGGGATCCCCACTCACCAGATCCTACTACCCCGCCGGGGGTGTATGGCATTTAGTGCAGACTTCCCAGTACTGCGTTACTCCTTGATAGATCGGGATTGTCCACAATTAAGGATTCCCAGCAACAAATGATGTAGTAATTCCTCAGAGAAAAAAATTTGGCTCCCGTAGTGTAGTATTCAAATACAATTTTTTTGCGGCCACTACTGCCGGCTATAACAATGGTAGTGTAGCACTAATATAAAAAACAGTTGTGGCCCAAATAAATACAAATAAAATAAAAATTCCAGGCTTGGCTACTATTAGCTTCCAAGCTGATTAAAAACAAGCTGACCGGGTGTTTATAAAAGTCGCCTGTGCTAGCGAACAACAGCATGCGCTCCAGCTGCGTTCTACTTGGTGTTTCCCGGAAGTAACATAAGTGCGTAACTCTGCCTTAAGCATTTTGTCATCAACGTCTCAGAAGATGTAATACTTTGTAGAGCCACCTTTTGCAGTTATCACAGGTCCATGCCACTTTGGATAAGTCTCTATGAGCTTGCCACATCGTACCACTGGGATTGTGGTCCATTCCTCCTTGCAAAACTGCTCCAGCTCCTCCAAGTTGGATGGTTTGAACTTGTGAACAGCAATCTTTAAATTTAACCACAGATTTTTGATTGGATTGGGGTCTGGTCTTTGACTAGACCATTCCAACACATTTACATGTTTCCCCTTAAACCACTCAAGTGTTGCTTTAGCAGTGTGTTTGGGGTCATTTTCCTGCTGGAAGATGAACCTCTGTCCTAGCCTCAAATCGCAAACAGAGTGGTACAGGTTTTGCTCAAGTATATCCCTGTATTTAGCGCCATCGATCTTTCCCTGAAATCTGACCAGTTTCCAAGTCCCGACTGCTGAAAAATGGGAATGGTGTTCATTGGGTGATGGGATGTGTTGGGTTTGAACCAGACATAGCGTTTTCTTTGATGGCCAAAAAGTTAAATTTTAGTCTCATCAGACCAGAGCACCTTCCTCCATACATTTTGGGAGTCTCCCACGTGCCTTTTTGCAAACTCAAAATGTGCCATAATTGCTTTCTTCTGGCCACTCTGCCACAAATCCCAACTCTATGGAGCGTATGAATTATTGTCCTACTTCCATTTTGCAAAGAAGATTGGGCAAAAATGTCACTCTAGATGTGCAAATCTGATAGATAGATACCCAAAGAGGTAGAAACTGTAACTGCAGTGAAAGGTAGTTCTAAAAAACTATTGACTTGGGGGGGGGGGGGGCTGAATACAATCACATGCCACACTTTTCAGATATTTAAAGCGAAGTTCCACCCATATCTAGCATTGTTTACCCTGTTGTAATGGGGTATTCTTTGTCCTTCCTCTTTCAGGAGCTGTGGCAAGTATGTCATATCCTACAGCACCTCTGCTCCTGGGAAATGTGTGTCATCATTTTGAGGAATTAGTGGGCATCGCCACCTGAAAACAGGTGCTAAGCGCCATTTTGCTGTCTATTGTCTAGCTTACGTTTGGTTGCCATAACAATGGGGCGAGACCTTCCTACAAAGCCACCATTGTGATGGTAACCAGAGACACAATTGTGCTCCGAACCATGTATCTTATGTGCATGTGCAAGATCCAGTGGTGCATGCTGGGTAACCAACAGCACTGATTCACAGAAGAAAACACTTATGAGCTTCACATGCCCGCAACTAAGATGGGAGCACACTGTAGGCAGACTATAAAAGTTTGTTTTTTCAAAAAAAAAAATTAATACAGCGTCCAATCTTATATTGACCATTTGTAAAATTAGGCTAAATGAACCTGAAGTAAATAAAAACATGCAACAACTAACTATAAGTATCTATCCTTTACTGTAACTTGTAATACCTATATATAAGGTATTGCATCTGTATTACCATGCATGAATCCCGTATTTGCTAATGTATATCAGGCCGAAGTGTGCTCTAGGCCTGAGGCTAAGCGTTAGTTAATGAGACAGACACCTTTGAAATCAAACAGTTATATTTATTCTAAGAAAAAGTGTCCGTTGTATAGTAAAAAAAAGCTGTATCATAGAATTCCTATTGCACAATATACAACGCTAACAAATATTTGTGGCCTAATACAATACTGACAAATAAGATACAGGCATACTTAAAGCGGAGGTTCACCCAAAAATCAACTTTCTGACATTAGATCCAGCATACTGCTAACATCTGCAGTATGCTGTTTTTTTTGTACTTATCATTTTATGAGCCGTTGTAATCCGGCTCCGAGCGGGGAATCCTGCGGGGAGTGGGCATTCCTAAGCCAAGAGGAGTTGATTGACGGGCTGCTAAGGCGTGTCACGCCTTCCGAAAATACCCGAAGTGACACTCGGGTATTTTCAGAAGGCGTGACATGCCTTAGCAGCCCGTCAATCAACTCCTCTTGGCTTAGGAACGCCCATTCCCCGCAGGATTCCCCGCTCGGAGCTGGATAACAATGGCTCATAAAAAGATAAGTACAAAAAAAAACAGCATACTGCAGATGTTAGCAGTATGCTGGATCTAATGTCAGAAAGTTGATTTTTGGGTGAACCTCCGCTTTAACGCTTTCAATCTTTCCTGGCTGGCTCAAGGTGGGGTAAGAGAGAGCTATGCCTCGGCCTTGACCACATGGCTATGGCCAAAATACCGGCCAGGCTTCCATGAGGCCTAGACCATGTGGCTTCAGCATAGGCCCCAGATAACAGCTCACTCAAGCATGCTCACAAGGGAATAGTGGAAGAGTTCTCTTTCAAACTCCTTTTTACAACACTCATTAATTACTCATTCGCAACACCTCCCACCTTGCCTGCCCATCTGATCGACCAATCACCACACTCCCATGACTCACATCCTTGTTCGCGGCTGTCATGCCATATCTAGCCTCTGGGGGGCAACTTTGTCCATACAATCTCCAACAAACCACCAATCCTTTTATCATTGCACCTATGTTGATGGTCGCACCTCTCTATTGTCTGGCAAGGGGCTAATGAAAGACTTCTCTTAGACTCTCCGGAGTCGGGTGTATCAGCTTACATTCCTGCAGGGGGCTTATCTGACCATTGGGACTGTAACCAGACCATGTTCAAAACCAGCTATTATTTCCTTGCAACAGAACCTCTTCTGGTTTAAAAGAAAAATAATTTACGACTTGAACTCCGCTTTAATAAAAAAAAAAAAATGTGAAAACCATTTATGATTTTCCTTCCACTTCACAATTATGTGCCACTTTGTGTTGATCTATAACATACAATCCCAATAGAATACATTTATGTTTTTGGTTGTAACATGGCAAAATGTGGAAAATTTCAAAGGGCACGAATACTTTTTCAAGCCACTGTATATAGTTCAAGTGGAACAGACAACATGCTGCTTCCATTCTGTTTTTCTGTGCTTATTCTGGATTTATTTTTTATGAAGGGGAACCATTTAGGAGTGCCCAGGAAAACTAGTTGGCATGGCTTTAATTATGCCAAACCCCTATTATTGTTTGCCTAGCTATTTAGCATCTTGCCTTCTCTTTGCAGTATGTTTTGTAATAAAAGTACTTTAGCCATATTATGTTCAGAAACACAAAACAAAATGTGCTCCTCTCTGCCCTGCCCTGCCCTTCAGTAAATATGCTTACAACATTATTTAAATATTATAATCCCCAAAAAACAAGCACTGTTTTCCAAAGTTCTTAACACTTGGAACCAAGGATAGAAAATAATAACCTTATACTATACTAAAACTGCAATAGGCAATGAAGATGTAAAGGGTTTACCATTGTTTTATTTGCTTGTCAGTTAGTCTATTGCTTTGCATATTTGTTTATGTGGCCAATAAACAATTGTCAGCTGTATCCAAGTTGATAGAGATGCTCATTCACTGATTATATGTGCTCAGGATCAATCAAATCTTTATGAGCTGAAGGTGATGTGAAATGAGACAGATCTAAAAAAAAAAAAAAAAACAGGAAAGTTCACGCAACAAATATTGACCTTTTAAAACATGTTTTAATCAAAAATAAGTATTAATATTGTATATGTTAGTTTGCTTTACTTTCAAAATCATATGCAAGATTTTCACCTTATGTTAATGCAGTGACTTACAGAATAGTCTGGTCGACTGTTCAACCTACAAAGGAAGGCTTTGATGAACGGATGGATGGAGATTTAATGGGATGGATAGAAAAACTCAATTGATTTCTATTTCTAATATACCATTATCCAAATTGCCGTCAGCCAGTAAATACGCCTGCTTAGGACTGTAAAATGTACTCCACTTAGAGGTTATAGCATGAAGTGAACATTTAATACATACTATTTCAATCTACTAACTATTTACAGAAGGTTTACATGTTAAATAAGACTCATCATGAAAGGGCATAGCACTATAGTCTTTGTATTTCTACTGCTAATTGGAAATCTATTAGGCGGAGGTCAGACATATGTTTTTAGTATACATCGGACAGTTCAAGAGAATACTAGAACATTTATTCTAGTATTATTTTATTAGTAAATCATCCAGTCACTGTATAATGCATTATGTGTTCCTTGTGACAGGACTACAAATGTTCATCTGTTAATGTAGTCCTGTGTCCTCTATAATTACAGAGTGTTGAATGTTCATTTAGTTTTGAACACCTGTCAGATCATTTGCCATAATTATAGTTCATGGGGTCCAATCTGTTATGCACATTAGCTCTCTGGAAATAGTAAATTGATGACTTTGGGTGGATTGCTGCACTCACTCCTGCCTATCTCGTTCTCTGACACATCCATTCAGGGCCCACCTAAAATGAGAATTTCATCCAAGAAGTCTCAGCTTATTGTGTCCTTCCTATGATGTGTGTGTGTGTCTGTGTGTGTGTATATATATATATATATATATATATATATATATATATATATATATATATATATATATATAGCTGAAATTAAATCTGCTGAAGCTGACAGCTGACATTGCTCCAGAAAAGTTAATTATTTAGGACTAGCTTTTTAAAAATATAACCAACAGCTATAGCCTAACTCCTATACAGATATAAATATTGATGAGCGGTAAGCACTAAATAACCTTTTTAGTAATACAGGTCTGCTACTCAGAACCTTTTTCCTGAGAGAAATCCAGAAATGCCTCAACATACAGTTTAGTTTAATAGTTTCTGCCAGAGAAATGGCTGCAAAGTTGGAGCAGACTTTTTGTAATATCAATTTTAACATTGCATGATAATTGGGATCCCAAACCTAAGCTGTTCTCAGTTAGTTGAACGTGAGTTAAATGACAAGTTTTGGCTAGTTTGCCTGCTCATTTGAACCTCCATCCTGCAGCTGAAAGTCATTTTCTCACCTCTTGTCAGATTGTTTCAAATTGAACAAACCATAACAAGTGGAAATTCCCTGGTGACAACATTAACCAAATATGGTCATGACCATATTTGGTCAATGATGCCAGCCAGCATCACCTACCATGTTTTTGGGCTTTCAACGATAGACCAGAGAGCTGTCACTTAGCAATGGGAGTGCAGTGAGAGAGGATGGACATGGCTTGGATGATTGTGTCAGTGAGTCATTGGGGCATCGGCCATAGTGATTAATGTTGGGTCCGGATCTCTGGGTAGCATTGGAATTGAATTTACAGTTCTTTATTTATTTATACATAACTCTGTCCTGGTGTGTGTGTGTGTGTGTTTAGTTACTTTGACATTGTTTTTTATGAATGAGTAACTAGGCATATTGTGTGCCTCTAACTCCTTCATATGGGGGGGACACATATCTAGGGGCCCTCTTATTTTAAGGGCTTCCAGATTCAGATAAGCTCCCTATGCAGATTCCCACTTCCATCAAGCCAATTATGTTGGGATAAGGTCCTTGCCCCCATCAAAGGTACCTTACACAAGTGAGTCAGTGAGGCAGACGGATTAGCAGCAGGAGCTTCTCAGCGGCGCACGTCTCCTAGGAGTAGGAACGTGTGTGTCATAGGCGTAGGAGGCAAGCAGGCAGGCAGGCAGGCAGACAGGCAGGGTCTATTCCCAGCCCAGCTAGCCCAGCTCCAGCTCCTGTACAACCTGTTTCCTAACCTGGCCTCTCCTCCAGCCTCTCTCTCTTCTGAACCATACTGGATCAGCAGTGGATCAGCTCCCTGGCTCTCCTGCCTCCCCTGGTTAGAGGCTAACAGGTAAGAGCCATCCACCGAAATTGCTGACGGTCGTCCTTTTCAGGATAAGCCGCTGCACACATCCCCTGCAATTGCGGATCTCCCCTGCTCCTTTCCTCTGTCCCCTGCACCCCCACACCTCCATCGCCATCAGAGGCACCCTCCTGCCACTTCCCCGCGGCAATTCCGCCATCCTAGGGCTTTTTTGTGGACACTCGCGCCAGACTGCACTGAATCGCGGGGCCGCGATCTAGGAAAGACCGCGGCTTCAGCCACGGCCTAACGCCGCACCGCTCCACACACCATAGAATCCCCACCAAGCCATCCAGGAAACCCCCCTTACCCCAGAAGGACAGCCACTCTTCCGTAGTTTTGCCTTCCT
Organism: Rana kukunoris; assembly: GCA_029574335.1. Lineage (NCBI taxonomy): Eukaryota > Metazoa > Chordata > Amphibia > Anura > Ranidae > Rana > Rana kukunoris. The sequence goes on from CM056052.1 coordinate 199,516,508, forward strand.
AGCCCCCCGGAATTACTGATCCACCTAATCTGTCAGCCCTAGGCTACATCCTACTGCCTGATCAGGCAGCCATCCTGCCACACCAGCAACATGCTCACCTGTCATCCCGAGCCCCCCCTCATCTCAACAACAAACAGAAGCTTGATCCAGGGGGTCACCCGATCGCCTCTCACGGAAGGAATTTTTTGCCCCTACCGGAGCATATTGTCCCAGCACGGCCAGGTTTTTTTTTTGCCTTCCTCTGGACAAAGCCAGGAGAGAGGAATTAGCCAATTCCTCTCCCCATCCCCCCTGAAACCCCCCCCCCGGTGATTGGCGATCATGGCATATCGGCAATATTCTGCCAAAACCATTTGGAGTTTTAGGCCATTCGCCGCAATACTGCCAGCCATCACCAAAAAAGCCTTAAGAATTGAGCGACTATTGAGAATCGATCAACGATCGACTGTCAGATATTTCAGCCATTTACCCCAGCCTAAGCACATATCATGTGCTTTGATCAACACAAGATCAGCAGTAAAACACCGACTGGAAATCCGTGACTTCATTCTACAAAGCGATCTAGGCTGCCTCTTTATTACAGAGAGCTGGCTTGCAGCCGACTGCAACACCATTCTAGCAGAACTGGTGCCAGAGAACTACCGTATTATAATGGAAAACAGAATAGGGCAAAGAGGAGGAGGCCTGGCGGTGATCTACAAGACGCACCTTGCGATCACAAAACCAGTCTTTCAAAACCCTCTTCCATTCATGGAAACCCTTAATCTGCAACTGCAAACAAATTCAAAGGAGACCGTCCACATTCTTCTCTGCTATAGGCCACCTGGCCCAAAATCGCAGCTGCTACCATCATTGACGGACTTCTTCTCTACTTACACCCTCAACAGCAAACATCTCTTGCTGCTCTGGGATTTCAACCTCTGGGCCAACTCCTCACAAGACCCCGTTGCCGATGCCTGTATTGACCACCTGGAAGGTTTAGGGTTACAGCAACTAGTATGTGGGCCCACACATGCTTCAGGTCACACACTTGATCTTATTTTCAGACAAGATCTGGAAATAAAAATCTTGGAAAATGAACCGTTGCCATGGACAGACCACCATGCAATTACATTCATTATTTTCATAATTCCCCCCGCAACAAAAACATCTAGACCAGTGACAACCACATTAAGGAAAAAAATAAAAACAACTCAGCCACATCAAATGGCTGTAGAAACACTGGATGCCATAAATTCAGCCCTGCTACAGTCAGCCGACTTAGTAGCGCCGAAACGTAAAACCCGCATCCGGAAAAACAACTGCAGCTGGTTTAACAACCAACTGTCGTCACTGAAGCAAGAACGCAGAAGGGCGGAAGCCGCCTGGAAAAGAAGCTCTTCAGAGGTACACCTCTCCATCCACAAAGCAACAACAAGAAAATACCACAAAGAAATTTTCCAAGCCAAGAAAAAATATTTTTCTGAGGCTATCAATAGCGCCCTAAACCGCCCACGCGAACTCTTCAAGATGGTCACTCGAGCCATGAAACCAGGATGTCTTGAAGCCCCCAATTCAGGCTCACAAGAATTTTGCAATGAATTATCGGATTACTTCATTAATAAAATCAAGGCAATCCGTGAAAGCATTCAGCAAAACAATTCCCCCCTCAGCCCCCCCCCCCCGCAGTTTCTCACACAACACCCACAGTAATTCACCTCTATCAGGTAAGTTCACCTGGAACCCATCTCCATCGATGCCACTAAAAATATCATTGGTACTTTGCGTAATGGCACAGCGCCAAATGATATTATCCCTACAAAACTGCTAAAGGAATGCGCCGACATCCTGGCTCCTCCTATCACGCAGCTTATCAACCAGTCTTTCAAGGAGGGAATAGTGCCCTCACAGTTGAAAGAAGGTATAATCCAACCTATCCTGAAGAAACCCTCCCTTGACCCCAAGGATCCACTCCACCGCCGTCCCATAACAGGTCTCAATGTACTCTCAAAGGTAATCGAAAAAGTAGTGGTACAACAGCTGCAACAGCATCTGGATACCCACAAGCTACTTAACCCATTTCAATCGGGTTTCCGTCCCGGACACGGGACTGAAACCACACTGCTCAAAATATGGGACGATGCTCTCGAGGCCGCAGACGAAGGAGAATCTTGTCTTCTGCTTCTGTTGGACCTAAGTGCAGCTTTCGACAATGTAGACCACAAACTTTTATTGACACAGCTAGCTGAAGTAGCCAGAGTCGCAGAAGGCGATTTATCTTGGTTCTCCTCTTTTTTGGAAAACTGATCGCAAACAGTGAAGTTAGAAAAAAAACGACGTTTCGTCTCATGAAAAAAAACAACGTTTTTCAAACTTCATTTTCCAAAATGACGTTGCATACACACCATAGTTTTTCCAAAATGCTCTAGCAAAGCGTGGTGACGTACACCACGTTCGACGGCACTCTGTTCCATTGAAGCTCCGTCTCATAAATTGCTTCTGAGCATGCGCGTGTTTAAAAACGTTGTTTTCAACATCATTTTGCCCACACACCATCACTTTTTATGACACAAAAAACGACTTTTTGAAAAACGACACAAAAAATTCAAGCATGTTCGAATTTTTTTTTGGTCGTTTTTTTTTTAAGACATAAAACAACATTTTGCCCACACACGGTGATTTTAAATGACGTTTTTGAAAACGTTGTTTTTTTTGTCACAAAAAGTAATCGTGTGTACGCGGCAATATGCAGACGACACGCAACTGTATTTCCGCATGGGCAACAAAAAGGATCACCACCTCAATCTAGAGACATGCCTCTCTTTAATAGAGGACTGGATGACAAAGAGTTATCTTAAACTCAGCGGAGCGAAAACAGAACTTCTCCTGTTTCACGCCAAGCATAGGAATCAACCTGCAACAGCATGGACACCTCCGCCCATTTTGGGCAAAATCATCTCCCCTAGCGCCAAAGTCAAAAGTCTAGGGGTCATTTTTGACTCCTATATGACAATGGACGCACAAATAGGGTCAGTAGTCAGCGGATCTCACCATCTGCTGCGCCTACTACGCAGACTTACTCCTTTCATCCCCAAAGAAGATTTAGCGGTCGTGGTGGGAGTAATTGTTAACTCCAGACTGGACTATGCAATGCCCTCTACCTCGGACTCCCCAAGTACCAAATCGCTCGTCTGCAAGTCGTTCAGAATACGGCCGCAAGACTTGTGTCTGGGAAAAAACCCTGGGAATCCATCTCACCTTCACTAAGAACCCTTCACTGGCTGCCAGTTAAAGACAGAATTACTTTTAAAGCACTTTGTCTTACACATAGATGTGTCCATGGGAATGCCCCCCATTATTTATGCGAAAAAATAAAATCCCACAATCCCAATCGCGTTTTGCGATCCACCAATCAAAACCTGCTCCAGATTCCGAAAGCCAACTACAAATCCAAAGGAGAAAGAAGATTCGCGATCCAAGGTCCCCAGACTATGGAATGCTTTACCAACCAGCATTCGGTTGGAGGAGGATCACTTAGCATTCAGGAGAAAGATCAAGACTCATCTCTTTTGATATCAAAGGAGACAGGAATAACAAGCGCCCAGAGGCGATTTAGTTCGCATGTGCCGCACTATATAAGTTATCATTCATTCATTCATTCATTACAGGAGGTCTTCCCTAGCAAGGTACCTTCCCAATGTTGTGGGCATATGACCTCATATGGTTTTGAGGTGCATGCTCACTGTGTATCCCTTTTCTGACCAGGCAGGCTGCTATTCCAGATAAGAGTCTGATAGGAATTGGGGCACACCATTTTGTTTTGCTTTGCGCCCCCTCATCTAGAATAAGGACCCCATCTATAATAAGAGTCTGGTATCAATTTTCAGGGGACCCAGAAAAAAGAACATCCTAAGAAATTTTGTGATACTCAAAAAAAAGACATCCTCCATGTGCCCCTTTTTTGTGCAGGTTTAAGGCACTCTCCAAGAATGTTATTTAACCACTTAAAGACCAACTCCTGCACATATACGTTGGCAGAATAGCATGGCGGGGCACAAGCACATACAGGTACGTCCTCTTTAAAGGGGTGTTCCAGTCAAATTTTATGTTTATTAAAAGTCAGCAGCTACAAAAAGTGTAGCTGCTGGCTTTTAATAAACCTACACTTACCTGCTCCAGCTTTCCAGCGACGCGCCGGCCGGGGCTCTGCTCCGCTTCCCCCCTCGCTGCCCGGCATCCTCATTGCTACTGTGGGCACCTGGCCATGACAGCTTTCGGCTTCACGTCCGGGCACCCACTGCGCATGGGCGAGCGGCAAGGCCCGGCACTGCGCCGTCCCATTGGATAGGCGATCGCCTAGGACCTGTTAGTGTCCTAGGCCATCGCCTACAGGGAGGGGCTGCAATAAGGCGATTAAGCTTAATCGCCTTACCAGCCCCTCGGCGGAAGGAGGAAGTGGGATAGGAAGTCCCACTCCTCCTGAAGCCCCCACTCCCCCCCAAAAAAATGACATGCCAAATGTGGCATGTAAGGGGGTGAGGAGTGGGATAAGCGGAACTCCGCTTTAAGTGCTCAGTACCAAAAATAGGTAGAAGAATACGTATCGGCCTAAACTGAGGAAAGAAAAAAAATTATATGTTTTTGGGGATATGTATTATAGCAAAAAGTAAAAAATATTGCATTTTTTTCAAAACTGTCGCTCTATTTTAGTTTATAGCACAAAAAAAAAACCGCAGAGGTGATCAAATACCACCAAAAGAAAACTATATTTGTGGGAAATAAAGACGCCAATTTTGTTTGGGAGCCACGTTGTACAACCGTGCAATTGTCAGTTAAAGTGACGCAGTGCCGAATCGCAAACATTGGCCAGGTCCTTTACCTGCCTAAAGGTCCGGGTCTTAAGTGGTTAAATGTTTTTTTTTTTTATCATTGCCCTTTAAGCTACATTAAAAGATCTGCTCCCTACTGAATGGGATTTCTCATAATGTTCTTTTTTTGGCATTGGTCCCCAATGGCAGTGCCTAGCTATCTATGCTATATTGCAGTGGTCAGCAACCCTGTCCTCAGGGCCCACTCACAGACCAGATTTTATGTATAATCTTGGGGAGATGCAGGCTAGAATACTGCAATCACTGAGCAGCAAATGATGTCACCTGTGATGTATTTCAGTTATCTTGCAAACCTGGTCTGTTAGTGGGCCCTGAGAACAGGGTTGATCGCCACTGCTCTATTAAACCAAAAGCTTGACCTTGAAAAAAATATATACTTTTTAACCCCTGTAGACTTAAATGAAGTGTGGGTGCTATGTTTGGCATTTACAGATTTCAGGTTGTGTTTAAAAACCCTCCTGTAAACCAAGCCCAGGCTAGTTTGTATGATTTTATATATAAAGCAAACAAGGATTAGAAGTAGTTAGCAACTAGTTAATTTTAGGTGGCCATACACTATACAATCTGATTGTACAATCTCTGTACACTCTCCTTGAGATTTACCAAAACTATATAATGGGGACACACACCAGCTATCTGATCCAGTCAGGCAAGCCCTTGCACTGCATAATTGATGGCAGATCTAAAGGAGATTGTACAATCAGATTGTATAGTGTATGCTGAGCTTTAGAGAACCAGGACATGCTTCTCCTGTTTTCAATACTATAACGTAGCTCTATCCATATAGGTTGTTATCTGATCTCTCATTTCCTGCACTCTCCAAATGAGCAGATCTATGCAAGATGAATTTAAAACAAAAAGTGAGTGATTCCAGTGATCACTGATAAATTGAATTTGAAAATGTGCACCTAGCTGGGGGTGCTTGGGATCTGCTGAAAGGTGGGAACCCAGCTACAGGTATGTGCTAATGATGTCAGCTGATGAATGCCTTCCTGTGTCTTACTGAATTCTATGTCCAATATCTACATACTAGGGATGAGCCAAACACCCCCCGGTTCGGTTCGCAGCAGGACATGCAAACAGGCAAAAAATATGTGCGAACACCGTTTAAAGTCCATGGGACACGAACATGAAAAATCAAAAGTGCTAATTTTAAAGGTTAATATGCAAGTTATTGTCTTAAAAAGTGTTTGGGGACCTGGGTCCTGCCCCAGAAGTGAACGTATCAATGCAATTTTTTTTTTTTTTTAAACTGCCTTTTTTTCGGGAGAAGTGATTTTAATAATGCTTAAAGTGAAACAATAAAAGTGAAATATTCCTTTAAATTTTGTACCTGGGGTGTCTATAGTATGCCTGTAAAATGGCACATTTTTCCCTTGTTTAGAACAGTCCCACAGCAAAATGACATTTCTAAAAGATAAAAAAGTAATTTAAAACTACTTGCGGCTGTAATGAATTGTCGGGTCTCGGCAATACAAATACAAGTTTTCGAAAAAAACAGCATGGGTTCCCCCCCAGTCCATTACCAGGCCCTTCGGGTATGGTATAAATATTAAGGGGAACCAAACCAAACCAAAATTAAAAAAAGAAATCCCTGTGGCGTTAGAGGAGTAGGGGCACCCTTATACGTCACCGGGTAGCCCTACCCTCAGCTTTATAACATCTGTCAAAGCGAGAGAAGCATCACTAGGTGGGAGCCGCCCATGGAGGCAGAGCTGTTGCGACTTTTTTTTTTGGGGTGGCGTGAGTTGAATGGACATCGCTGGACTTTTTTTTTTTTTAATAAAGGACTTGTCCCAAAGAATCTCCTGTCTTTTTTACCATTTTTGGCACTTTTTTGGTGAAATGGTAGAGGGTCAAAAGGCAAAACAATTACAGCAAATAGACAAAACATTCATCAAACCACAGCCGATGTGGGTCATTATGCACACCATAGGACCCGGCCCGCACATCTGGCCTCTTTTCAGGCAAAGTAGACCACACTAGTGCAGGCCTTTATACAGTATAACATATGATAAAATAAATGAAAGTGCAAGTGCAATAGAAACATAAAAAACAGTCCAAGATGCTGACAACAGGTCCCAGAAAAAGGACTCACCGTTGAAGCTCAGTCATTTCAATAATGGTGGCAATCCCTCCACCTCCGATCTAAGTTCTATGTTCACCTCAAGGCATGGACTCCTGACCTAACAGGTAGTCATGCAAGCAGATCCCATACACATATAGTAGGTAGCAGAACAGGATGAATTAGAACTTCTCCTCCAGAATGTTACTCTCAGTTGGGGCACCAAACCATATATGTATCGAAAGAAGAGAAATCTGAGTGCTCACTGTGCAAAACTTTAAAATGTATTTATGTCCAAATGTGGACTACTCACATTAGTTAAAAACAATACAGGCATAAAGCAGAACCGTGTGCTGTTTGTTTCAAAGGAAGGTAGCAGCCAGGTGACGCCATCCGTGCATGGCTCCTTCTCCGTACGCATTATGTTAGTCAGAACTTCCTCAGTCAAGGTATTGTCACATTATTAAAAATACTGATCTTCACTGGTGCATCCTTTTTCTGGAACCTGTTGTTCATCAGCATCTTGGACTGTATTTTATTGTTTTTATTGTGCTGAACTTCCATTTATTTTATAATTTTTCATTGATTTTTGTAAAAATTGTTTCAGTGTTCAGCTTGCATTCTTCGGGGGTTTTAATATTTTTTGCGCTGATTGCACCCTCTATTTACTGGGTATAACATAGGTAAGATTGATAGACATGTGCAGACTGGAATATTTCATTTTGTTTTTTCGTTTTCGTCTGGAAAATAAATGTATTTAGTTACTCCCGAAAATCGTTTTGATTTATTTTGTTTTTCGTTGGGCAATAGCTTTCGTCCGAAAATCCAATAATACTTGGTTTCTGTCGAATGGTCAAAAGAATATTCGACGGAACTTCGAAACTTTGCGTTGAATCGTACATTTCCGGTCGAATATTCCGCCTACAAGAATTCTAATGTTGTATGACTAGTAATAATGTCGAATCTATTCTCTATAATGTCGAATCTATTATTTCTATAGTGTCAAATCTTTTCTCTATGATTTTGAATCTTTTCTCTATGATGTCAAATCTTTTCTCTATAATGTCGAATCTCTCTAAATCGAATTTTGAACACCACGAAAACGAAAATAAAGCATTTTTTATGTCGTATCTTTTGGTTTTAGTTTCTTGCGCTTTCGTTATTGTTTGTTAAAACGATAACGAAAAAAAACAGATTTTTGGACGAAAATGCATTCTAACGAAAACGAATGCACATGTCTAAAGATTGATAGCACACCTACACCCCCCCAGTAAAGGACATGCCCACCAGTGTAATTAATGCTGTCTCTTCATGTATGCCCTTAAGTGCTCACACCTGTTGATTAGGAACACACACGCTTGGCAAATAAAAAAAAAGCATCAGCTATATAAGCATATGTATCTGTGCAGTGTATAATGGAAAAGACCAAGGGCCAGATTCAGGTACATCTGCGCATTATTGGACCGGCGTAGCGCACCGCCTTTACGTTAGACTTGCGCAATGTAGCCGCGTTATCACCCTATTCTCGTAGCATTTGCGCAGAAAATTGCGCATGCGTAACGTTATTTCAGAGGTGTTAGGCGGAGTAATACAAATTGGGAAGGACGTGGGCGTGTTACATTGAAATGAGCCGTGACCCCATGCAAATGAAGGGCCGGCCGGCTCGCGCATGCGGGCTTGAAGGAGACCATGGTCAGCTCCGCTGTGCGCATGCTCACAACTCGGGAGCGGCGCAATCAGTGAAATTGGAAATGGACTAAGGACTACGCAGACAGCATAAATAGACAGACACAAACGCACTTGCATTGCAAAAGTACATCCCTTTGTCCCTTCTAATTTAACCAAGTGCTTTTGTCCCGTTGTCCGTTGTGTTTTGTATTTGTCAGATTAGTGTTCTGTGTGATCAAGTGTTTGTTAGTAGATCTTTGAAAGTGTTTTTTGATAAGTGTTTGAGAGACTGTTTGTTTGATATATTTCTGTTTGTTTGTTTTCTTGCTGAATTTTTGCTGTTTGTTTTTGTGACTGTTTTTTGCTGAGTGCTTGTGTGATTTTTTGGGTGTTAGTTTTCTCTTTGTGTGTGTTCTTGCTTGATTGTTTGTGCTTGTTTTTGTGACTGATTTTTGTTGACTGGGAGTGAGTTTTTTTTCAGTATGACAGAGAGAAAGCGAAAACTAAATTTTACTTTGGGGGAAAAAAGAATTCTTGCCCGGGCCATTAGCGATTATGGGCGTTTCCTCCACGGCCCGGACAGTGCCAACACCACCCCGGCCAGGAGGAGGGAGATTTTGGACCTCATCACTGAGCAGGTCAATTCAGCGGGGGAGGGAGAGACATGGACCCGGTCTGGGATTGACAAAAAGATTAATGACCTCCGGCGTCTGGTCAAACAGAAGCTGGCCAAAATGCTTGCCCATGCCAGGGGCACAGGAGGGGGCCCACCATGCCGTATTAGGCTGACAGCGGAGGAGCGTGCGGTGGCCCTGACCTTTCATTGGCATGAAGTTGAGGGCCTGCCCGGCTTTGACTCAAGTCCGGAGCCCGTGGTGCCAGGTACGTTTTTTTTTTTTAATATCAGGTGTGTAGCATGTGTGGGGGAGGGGGTGAAAGGGAATATGTGGCAAGTGTGTGGATCCTCCAACCTGTGAATGTTTTGTATCATCCACAGATGTGCAGGAGGGTGCAGGGCCATCTGGCCTGACCGCACCATCCCCAGGACAGCAGCCTAATGAGGCCCCCCCGACAGGGCCGGAGTCCGCGGAGGAGGTTGAAGAGGAGGAGGAGGAGGAGGTTGAGGAGGAGGAGATTCATGAGGAGGAGGAGTCCATGTCAGGCACTGGACTTTTGGTTTTTGAGGACTCTTCCCCTCTGGTTGGCAGCAGGCAGCCCTCCCTAAGGGGGAGCCCCCCCCCTCCTCCCCCAACATGGCTCCCCTCACAAGCATCAGCTGGAGGCAGGAAGTCGTCCCAGAAGACCAGGGGGGTGGCCGATCTCCTGCCCGCCACTCTGAGAAGGGACCAGTTCCTCCAGACCCACCATCTGGGACAGGTCATCCAGACATTGGTGCGGATGGAGGATAGCCTGTCCTCCATCAAGGATACGTTGGGGAACCTGGACTCCCACTCCCGGGCTTTCACAAACTGCCTAAACGAACTGCAGACGACATCAGCAGGCGTTGGGCAGGATGTGAGGGCCCTCACCCAGGCTATCCAGGCCTACACGCAACACTTGGTGCTGCCCTGGACAGAATAGCCGTGGCCTTGGAGGGCAGGCCGCCAGGTGGGCAGAGATCAGGGGCTGCTCCTCCTTCCCCGGTTTTCCCCCTCCCCATGAGTCTCCCCTGAGGAGACGGGGCCGTGGCCGGGGGCGCCCCAGGCGTGGCTCACGTCAAGGGCAATGATATTTTTTTCCCCTCTTTTTTTTTTGCTGGAAATTTTTTGATTTTGCTGGTCATTTTTTTTTTTTGGGTTGTGAATGCTGTTTGAATGTGGGGGTGACATTCCTGCCGGAAAAGGGGTGTCACCGTCAATTTAGGTGGAGTAGGGTTCCCCAGGACCAGGGAGAAGTGATCCCCAGGTCCGTGTGAATGGTGTATGAATGTACAGTGACATAATTGAGCCTTGGCGTGGCGTTGCTGCTCACAAGTCCTGCATGGTGGACTGGTGCCAATCCAATTTGATGTGGATGTGGAGTGTGTGTGCTAGGGACCACAGTGGTGTGCATGCATGCATTCTCATTGTGCCATGATTAATGTGTGTGTTTAACGTGCAAAGATGCCCAATGTTAGCTGTCTCCTGGCTGCTCTTCCCTCAGAAGACGGGGTATCCTCGGTTAGGGGGGGATTGTCTGGTTCAGGGGTCAGGTCATCACATAGGTCAATCTGCAGGCCCTTTCTTACTGCGAAGTTGTGCAGCATGCAACATGCACCGATGATATGGCACACGAAGTTTGGGGAATACAAGAGGGTGCCCCCAGACTTATCCAGGCATCGGAAACGTGACTTCAGGAGGCCAAAGGTGCGCTCCACCACTGCACGTGTTTGGGCATGTGCTTGATTGTATCTTTCCTCTCCTGGGGTTTGGGGGTTCCGGAAAGGAGTCATGAGATGGGGTCCCAGTGGATATGCAGAGTCACCTGTAAGGGAAAAGACAGGAGGATGTTAGTCATGCATGTGTCCCTTGTGATGTGTGCATCATGGGGGGGGGTACAGTCATTCCTGCCACCCATGTCACTCACCAACCAGCCAGGTGGCCCCATACACGTTCTGATCGAATTCCATTTGGATGTGGCATTGATTGTATATGTAGCTGTCATGGCTGGACCCTGGGTGTTTGGCACGGACGTGCCATATGAGGCCTTGGGCATCGACTATCACCTGTACGTTGATGGAATGCCAATGCTTCCGATTGCGGTACATGTGCTCTGTCTCCTGGGGGGGCTGGCGTGCCACATGTGTGCAATCAATGGCCCCCACGGTGCGTGGGAATCTGGCAGTTCTGTAGAAATCTGTCATTGCCTTCAGCCGCAGGTCCTCAGTGGTGGGTTTGATGATTTGGTTGGCCATGCGTCTGAGGATTGCAGGGACAACCTGGTGCACACATCTGCTCATGGAGGATTGTGACATCCCAGCCACCACTCCACTTGTACGCTGAAAAGAGCCACTGGCAAGGAAATGGAGTGTTGCCATGACCTTGACCAGTGGCTGCACTGCATGTGAGCATTGTGTTGGGCTGGTGATGTCATCCTGCAGGGTTGTGGTTAATTCCAGGATGGCATGAGGGGTGAATCTGAAGATGCAATACACCTCAGAATCACTCATGCCAAACAGGTCTATGCGGGTGCGGTATATCCTCTCCTGTGCCATCCTCCGTGCCCTCCT